>JAODKL010000021.1:21209186-21260568 GCA_026780765.1 Petrocephalus schoutedeni | reverse complement strand
GGGGGGGGGGGGGGGGGGGGGGGGGGGGGTTGGTTTAAGTGACAGTACCCAGCAGGAAATGACATGATAGAATGTCAAGTACTTGATGTATGGCATGCGAGCTATTTAGATAATCACTCTGGTGAAGAGGTATTTCAAACAAGGTTGCAACAGGACATGTAGGGCGTCAGCCTGCATGCATCTGAACACGTTTACTGGCTATTCTAAAGGATAATGGTGTTAGAGGCCCTTGGAGGACACAGTTGACATTTAACTGATCCTTTCTCCAGAGCTTCCTTTTGTGGTGACGTCTCGTCACGCTTTCTAAGACATTCCTTTGCGATACGTCACCTAAAATTCATAACAGCACGGCGAGTCACCCAGGAACAGGCTGACGCTGGACTAGTGACTCAGGAAGGGTGATAAAGCTGCCAAGATTAACCGGTACAGAGAACTAGCCGCAGCGAGATTAACGGCCCAAACTGTGGCAGTGCTGTTCAATTTAACCCGAGCGGTCGATGGAGAGCCGCTAGATCGCGGGGGCAACACGGAAGCATTCAGCCATAAGGGAATCACCTGGGGAATTAAGGCAAACACCTTTGGTGACCAGGCACTAACCCGCTTTCCAGAGGGATCCATCAGAGCCGGGTGACAGGTGATCATGTCCCGGCTCGGCACGTGGACAGGATGCACCCAGCGCTGCGCAGACGCAGTGAAAACGAACCCCCTCCCCCAGGGACTAATAAAATTTACAGAACCTGGCAACAGGCAGGCATTCGAGTTTCCACTCGGCTAATTAGCCCATCAGGAAAATTAGTCTGTGGTCAGGCGGCACTTCTAAGGTTTGTAAAAGGAGATTATGCGGCTCGAGGCCTAGAAACACACCCTAAGTGGATAACCTCACAGACAAGGAGACCAGCCATTATTTATATAGACATAAACATTTGCAGGACTAATACAGATTTATATTGAACCTCGGGCTCATTCAGAGTTATTATTTTAGGGTTATTTTCGGTATTCTGCTCTGCAAGGTGCTCCCCAGAGAGGACAGGTGTGTACATGCTGGGAAAAGGCTCTTTATAAAGATCTCTCACGCGCATGCGCACACACACACACACACACTTCTTGAATTCGGTGGGTACTGGACACACACAAACTAGCATATTGCAATGTTCCTCACAACTGGCAAAGAAAAAAAAAATCTTGCTGAATTGCCAAAAAATACCCCAAGTTAAAAGAAAAAAAAAAATACATGGACACAGATTTTAGGGAGGAGCAAAAAGAATTCATTTGAACGATTACCATTAACTTCCAGTAACAAATGCTGCCAAACACCAGTTACAAATTCCCAACAAACAACCAGACGACATCAGCAGACAGCTGCCCCGCCACGGCCAAAGGAAACAGTCGCTACCTGCCTGTCCCAGGTGCGACATCGATACCGGGGGGAGGAAGCGGCCCCACTCGAGGATACAGCGCTGGCGGCCCTCTAGTGATGAGTTCATTTAGTATCTTTGCTAATTAGCAAAGGAAGGAGTCAAACGCAGGTGCCTGCAGGATTTGTCAGGGGGGGGAAAGAACAGAGGAGGAGACAGCAGCAGAGGCGGAGAGCGAGTCATCAGTTACTCTCATCAGGAAAGTCCAAGGTGCTGGACAGAGGGAGGGTCAGGCAGCTGCAGACAGGCCAAGCAGGGGAGGGAAGGGGGGCTCAGAGCAGCTCGCTCCCCAGCACCCTCGCACCCTGCAGACAGGCCAAGCAGGGCAGGGAAGGGGGGCTGAGAGCAGCTCGCTCCCTAGCACCCTCAGACTGGAGAACTCCACCACGGAGGGGAAGGGAGCCTAAATTCCCCAAGACGGTGATCTGCTGCTGACCATGATGCCAGATAATAAAGGCGGCGCAGAGCGTTCCGGCAGGCAGAGACGGCGGCGGCGATGGCCCGCGCTCGCACGCACAGCGTGACATAATGAATCCTTTCATTTGCCGGCTTCAGAACATATGGCCACGCGCTCGCGCCGATTACCCAGAAGCCAGGGACGTCACCCCGGAGCGGCATGACCGGAGACTTCCCGGCATTCCATCTGGACCGAGTCACACACACGCGGAACACAAAGACATTCCACATGCTGTCACACACACACACACACATTTGTATTCCTTATCTTCGTGTGGACCGTCCATTCATTTCTATGGAAAAAGCCCTAATCCATGACACTCTTAACCCCTACCCAGCCCTAACCTGAAACAAACAAATCGCTGACTTTTACTGACTACTGATTTTCTTGAAGTCTGAAGCACTGAGGACCGGGGAAAATGACCTCGCTAGTCACGCGTTTTGAGGATTTCCGAGGACACTAGTGAGGTCCTTTGGTCCGTTATCACCCCCACCAACACACAAACCAAGGCCTGCAGAAGGTGTAGATCAGCGAGCAGAGAGCACGTGGTAACTCCCGATGCCAAGCTCGTATCCGGGTATCATCGCTCAGGTATCCGACACATGATCCCCCCAACAGGAAGCAGCAAAAGGCCATCCGATCCCGGCCCTGTCCCTGTCACCGCCGCCCAGAGGGACAGAGGCAGGTTCCCAGCATGTTGACCCCCAAAGACCCGGAGGTTTTATCCCACCCTGCGGCCATCTGGACCCCTTCCTCTATCAGCACCTCATATGGCCTCTCCACAGATACCCACAAACAAGTGGCGCTGGCATGTCTGCGCTACGCAGCACAGCGATCTCGTCGCAGCTCGTCATGTGACCGATGACGTAAGCGCAGCGCCCGAAGTATGGGAGGGTGAGGTCAGGTGACCAAACAGAGGCGGACTGGCAGTCACATGACCACTGATTTGCGGAGGCTGTGAGATAACTAATGGGGGTTTGTTGGCGATTAGCCATCGGCACTAATGTAATTACAGAGGCTGGCAGATTCAGAGGGTGCGTGGGGCGGAGCCACAGGGAGAAAAAAAGTGAGGAGACAAAAGCCACGACGGGACAGGCTGCCAGACACCCGCGCAGGTAAATTAGCGCCAGACTGCTACCCCCAACCGTCACAGAGATTCCCGAAGGCTCCGAGCAGGACTGATGGGAAACCCGTCCCAGAAACACTTCAGCCTGGGTAACGATGCGCGTCAGCACACAAACAGCGCTGCTGTACCCCAGCAGACCGGTGCTAGGCAAGGCGGGGGGCTGGTGGGGGTGGGGGGCGGAGTCTAACATCTCTGCATATTATTCCTTCTTCTGGTTCAAATCGAGCTGCGAGCAGCGAGTGACGCCGCAGTCAGAGACCGAATTTGTTGTGAATCCACAGTGACAGCTGCAGTGACAGGGAGTGTGTGGAAGGGAAGCGCGTCTCGCCTCATTACACGCCCTGTCAAGCTCCGGTGAGGGCGCCCTCACCCCCCCCCCCTCTTTTCTCTGTCTATGACACACATACACACACACACGCACACATCTGCTGCTGACGGTGTCTGTAAAACATGGCTTCTCTTAGGACCTTTACAAGGGGGGCAAAGAAACTCCACCAACAACAACACACAGGGGGCGACACAAGCAAGTGTTCAGACACACAGTGTGAGTGAGAGAGACAGACAGAGACAGAGAGACAGAGAGACAGAGAGATAGACAGATAGACAGATAGACAGAGGCAGAGAGACAGAGGCAGAGAGACAGACAGACAGACAGAGAGACCGACAGACAGAGAGAGAGACAGAGACAGAGAGACAGAGAGACAGAGACAGAGAGACAGACAGAGACAGAGAGACAGACAGAGAGACAGAGAGACAGAGAAACAGAGAGACAGACAGAGACAGACAGAGAGAGACAGAGAGAGACAGACAGACAGAGAGACAGAGACAGACAGAGAGAGAGACAGAGACAGACAGAGAGAGAGACAGAGAGAGAGAGACACACACAGAGACAGAGAGAGAGACAGAGACCCCCCCCCCTCCCCCCGAGTCGGCATCAGCGGGATCAGACGGCAGGTTGGCTGCTCGCCGTGGGGGTTCAGCCTCAGCCGTGGGGAGGGGCTGGGTGTCAGACTCTAATCTCAGAAGCCAGACGTTCTGACCTCCCGAGGCCCAGGGCCTGGAGCCCCTCCCCGACCCTCCTGGGGCCGGTAGACCTGGCCACAGACCAAGCACAGGCCCGCGTACCAGGGGTAGCAGAAGACCCGGCCGTGAAGGGCTGCACACCCAGGCCCCTGCTCCTGCTCCTCTGCTGTGAGCCAGAGCCTCCCAGTACTGGACCGGCACCAAAGCCCATTAGGAGACCAAAGGACTCAGTCTATCATCCAGAGTGCAGCACTCACAGTGCAGCCCACACAGATGCTGATGATCACAGTCAGACCTTCAGAACAGCCATTTTAAAGTCACAGCAATTTTGTACCGACATAAAACATTTTAATTCCTAGGTCAGCATTCTTATGTTTAAAAATTTATATTATACCTCTGAGCCCAATTAGCTTATTCGTGTACTATGCAGATCTTTGCGACATCTCTTTGTGACACTCTCTGCCTAGAACTCCAAGACAGAACCTGCGGTTGTACCTCTAAACAAAGCACTTTACCGAGTGGGTGCAGTCAAACACGCAGCCACACAGATGGGCGACCCTGAAGGAGGCCCGAGAGAAAAACCAAAAATCGGTCAAAACAACTCTGTCGTGGTGACAGCAGTACAGAAGTTTCCAGAATGATTAGGTAACTGCGATAGCTGTTAGCGGCTTGGGGGGGGGGGGGGGGGGGGGGGGATGCCTGAGCCAGCAGGAGGCCTCACCTGCTCTGTCTACGCCTGAGGAATTCATCAAGAGAGGTTAGAAGCCCTTGGACAAAAAAGCACGATGAGACGCGCAAAACCCAGGCGCTGCGGTAAAAACAACACAAGGTGAGAACAAAGCTCCCCTTCACCCGAACCTACACCATCACCGCCCCCCACCCCACCCCACCGCAAGCAGCCCAAAGTCCAGCACAAAGAAAACCAGTTTTCTGTCAAGAGCAGATCAAGGAAACAACAGATTCAGTCGCATTTATGCAGACAAGTACCCGCTGTTCTGCACTCTCCGTGGGGCTCTCACGCCTTGTGGATCATTTGCAGCTCACTGAGGATTATTACGCAGTCAAAAACACTAAGGATCGATGTCACTGATAAACTACTACTTATTATTAGGTGGCACCTAGACAGGGTTCCTCCAGAACTTTGTCTGATGATGAGGTCTACAGGACTTACGGGCCTTCTCATAATGAGCCAAAACTGAACAGCTACCATACAGCCATCTGTGCCTCCAGTAGAAGCTCAGGTTCAGCTTTGTCAGGGAGCCACCTGCTTGTTCTCCTCGCAGCCCACGGTGCTTCGAAGATCAAAAAGGTATCTTAACTCCTCCTCAGGTGCTTCTTCACTGTCCAACCCTCACGTCCATAGATCACAGAATCTTCAGCGCAATTCTGATCTTTGTTCTTAGAAATGCATCAACACTCCGTTGAGGGTCTTCACCAAGCCTTTGCCAAGTACCAGTCTGTGATGGATTTCTTGACTACAGGATCTTTTACTGCAGACGACTTTTTGCCCAACCGAGCAAAATCTGTCTATAACGTCCATGTTGTAACCATCAGCGCTGAAGCTGCCGACGCTGAGGTCATAACCTTTGTCCTCTTCGCACTGAGCAGTAGGTCCGTCTTTCTTATTCCATTCTTCAGTTTTCCTTAAGCATCTTCAGATCTCCATCATTTTCCACTTCAAGTTTGGTACCATCAGCATCTCAAGGCTGCTTGAGGTTCCATCCTCCAATCTGAAATCCACTTCCTGTCCAGTTCCTATATTTCATGTACAAGTTGAGCAGGTATTCTAAAATCGCTGTACAGATAATATGCAATCTCTGCCATTTTTTCAAGACCTAATCCCCTACTGCTTTGCACTGGGGTGGGGTCCATCCTCCTCCATAAACTGGAAATCCAAGCAGGGAATCCAGTTGCACTCTCCGATAGGAGCGTGTGACCAGCTTTGCATAACAGGGGTCTTCCAGCACGGACCAAACAAGTGTCAGCACAAAACCTAATGGCATGTTGGCAGCTGGCGTCTCGATAATAGCCTCCTTGTCCCGGTCACTCCATTGGCAGCAGAACAGAAAGACCAGCGCAGCTATCCAACCATCGCCATCTCGACCGCGGCGTCCGCCGCCTGGCTAACAACACCGGCGCCTCTGTGTGCATGGTCGCCATGACGACACCACCTGCGGATTCCATTCCGGCAGCCCTGGGCCACTCGCTTACTGGACTCCAGGGGGTTGTCTTGGTAACCCGCTAACCTCCCTTAAGCGCCGCAAGCATCTGCGTGTCAGATGGGGTCTCTGTATCAACGGACCCCCCCACCCCCCCGCCCCGCGGGCGCCAAGTCTTGGGCAGCAGCATTCCGCCCGCTGCCCACAGTGACGGGCGCGGGGGCGAATGCCTGCTTTACATAACCAGACGGCCCCCGTCGGGCCAAAAGCGCGGAATGGTAACGGTAAATCCTTCGGGCAGGTGCTCCAGCGCTCTGCGTTCTGCCAGGACCTGCAGGAGAGATGCAGATCCAGCTGCACGGCAGATGTGTCCGACAGGCTCATGCTCTACTTCTCCTCCCCATCGATCACTTCATTCTTTTAGACCGTACCTCTATCCATCCCCCACTTACATTAATGCACCACATTTATTTAGCAGACGCTTTCATCAAAAGCGACGTGCTCCATAGACTCTTGATCGGCTCAGCCAGACTTTCTCAAGGCCCAATGGCAAAACCACTCTCTTGAGGTTCGAACCAACAACCTTCTGATCACGGGCAAGCAAGCAGCCCCACCAGAAAGAAATTATTTTTTCCATCAATCAGCTGCAAGCAGGAAGCTTAGTGACTATCCAAACAGAGAAAACGCCCCCATCTCCATCTCCACCTCCACCTCCGAGCTCTGAGCAGATGCTTGTTACCAGGCTCCCAGTCAACATGCGAGAAAGTCAAGCGGCACACTGCGGATCGGATGCCATCAGCACCGGGACGCCACCATGCGGCTGTCTGGCTCCGCCCCCCGGCAAATGCCCGTCCTATAGCAGATTCCGTGCCAGAAGGCGTTTCGTCCTGCAGAATCAGCACTCCGATGTGGAAAAACCTGCTGCAATCACCTGGGCCGGCACTGAGAGGGGCTTTAGAGGTCCGCTCTCTTATCAGGCCGCCCGCACACTGCCTGCAAGCGGCTCCGCCATTTGTTACTGTGACTCTCACGGGCCCCCTGCTTACAGAACGGCGACACTACGCGCTGACCCTACATCGCGCATGCCGAGGCACACAGGAGCGGATTAACCAGAGATTAACAATGAACGGAGGTCCTGTTACCACGCTGCATGGAAACCTTAGCCGGCTGTATAACGAAAGTGTCACGTAATTAAGGGAAAAGCATTTAAACATGAGACGCGGGCTTATAATTAGTTATTAGTGTTAATTACAGTTATGCAAACAGACTCATTATCCCGCCATGCGACCCACTGGGCAGTTCGCAGGGTGTGAGGCCACATAGCTATGAACTGCGGATAGTAGGGCCTTTTAAACAAGGATTTAGCTGTAAGAGGTGCAGGGCAGCTGCTGGGGGGGGTCTAGGTGGGACACAGACACTCTTTGTTAGGAACAGCCACCCGCATGCTTACAGAAGCCAGACTGGGCAGACGGGGACTGGCTCACTGGGCACGAGTTCTCACAATCAGCTGGATAACACAAAGTCGCAGGTAGCCACACACCATTCGGGCAGCTTGAAGACAAATAAACCAGTGAAATGAGTTTATTCTGTCTTCCCTTTGTCCTTCAAAGAGGCAGGTAGAGTCCTTGGATAGCAACCTTGGCTTTATAATCCAGCAGATTAAATAAATCAATGAATAAAAGACCGACAAAATCCAGGATCACAGTATTCTCTCAAAGCCCCCCCAGCTGAGGCTGATCTTCACAGAGTCCATCCTATCGGTTCCCCTCCAAATCAGCCTTATCCCTTCTCTTGCTCTCCTTACTTCCACCTCCAGGCAGCTGGGGTCCCAATCAATGACTCACTTCTGCAACCCCCCCACCCCCCAACTGCAGTGACTGTTCGTGTCCAACAGGGGGCCCCCTGAGCGATGGTAAACACTGCCGCCGACTCTTCTTGGGCTAAATGCAAAACTGAACTGGGTTCAGAGAATAGTAATGTGCAGCCCGGTGAGGGTTTCCATCAAAGCCAGTCCACTTACCCACCGAGCAGCAGGAAGGCACCAACGGAACGCACAGACAATGAGGCCCCGCCCTGACAGACCCGCCCCCCAGACCATGTTCAGTACCCCAGATGCACCTCTCCAAAGAGCAGAAGGTACTCATCTGAGAGGCCAGAGTATGATGAGGCAGGGAGTGGGGTGGGAGAACTGCTTCACCCTCTCCACTCCCAATACGCGGGAATTACATTAGCTAGTCCTCTCCTTAGCAATCTCTCAGAGGGACACGCTAAAAGCCCCATCAATCTGCTACGCCGCGTTCCCTTTTTTACAGTAATGATGCAGAGGGCCAGGGGGTCTGGGTAAATCACTCAGCCTCATTGATGCTTATATCACAGTCACGTGGGGCAGGGCGGCCCCAAACAAAGGTTGGAACGCGCTGAGCGTTTTATGATGCCTAAGCGAAACCTATGTTCAGCAAAGCACAGATTGGACAACTGACATAACATACGGGTGAGTCATACGACCGCACTGCGTTCCTCCAGCTCCCACGACCGCGGCGCATCCAAAAATAAGCTGATCCCCGGACAGCAGTACCCAGCTCCATTCACTCCCGGCCTCATGCTTCCGAATTTCTACACACGTGGGACACGGGAGCGGATTACATGCGTACATGCGGCTTTCCGTACGCTTCCGTGTTCCCTGTTATTGGGGGGGATTGCCATCTGAAAGGAGAGCCAGGGAAAGCAGAAGACCGCCCCCCCCTCGCACAGGGTGGAGGCGGGGCTAGCCGACAGGTCCCCCGAGTGGCGTCATGAGGCAGCACTCATCCCAGGGGGCGCTGTGGCCACAGGGAAGCTCGCTGGCTGCCACAACACACATTACTGACATGCTTCTAGCTGAAGCAGAGATGCAGCCACTGCTAAACCCCATGACGGAGACCAGCACGCCCCATGGGGAGAAGAGAGAGTTATTTCTGTAAGTGAATGGAAATGACTGATTTTCCTCCTCCACTGATCCCTGGAGAAGTGCTGAGAGTAAAACCATTAGAGCAGTTAACATCCTAGCAGCGAGTCCATGAAACAAAACCCCGAAGCATCTAACCTGACACTGCCCAGACCCGGGAGCGAGGCACTCCTGCCGTACATCTCAAAGACCATTAACCTTGCTGGCTAAAGTACTTTTATGCAGAATTTCACAGCAAAACACGTGCGCACCAGGTAACGTGCTCTTTACGAAACCACTGTAGCCGTTTAATTCGCCACCCTCGCTGTGCACTTTCAGCCTCCTCGCCGTCTCACGTGTAACCAGCTGATTAGCCGCTTAACAGCGGATTGGCTGTCAGGAGACCCCGTCACGATGGATAAACAGCTCGGCAGTAATCGGGATACTATTAACCCTTCACTGACCGGAACCCGACCTCCATCAGAGTATTATTTGTAATTACTCTTTATTGCTTCCCACCCCCAAATATATCCAAGGGGATAGGAGACCAAGAACAAGTGTCTTCTGATAAGCATCCCCTAAGCCCGTGTCCCGTAGAGTGACGCCCAGTGAGAGGTGAACACACCCACCCATCGCCGAAATGTGCAGCTCCAACAGAAATGTGTAAAAGACCGTCTCTGCAAAAAGGGGCAGAATCAGAAAGCGAGGAGTAGAAACAGGAGCCTCTCTTTCGTGATGAATAGCCCTGCACTGACTTCACTGGGCCAGCTGCTTACTTACGGACTGTATCTTCTGAAACAGCAAATGCACAGAGCGCAGTCCCTGCCCCGAACTGCACGTTCCAAAATAGCACATACACACCAGCCCAATCCATGCCAACTTCATCTCCATCCATAGCCTCACTCACCGCAATTAGATACCCGAGAGGGAAGAAGTGCCTTCAAATGTATACAATATGGAAGGAGGAGAAAACAATATTGATAATAAAGTGAATGTATTTACGTAACGACCAGTCACCCACTGGACTGAAGTGGGAACTGTCGCCACGGCGATGAGGCTCAAATGATATCCTCATCCCCCGCAAAACGAGATTTGTCTCTCCGAGCCAAAAACAAACAGGCTGAAAAGGGGAGGAAACAAAGGAGGCAGTTTTCGGGGGGGGGGGGGGGGGGGGGTGGGTTTCTACGGCGACAGAACAACGGCACCTTCTTTCCCCCCAAAAAAAAAGAAACAGAAAATGCCGAAGCTGTCGGCTTTAGCAGACGAGAGGCCCGTGACAGGTAGCCGTGTCGACATCGGCAGGTCTGTCATGGAAAACAGCGGCCTGTGGGAAGCCGAGACAGGGCAGGGATATTCCGTGCCCCCCTGGGGGGTGATAATTACCAGCACAGGGATTTAAAAAAAAATAAATAAATGAGCCTTTGCCAAGAAAAACAAAAAAACATTTTCATTAAGGCCTCCTTTCATTAAGAAACTGCCTGCACACGTGCGTGCGAGTCTGTGTGGCTCTGTGTGTCTGCGTGGGTCTCTCTACGCCAGCTCTGTGCTTGAGAATTCTCCCAGTTTCTTCAAAAGCACATTCCAGGGATTCCACAAGAAAACCAAAGCTTGCTTTTTTTTAATTTCAAAAGAGGCAAAATGCTTCTGCTTGTAGCTAGGTTATAAGCCATTCACTGAAGAATCACTATGAGACATTAACCCGGGTTTGCATCTTGAGACACACACACACACACACACACACACACACACACACACACACACACACACACTCTCTCTCTCTTCTAGCAGGGCCCTCAGGTCACCCACAGGCCTCTGGGGCATCAGAGCAGGTGTCAGGCTCCGTTTCTAGAGGGCCTCGTTCATTCCAGCCTCATCCCGTATCTTAATTGAACCAATTAGAACTTCATTATCTAAACTGTTTACACTTACAAAGGGCCTTAAAATACTTCAGGAAAAAACATCATCTCATCAATCTTCAGATCTATTAAATAAGCATTTAACTCCTGCATATGCTAAGCTCTTTGACAGACAACAAAGCCATTAATGTCTGGGTTTGACGGAGCCAGACAATGGGGCGATGAAGGCCCCCAGCAGCACCTCCTTCCCTGCACGCCCCCCCCCCGGCCCACGTTTCCGACCTCCCGCTCCGTCTCCCTTTGTTCCGGGGGACAATGCGGAATGGAGGATCATGTTGACTGTGCCCTAGTCTGATGTCTGCAGAGTGTAGCACCTGCATACACCATTACAACCTGCCACCCCCCCCCCAAACCACCAGCCACCTCATGTTGTGTCTTGTCCCATTTTATTATGATCACCCCCCCCCCCCGCCACCCATTGGATACCAGCCAAGCTCATCGGCAAACTGGGAAGCAGTAGCTGACCATGACAGTTGGAGCTGGATGCCCAGCTAGCTTGACTCTCTGACACAGATCCACATGGGGTTGGGGGGGGCTTTTCTAGCTCCTCATCTATTCCAAAGCACAAGGCTGATATCTACAGTGCCCCCCACCCCCCCAAGAGTTCTTAAACCCCCTATGATATGCCCCCACCCTCCAAAAAAAACATCAAGCCTCACTGTATCACTGGCGCATTCCCTCCTAAAGTATGAGACGAGAGAGGGAGGCCTCTGGAGGTGCGCTTGGCGAGAGGCGAGCGCAGGCCCGGCGAGCCGAGCGCTGATCGGACGTTTACCTGAAGCGCCGTGGCACGTTCCTGGCAGCGAAAGCGGGGCTGAGCATTGGTGCCAGGGATTACCGACAGCGGGCAGGCCGACGCGGCCAAACAGCGCAGCTCGGGGGCTGTCACCTGATCTCCTCGCAAGCAAAGGAGAAGCACATTTCCAGGGAGACTACAAACAAGCGCGCCCGTGTAGCAGAGAAAAGAATGCTTGTGAGTATTACCGACACAGACGTGTTTCTGGAATGAAGTAGCTGCGATTTCAGACCGCGGGGCAGAGACGTACGGAGGGCACAGCTGGGGTAAGACAGAGACGGAGAGAAGACAGCCCGGTGGAAGAGCGGAGTAGTGCCAACACCTACGTCACGGCCAAAAATAACAAAGAGTTCCAGCTCCCCTCAGCACAGCCACCTGCTTCCGCATTTCCGCGGCCTGCCAGCGAGTCGCCATCGGCCGCCATGCGGAGCAGGCGAGCAGACAGGGCCTCGGCCCCTGAGACCCCCGGGACCGCTGCCAGCCCCAGGGTGGGTGGACAGGTAGTGGGGGAAATATCTCCCGAAAATATCGCAAGAATCCAAATTATTCAAAATAGGATGGGTGAGGCGTGCGTCTGTCAACGGTCAAATGCCCACCTTCAGGTCTGAACATCGAGGCCGGCTTAGCAAATCAATAACTAACCAGCCAACCGAACAAAATGGCCGCTTGTTCTGTAGTCCCACCTTCAGCTTTGTCCCATTACTGCTATTGCACTCAGGGTGAGGTTTCCCCCGTTCTGGTTAGTACCAGCTACCGCGGCCCCGTGGGTACTGACCGGCCTTGGGAAGAAACTTATCTCCAGCTCTCATGTGCTCACTCGCTCACTCCCTCCCTCCCTCCCCCCCTTGACTGAAGATGGCTTCCCCCTGTTCTACTAAATTCTTCCTCTCCCTACAACTCACAATTCAATCCCAGCAGCTTCCCTACACGTTTTCATAGTCGGAAAAGATTTAAACCCAAGCAATCGAGAGCAGAGAAAGGCAAATTAAAGTGGGTTTGAGGTTAACAAAACCCCCAAATCTGTGGTTCTGAGTCACCGCAAGATGACTGATAGGCACTATGCAGGACACGTGACCTCGGTCACACCCCTTTGGCCATATTTGCCAGTGAAATGACTTTCAATCTGCTTAGTTGTGCTAGCCTGGGCCACTCTCCTAGCTACAGACATGGAATCCATGGTGGAATGGGACCCCTACCAACAGCAGCAGCATCCCCCCCCCACCCCCACCATCGCTTACCTCTCTTCTGCACTATTAGCCGCAGCAGCGGAGCAGCAGACGTCAGGGCCTTGTGGAAGTTGTCGTCGTTGTTAATGGGCAGCAGGTCGCCGTGGACGTCCACGTAGCCCAGCAGCACGTCAACGCCGGGGATCCGGTGCACCGCCTGCAGCAGCTGGTAGAACTCCTGGAAGCCGCCGGCTCCGGATCGCTTCAGGGCAAAGCGCCGGTACTCCGCCTCGAACTGCAGGGGGCGACAGAGCGCCGTCAGGATCGGCACCGGTGGCTGGCCGGATCGGGCCACAAAGCCGACTCGCACCCGGCCCCCTGTCACCCATTACGCCCCCATTTTACTTTGTCACCCTTAGGAAGCACATTCTAAACATTCCAAAAGAGCTAAAAAGAAAGTAACCCACAACAAGCAGAGCAGTGCACCGACTACTGAAGGGTCGCGGGTTCGAATCCCAGGGAGCACACATAAAAACCCCTCCCTCTACTGTAAATTGCTTTGGGTTAAAAAAAAAATCAGATAAATGAGAAAACTTCAAGCCCTAACTGCCATGTGAGCAGCCATAGCAACACACACTGATATCCATTTACCAGCCATTGTTTGGACTTCAAACTGACTGCCGCTTCAGTGTACGACTCCTAACTGCTGGTTAGGAACACCTGTCAGGCGAGGTGCACAAGGCTCTGCCTGAATCAGGAAGTGCAAAGAGGTCACAGAGGAACTGAGGTGCTTAATACCAATTAGACAGGATCAGGGGGTGAGGAGGTGAAGGACAGATATCAGGCGATCAGAGCAGATCAGAAGGTCATGGTCCTCTGGGCAGGGGACAGGACTCAGACTGCAGATGAAAAGCAGCCACAGCTGGGCTCCTGTTCCATCTCTCATCAGGGGAACCGAGTCCCTCTCTACCGAGGTACCGTCCACCAGTCATACGGAGGGACTGACGGGGTCGACATGAAATTATGACACAATCAGGACCAAATCACGCCGGTTCCGGGAAAGGATGGATATCCATCGTTTTGTGCCTGTGAGTCTTCTCAAGGTGCATCTCCACGGCCTGCTTCAGCTAACCTCACATCTCCATAAAGACATTTCTCAGAGACACTGGGCTGCTTCTCCCACCCACTTGACCATCATCGCCCGTGACGAGGAAATGGACTTCGTAATTCCAGCCTTCGTCGTGACAGAGGGAAAAAGGGAGGGGTGGGAAACTGATGGCTTCCCTTTCTCAGCCAATGTTCCTTCAAGCACCTTATATTATAGCAAGGACCAAACTTCCCTGATTATTAATGTGGAAATATACTATACATACCTAAAAACACATGCTGTCTGAATAACTAAGACTTGCAATTCTCTTTTCTTCATGCATCTTCTACTAATGCACGCTTTATCGCATTAAAGCATCTCCCCCACTGATAAGCAGCTCTCTATAGAGTTTCAGACACAGGAGTGAATGTAGATATCACGTCCAGCCATTGACAGTCAGGAATGCCCCTCTCTAACTGAGACATGGGCCAGCAGGGTGTTGGGGACAACCGAAACGGAAGGCAAGGGAAGAAATCGAGAAACAAAACGGATGTGTAGAGTAACACGAATCCCTTATACAGGGTCACACTGCCCAACTTCTGCCTCTGCGATGGAATGAACCACTGTTTAGGAGAAACGGGGGAGGGACAGTACAGGGGTGCCCCCCCCACCCCTTTTGTCAGTTATTTATTCCGTCCCAAAAAGTCTCAGCTGTCGTAGAGGCGGACTGTGAGCGGGAGAAAGCGGTGAATCACCACAAGCGGGGGCGCCACAGTGAAAGGGAGTCACCGAACTAGCAGTGTCCAAAAAAAAGGAATGAAGGAACCTCGTCAACACCGTCGTAAAAACAAAAAGGCCCGTGGCACAAGCCGGCCCACGCCGGAGCGGACTTCCTGCCGGATCCCTTGCCATCCAGCTGCAGCACACCTGCCTCCAGAAAGCTAATGAATTTTCACACCTCACCAACCCCAGAGGACAAGCATGCCTAGCAGGACGAATTAATAACGGCATCCTATTGATTTTTTTTTAATCAACATGCTGAAAGTCACACAGCATGACAGGCTGAGGGCCCAAAGTCGGACCAAAAAAAGAGATAAGCATCAACCTGGTACTCCGGTTTACTCATATTTACTTTCTGTAGTGTACTCACTCCTACTGTTTGTAAAGTCACCCATGGAGAATTCATTCCGCAAATAAAACCCTAAAATAGCAGAAGTTGTGCTTAGCATCAGCTGATAACAGCCGGTGCTGTGACAATAGAGAGAGAGCAGGACACCCAGCAGCAGACGAGCAGATATCAGGACTATTATTTGACTGTACAGGAAGAACAGCCGGGTATGATGGAGGAAGAGGGTGATAATGCATTACAGTGAAAATAAAAATGTTCCAGAAGCGCAGGGTGGGACTCAAACACCGGGGCGGGAGCAGCAGCCTAACCAAGGAGGAATGCATAAAAACGATACCTAACAGACAGGCCACAACTTCTCTCAGAATATAACAACACGTCGGCCTGCCCCCATCAAATTCAGGCAATCTGGTTATCTCTCAACAATAATATGAACAATAAACAGCATGTTACCTGTTAGAACAAAGCCAACAGTTTTTATTTGGATAATTTACCTTATTAATAAGATTTTTGATCCACATTGTTATTATTGTGCTTCATTGTTACTATGTCGCATAGTATTACTGTTACATGCTCTTCTGGGTAGTTACCGTTACATCAAACATAAAACGAGATTGTGGGCGGACAAAAAATGATTCTTTCACCTAAGTTGATAAAGGATAATTAGGAAAGTCGCTGGGACATTATCATTATTTATTATTATTGCTCCCGGAGGCAGGATTTACGGGAGCATAACGGTACGGCAGCCCTAAGTGCCTTTCGGGTAGCTCGGCGACGTGAGGAACGATCTGCCGCAACGTTAACGCCAGGGTTCGCTTTTATACGCCGAGCACGGCCGCCCGCCGATAATGTTTTCATGAGATTAATTCGGGCCTAATTAAACAAGATCATTAACCATTAACGACGGGGAGCGGGCGCCGCGCTCCGAACTGACACATGTCACCAGCCCGGCATGTTTACCTGCTAAATCCCCGGCTACAGCGTTAAAGTCCCGGACGGAGACACCGCACACAGACGCATGCGGGTAAGCAGGAACCCAGCAGCGCCGACATACACACAGGCACCTTCTCCCGTGCACAGCACAATGGTTGCACTGCGACAGCTCGCCGATGAGGCTTAGTCGCGGCTGCGGCGCGTGGCAGCTTTCGCGTCTACGCGGCAGAAAACGCCGTCACGCGTCGCTGCGCAGGTGTGGGAAGGTGAAGCCGAAGCCGGACGGAGTCTGCCAGCGCGTCCCGGGGCGACCCGCTAACCAGCGCGTAAGACCGCCACTTACTTTACTCTTGACTTCGATGAGGCTGTCCGCGTTCCTTAAAGGGGTCCTCAGATGCTTTGACATTTTGCCTGCTGGTATAATTCCGCAGAGAGGACCGCGCACCGATCCAACAAGATCGAGTCCCCGCCCCCCGGCTTGGGTCGTCGGCAACGTAGGACCGTCGCGCATCCACTCGCTCCGGCACGCCGACACACACAGCACTGCAATCCGCCCGCCGTAGCGCCAGTATTATGAAAACCGATTCCTGCGGGAGCGCCTCTCATCTAGAGGGGCGGGGCTTCTGCTTTTCTACGGCAGCGACGTCACCGGGGACACGCCGCTTCGGGGGCGGGGACGCCAGCGCCTGACATCACCTGGAACGTTGGCGCGCCGTTGCCGTGGCAACGAGAAGCTGGGGAACAGGTGGAGCGCGTGCGCGCGCTGCACATCCACGCGACGCGCGCTATTTTGAGTATTACAACTCTGACGTCATTTGTAAACTATGGCAGGGAAAGGATTTCAGAAATAGTATCAGTGTTGCATGTGTACTGTAAATGTATTTTAATGATTGAGTAACACTCTCTGCGTTTAAAAGCTCTACGTTGTCAAATCTACTACATACGCATATACTCGTTCTTAATATAACACTCATAATAATAACAATGTCTCAAAATTCCCCATTGTGTACGTGACCGTGGGCTCTGTGATGGGCTGGTATCCCGTTCATAATGTGCCGCGACTTGTGTTCTTCCTGGGATAGGCTCCGCCACAGCCTTCCGCTGAAGACGTAGTGATGGAAATAAGAATTTAAATCGTTGTCGAAGAAAAAGTTAAATCAAGAAATCAGGGACTAAGAAAGTGTGATTCTTCATCTGATGAGAAATTCTATTCGGTACATTTTAATTTTGCAGTGTCCATTTTTAACGTGGATGTGTTAAAACCCTTATGAACTATGTAGCAATACCAGAATAGATATGATAAAGACAGCAAACCCACCCGTCCATTTTCTGCTAATTAACTGCAGGGGTATGGTGACGACAACAGAAAATTTCGTAACAGCTCAAGATAACTGAGGAGACATGAAAAATGCCAATGACAATAATACCGGTAAAAAACCCTCCCCCGGACTGGTAAACCTTATAAAAGTCAAAATGGATAAAAAATGGACAGGAAATGGATAAAATAACGGGAATAATGAACACAAAACACGTTCTAACCTTTATATTACTAAGAACAAACACAGCTACAATGGCGAGTCAAATTCAGAATTGTTCTCCAGCTATAAAAACGTCTGTCAGTCAGCATTTTAATGTGTGAATTTTGAAGGGGGTGGGCAAAAAACCAAAAAAAGTGGAAAAAAAAAATATTTCAGTCAAAAATAATACTATATGCCAAGCACGGGCTATCTATACTGACGAACAGGAATAATTCTCATGGACAGGGAAAGACAGACACTTAAGAGGATACTTAATAAACATCACAAATATAATATAAGGCCATTTAACAGAATCTGGTGTCACTTATGTGTCAAACACTCATAATGTTCCCAGATCCCAAGAAGATAGTGGCCCCAAACACACTACTAACAAATTCATGAGTCGTTTTACAAACGCCAAGCCAAATGTCTTCCATTGCGTCCTCAATCATCAGATTTAAACATCATTAAACCTTCATGGGAGATTCTTCAGCACAAAGTGCAAAGTAGATTTCCATCTATTTCATCCCTCAAAGAAATTGTCTCTTCTTGAGGAATGGTCCAATATTCCTTCCCACAGCCCAGGACACAGGAGCTATTCTAAAAGATGACCCTAAAAGATAAGTGCTTTTTTGGTCATTGATGTTAATGTATTATTTGGCATTTTTGTTATTTTGAATATATATTTAAATAATGTAAACAGCAGCACATGACTGAATTTTGCTATAATTAATAACACCTAGTTCCTGTAATATTCTGTAAATTCTCCTGGTGCCTTTAACTAAATTGCCTTTCATGATTTAAGCACACAGTTTTCAGTGATATATATAAAACAGAATAAATAAATTGTGCCATTTTTGACGCTTTCTCCTGCCAGGACACACACACACACACAAGAATTCCCTTCCCATATATTGCGCGATCAATCATATCTTAGAAAAACATTGTGCCGGCCTGTGCGAGCCTCTGTAAAATGACTCTGCCTTATTGGCACGCATCGAGGGCCCACAAATCCTCCCACTCCAGCCTCTGAAAGAAAACCCTGCTCCATGGAAAGCGCCTCTGGCATGTAACGGGAGCAGGAACCCGGCACTCTGGATGCCTGTGTGCTAATACACTGAGGTGAAATGGTGATTCTTTCTTAAGTGTAGTAATAGGTGTGATTCTCCTAATGCGAAAAGAAAGAATAATGAATAGAGGTACCTTTGCTTCCACCTGCTTTGATGCTGGTCAGATTTTCCAGCGTAATTATAGCATTTTGCTAACACGAGGAGCCCTAGTGAACCAGAGGATTAGCCTGGAAGCCATGATATTGAGGACTCAGTACCGAGGGTCACTGATCAGCCATTTTTGCTGTGCTATTGGTGGGGGGTGGGGGGGGGGGTGCGTTCCTGCTGGTTCTCTCTCAGGATCCCCCCTCCCCCTTTCCAGGCCCCACTCCTGGCCAGCTGATGAAGCTTCCAGGAATGGCAGTGAGGCAGCAGCCGCCCCCCAGCCCCTCCCAGAGGCCAAACCCCAGCTGGAGCTTTGATCTCCCACCCGCGGTCAGACAGCAATTTCCTGAGCGACTTGAAAAGTTAATACACAAAGTTTTAGCAAACATTTCATAACTGCCCAGTCACCTGCCAGGTCCGTGCCCCCACCCCAAATATCCGGCCCAAGCGCCTTCATTTCAGGACTGACAGCTTGGCTCTTCACCTCTGCATTTCCCCATTGCCCTTTTAGAGGGAACTGCTTACAGGTGTAACGTTATCAAATGGTTTCCTTCCTACTTACTAGAACTAGTTCCTGTACAGAGAGTGATAACAAAGCTATAGCTTACAAGGTGCATTGAGTCACTTCATTGTGCGCCGTTCTTTTCGCTGAGGCATCTGACGTTAACTCGATGGGACAGTGGAGGTGTCCTTCGATGGCAAAACGTGATTTGCCTACAAGGAGGGCGAGGCCTCGCGGGTACACCTGACGCTGTTAACAAAGAGCGTGTGCCGTGCCATGGTTCAGCGGCGACGCTTATTGTTTGAGAAATTCCTGATGCTCATTCCAGCCATAGCTCCTTCGTGCCTGCATCTCAGGATGTGCACTCTCGGAGTGATTAGTCACAATGAAACTCCGCGCCACATAGCACAGGAACACGCAGGGAGAGTTCTGAACACCACCCTCTTGTGCAACGCCGGGGAAAGTTGAGAGGAGCAGAAGGGGGTATTGAGCTGGGGGTAGCGATGTGGCCCGACCGGCCCGTCCGCCCGGGCTTCTGCATTCCCTGAGGGCTGCTCAGCTCTCAGCAGGTCCTCCAGTTCCATCCCTCCACCTGCCTCTAGCAGCATTCCTATGGGCTTTAGTCACAGGATTCCTGACATATCTGCCCGCAGTGAAACAGCGCTGCTCCGTACTCCCACATACCTTAAATAAACAGATCCGGTGTTTGAAGGCAGGCAGACAAAGAGGGCACCGAGCAGGGGGCTTTCTCACCAAAACTCATGGCAGTTGAGTAAATGCCACTCGATGGGGGTTAGATTTAAATACAAATGGGATGGGGGGGGGGGGGTGCCCAGTCTTTAAGTCAAAACTGTATCGATTTGTGGCGATAGTTTGTTAGCACTTGCCGTTGCTGTTTGTCTCTTAACCTGGCAAACACTTTGTAAAGTTCAGCTGCAGCTTCTTCCCCGATGATGTCAGGACAGTAAACTACTGCCCCCCCATACTACCTACCCGTCCCTGGGAATACCCCCCCCCCCAACTGGCATTGGCCCTTTTCCACTTGTTATCATTCATCTGTTTTTCATTTTTAGCTTTTAGCCACTATCCTTACTGCATGTTATTAAGATGCTGCTCTCTTGCTTTACTTACTTATTTACTTACATAGTACTATGTATATAAACCCTTGTGTCCAGCCCCCAGTTTTTCCACTGTTCACGGTTCTGCACTCTTAAGTCCAGTGAACCCCCCCCCCCCCCCCCATCACTGCTGTTGTGTGTTGCACCAGGGACCTGGGGGTGCACCATTTCACACTACTGTTGGCAATAAAGCCCACTTGACTTAAATTGACTTGGCTTGTAAGTGCAGGTAAGGCACATTGTTGGATGCATATGGCTTCTTTACGCCCAACCGAGATTGATATCACCAGGTCACAGGTCAAAGGCTGAATAACTTTGGGACGGCTTGTCTCAAAGAGGTCAGCCTTCCTTTGGCTGTTCCGATGCTTCCATTAACTAATGGAGTGCATCCATTAGGCGTGATCAGAGAGCGGCACTCTGTATGGCGATCATCAGCACCTGCGTGTTTGCATAGTGAGGACAGTAATCTCACTTTGCTTTTCTGAAATGTGAAACCTACTTTCACTGGAGAATGCTTACTTGTTTCGAGAATGGTGATTGGCCAGTGTTTGTCTGGTGCTTCTTTTACAAGCCATGTGTCTGAGCTTCCATCTTTGGACAATTTGTGAGGTGTTTTTATTTAAAGATTTTTATAAAAAGGACATATTCAAGATATCTGCAAAGGGGAAACTCTTCAAGATAGATTATCTTAAACAAAATGTTTTATTTCTACTCGATACTGTACATCTCAAGTTTACTTACGCTTCTGTGTTATTTTGCTATTTACAACCATTCCAGAATTGAGCTTGGTGTCTCTGGTGAGATAAACTGAAAATCAGGGATGGAACTTTAATAATTTTAGCTAGTTCAATAAAAATGTAGTGCAGCATGCATTTTTTTTCCATCGAGTGGGATAGTGTTCAATTTTTTTGTACTCGCTCTGCATATAAATTACTTGCCTCAGGCTTAATTTCTAGCCCAGCTCATAATTGCAAAAGACTTTCAATGAAATTCCATTTTACTTATAAATGTGTTTTACCCATTAGATATTCACTCCCCTAATAAATGAACATATCTGTCTCCTAAACGTAAAAGTGTTACTTAAAATGACATAAAATTTTGCTTATGATCGACAGTAACTTACATAAAGCCATTTTTACCCAGTTACCTGCTTTAGTTGGTGCAAATATTGAGACATTTAACTGCCATTATTGAAAGCAAAAAAGTAATATGAAAGAAGAACAACCTAAAGGGATTTTCAGTTCACAGTAAATTGGGGTCCCCCGGCCCCCCATCGACCCCAGGCTAAGGGGAGAATGAGGACGGGGTGGCATTGGACTACGTGCCCTATTCTGGAGAGAAACCATGAGTTGGGCCCCACTGGAGCCGCGGCAGTCTGGCGCACACCCTACTGGTGCTGCTATCGGATGCGCTAAAGCCTGTTTTCATTCCTTCTGAGGACATCAGCAGATGTCAGCTTGTCCCGCAATAGCAGCTCGTCTGATGTGAAGAAATGTGCTGGATAAGACAAGCTCTAAAAAAATCCATTTGATCACGTCTGCTCTCACAAGGACAGACGCTGTGAATATTTCTTTACTATTCAAAACAAAATTAATGCCCCCACCCATAGAGGAGGCAAACTGTGGGTTTGTAGCTGAGATGTAGAATTCTTAGTAAGAATTCCAAATTATCAGACACCATGGTGCTGCTCCCCGTATGATATATCTGATTATATATCATAATCATATATCATATATATCATATATATATATATATATATATATATAATAAAATATAAGATAAAATAATAAAATGTATAATAAAATAATAAAATATAAGATAAAATAATCTAAGATCTTTTGTGCCTATTAGTAGTGTTATAAGCATTAAATTATTTTGAAATAGCACTAGTACAAGTGACACTGGAATAACACTGCTATAGTTTTCAGGAGGCACTTAAAAATCATACTTTGAATATATCACTTAAGGCAATCATAATCAGGTCTTATTAAATAACATAGAACTGTTCGACAGCGGAGGGTTTTCTACAGTATCTAGAGCTGGGACCGTCTTAGGTTTGCAGTTAGCGCCCCCTGGCGATCAATAATTGTTGTTAATTTTCGAGTTTAAAGTTTGTGCGTGTTTTCACTTTTAAATTCGTTATCACCAACCTTGCTTAAATGTTTTTGTTTTGTTTTGCGTAACTCACACCGTACCTTGCATTGTTGACATGTTGATATTTCAATAATTACTTATACGCAGATTCCACAGATGGCATATAAATGATACATAAAGAACTGCGAGGAAACTGAACACGAGACTCTTAATTACTACCCAAGTAAACAAATGCATAAGATACATGAGCCGATATGGTTGATTAATGACGAACGAACATAGGATCACTACGTAACTAAGTCTTTGTTGCTGGTTTGTGCCCCTTCAAGTTAAGCGCCACCTACTTTTCTATGCCCATCAATGAGACTTTAGGTTGAGCCACTTTACATTGTCGTAATGTCTGTTCCTTTACGGTGGGCAAAGCTTATTCAAAGAAAAAGGGGTGAAGATAATCATAGTGACTGTGGAAAACACAAAAAATATGAAGGAGAATATGTGGTCAACAGATTTCTCTATATCCTGAAAGACCTGGCTCCGGTATGTAGTCAGGTGGATGTTGTGTACCTCAGTATTCTGACTATCTTTTCTGGCATTACAGACTCGTGGATGTGTTACATTCCCAGCCTAAGTGTCTCCGCTATCAAAAGCTCCAAAAAACCTGTTGACATTTTGGCATGTAGACTCTGACAATCTGAAAGAAGCCTAAGAACTTTCGTGCCTAAAAACATCTTAAACAACTCTCGTTGTCGTTTATTGTAAATAAATGTATCCTGTCTAAGCTAAGTGGTAATCGTTTTTGTAGAGTGCACTCCTACGTTTTTTTTTCCACGTTTTTGGCTGAGTGATTGGTGATTCACTGTCATACTTTTTTTTTTCCAGAGTTTCAAATGGTTTTAAAAGAAACTATTAAAACAAAAAAAAGTCAAACGCAAACTCTGGTAACTGGTTGTGAAATCTGGTGTTTTTAAGAAATAAAACTGCCTTTGAACAATGAACTCTGAAGTAAGCTAGACTGAGAGTGAAAGCAAAGCACTGAAGAGGCGGATTAGAAAGGACTATGGTATGTTCCCTGCTGTTTATTATGCGATGTTTACAGATACCACGGACCCCCAGAGCATAAAAGAGGCCACTAAAGGCCACATTTGAGGCCAGCAAGCAGAGTAACATTAAGGAAGGTGTTTCCAGTTACCAGAAGGGGCTGTCTTACTGTGCCCCTGACTGCAAAAGCAAAGTTGAATTGCTCTCGCAAAATGTCCAGTTATGTTAATGTTGCAGGTTGTTTTGGACAAGCATGTGTGCAGCACAGTCACTGTCTGGATGCTGACGGTCTGTGGCTGGATGCTGACGGCCTTCCATTTTGAATTCCTGCAGGATTTCCTGCCACGGCTGCAGAAAGCAGCTGCCCAGACTGGCCGCAGGGAGGGGGTGTCTAAGAGCAGAGCACCTATTGCCAACATCGCCGCCCTACTGGCATCTGTCAAGAAGTGCCCCGAGTGTGTTTGCAACTGCCCATATGTACCTGTACTGCATCAACAAGGTTCCCTCAGCATTGCTGCCATAAGCATCATCACACGTAACCTTGACTCTTTGCCCAAGGCAAGGAAGTAAGTAAGTGAGTAGGTAATTAAGTAAAGCGTTACTGTCATCCTAGCCATGCACAGTGCACAGTGAGGTGAAAGAATGTTCCTGACTGAATCCAAGGTGCAACATTCACAACAGGAGATTCATTGAAGTGGTAAAGACTAAGTTATGGAATAATTTACACAGTGCAAAAAATCCTATACAATTATCAATGATTTAAGGGTGGGGACATGGAGGAAAGAGTACGGCTTGTATATTCTACCTAACATAACATAACATAACATGACATGACATGACATGACATAACATAATGTAACATAATGTAGTGTAGCGTAACGTTAACATAACTAACATAACATAACAACATAACATAACACACATTTCACAATGAGGCAAACAATAAACAACCAGACTTTACAGAGTTTACAGATTCTCCCTGTATTTGTAAAAGGCTGCTGTGTGTCAGTGCTGGTGCCCACCACACATAGCAGAGGCATGATGCACGGGGCGCTGCAGAAAATCACGGTGGCGTCTTTTTAAATGCCCGTTTCAATAGGAAGACAATGGGAGCAAAGCCTGACGGGCTTCCCTTGTCAGCAGAGTGCTTCCTGCCCGCCAAGGTCGTGTCAGCTCCATTTGCGGACCACGCTGCGTAGGTACAGTATTGCCAAGCCAGACCTCAGCTTAGAAACCAGCAAAAAACTGGAAGCAGCCTGGAATTCAAAGCTCCCACGTCCATCTCCGGCACAGCACTTCCTGCTACAGGTGGACATGAGAGACTTTGAAGATGATTTGACTGGAACGGAAACTTATTGACTTATTGTTAACTGGGCAGTCATGTTGGATCTAGTTAATCATTGGGTCACACTTGCAATTAGTTGCATCATTGCAGAATTTGTTGTCTGCATGCTATTTCCTTTTCGAAATAGCTGTCTTAAAAACTCTAAATAATTCCCCAAATATATGAAGAATGTGTCGAGTGCTCCATTCTTCTTCATTGCCTTTGATGTGGCTCTATGGGTAAGCTGGGAGCTTCACATTAATAAGCCTCCTGCTGCAGTTTGCAAAAAAGAAAAATGTCAGGCCTCCTCTCCTAAGCTTCTGGGATCCCTTAATTGAATTTAGGTTATGCTGCCTAAAATGTGCAAACAGCATCTGGGGCAGGTCTGCAATAGCTTTTCTCAAAGTTGTCCCGGTATTCTCGGGGGCAATGGGTGAGATCCACTCCATAACTGCTGCCTGGGGGCGGCACATCAGTGACATCACAAGTGCAGCGATGAGTGTGAAAATAAAGAATAGAGGGGAGAGGAGGGAAGGAGGGAGGGTCAGATGTCATCAGGCAGAGGTTTCCAATTCATCTGGTCCTCCGTTTGTGCATGAAATGTGGAATATGACCAGATGAGGATATCCTAGATCAAGGAATCGCATTATCCAGGAGGAAACATCAGCAGAGTTAGTTTGCATGTAGACCTCTTCCTGTTGGTGCCAATGTGTGTCTTTTGTTCTGATTCATTTGCCCAAACTGTTTGTTGTTCATTGTCTATTTTTATTCTGAATGCATCAAAAACTTTCAATATCTTTTTCTGCACAAGCACTTTTTGTTTCCACAAAATACAGCTATGTATTTATACACAAAGCAGATATAGAAAATGTATGGATGTATAGATGGATGGATAGATGGAACTTTTAATGTGTATTAAATTCTTTGTTGAAAATCCATGTCACTGGTCGTTACAAGGAAATGTTAAATTAAGTGCAAAAATATGGTAAATGTGTATAATGTGTAAATTAAACCCGTGGAATACAGAATATATCACAAATTTAGAATTAGATAATGTGTAAAAATGTCAAAACATATTATTGGGAACAATCCATCCAGAAGGTGGGGTGGGGTTCATTTACAGACATCCACCTTCTGTAACTACTTACCCTGTTCAGGTAAAGGGGTCCGGAGTCTATCCTGGAGGCTATGGGAGCAAGGCAAGGAACAACCCAGAATGGGGGGGGGGGGGTGGAGTACCTGGGGGAAACCCCCCAAGGAGAAGGTGGAGCCATGGTGGAGATTCAAACCCAGGTCCCATTTATATACAGTACATGAAGTTTGTAGACTATGCAGTATTTCTATCATAGCATGTCTGCAATACCATTTGTCTGTATTACGGTAAAGGTTGATAAACTTATACCCTCAATGCCTACTTTATTAGGGATATCGACTCATTAATGCGAACAGCCCGCTCATACACGTGGCTGCATCTCAAGATAGAGACCTGCAGCATGGCTGTATTACTGTTCTGCTGAGGATTTTAATGACTAAGATGCATAATCTAAGTGGTTCTGAATATAGGCCTACTGTGATTTTTGGTGCCAAGTGTGGTGGTTGCAGTGTTTCAGAAACAGTCCCCTTCCTGGGATTTTCACTCACTACAGTACAGTGTCTAGAAGGGTGAAAAGTTCTTGCCTGCGTGGTGACCTAGGGGAGCACATCACCAGCGCCCCTCGTGGATGCAAAGTGTAACTGCCTGGCACCCCTACAGAAGCTGGCGCCCTAGGCGGCTGCCCATGTCACCTAAGTAGTTTTGCAGCGTTCACATTCTATACTGTGTAAATCAATTTACTCAAATACTAGACTGCAACCACAGATATGTAATTAACGGTAAGTTATACGGTGCAGGCTGTAAGGGGATTTATTATGTGACAAGCAATAATACAGCTTTAGGAGGGAAATAAATTGCAGAGCAATAAAGGAATCAACATTGACATTACATTAAACATTTAAATAAAAATGCGATTTAGAGACACCGATTGCATGTCAGACCCTGCGCAGCTTTGCGCACTGAAATAAAAACTATCTCTGTCGCCGTACAAGCAAGAGGAGGGATTACAGAAAATAGTCGTGCCCCATTTAAGACAACCTGGATAAAGGCTCTGCTCCGAGCAAAGCACGGAAACCCCCATAGAAAGTCTACGCGCCACCTAGTTTCTTCTTGGACTAGAGACAGCCTTAGTGCAACAGTGTCTCCGCTTAGGTAAGAAAAGATTATAAACACTTTCGTGGTGCGTGCATTCTGCGCTAGAAACTAGAAAACGGAGTAAACTGTCATTCTGTTTGTTCTGGCGAAAATCAGGCTATCTGTGTCCGGAGTCGATCAGTAGTCCCTAATTGAAAATATAACTCCGTCATGCAATCATTTGACGCAGATGAGCTAAAATGGGATTCAGGGATGTATTTGATATATTTAACAATAATTGTCAAAATGATATGGCTTGTTACAAAAGCGGACGAGAATAAAAAAGCAACGGAATTATCTCTCCTGTTAATCGGGGTGGTTTTGCACCAACCGCTACACCCCCACTGAGAAACTGCCCCCCTACCGCGGGCTGCTTTCGGGTCCGCAGCTCGAGCTTGCGGGCTCCTGCGATCCACGTGCTTCGGGGGGGGGGGGCATGGCATGGCATCGTTTAAGCAGCGAGGACCGTGGACAACGATTTATAGCATTATATTATTAGTTAACTACTATTATTTCACTGCATATTCATCACGCCGAATTGTTTGCATTGCGATCTGCCTCCAGTCTGCATTTCGTAGAGCCGTTTCGGTGTGGACGTGCCGGGCAGATCCCTCTAGGACGCAGGCTCGTACATCAAAGTACTTATCTATCAACACCTGCAAAAAAGGTTTCAAACAAGAGCTTAACCCTGTTTGACTGAATACCGTTAAATGCTACGAAGAACTGAATTTATAAACGTCACTTTAAATGATATTAAGCTTGTAGCTTCGACATTATTGTTAAAGTAAGGGTTAGTGTAAACTCTCTGCTGGCTCCAGACTGTCCAGCAACCCTGGATAAGCCCAGGATACGAACGTGGATGGATGGATGGATGGATGGATGATTTATTTAAGAGAATGGTTTCATGTAATGCCTGTGTGGAAATGCAAAGTGGTAAAGTACCATGTTTTGCTGAAGATTAAGTTGATTTGTAAACACATGAAAGACTGGGAAACTTGCCGATCTCCTGAAGTTGTTTGTGACCAAAAGGAATGGGAAACTTGCAGATTTTATTAACTTGTTTGCTGCCTTTGACGAGGAGTGTATTGGAATCAGACACACAGCCACATAGTGAAATTTCCTACTGGGTCAAGTTTTCTGATTCTGGGGTTCTGAACGGGAACCCCCCACCCCTCACCAATCAGGCTTATAACCAGGCATCAAACTTACAAGTTTGAACCCTCCATAAATCTTATCCCCAGGGTGGCCAAACTTGCTGGACACCCCCTGAAATTTATTCCTGGCTTAGCAGAATTGCACGCCTTTGCTTCACAAATGCATGAGCCTTGTATCACCCAGATGTTCACTGCTGTTTGGGTTTGGGGTCAGATGCAGTAAAGAATGCTTCTTTGGTCAAGGAGACACAGAGAGTGTTGTAAGTTTGAGTGTTGTTATGTTATCCCCTCCAGAAGTTTCTTTGAAGACATTGTCAAAACTAATAAGTCCTGGAGTCACTCTTTTTCTCTGTATTTCATTTCAAAGTTAAACAAAACAAAGAGAGAAACCAGCCATTATAGAAAGGAAGTTTTTCAGAGCAGTGTGACTGGTTCCCATGAGTTTGTGTGCTGTGTTCAGCTCTATTCCAAGGTCACCTCTGGCTCTGCTCCAGATTCTGGCCCCCCGTGAAGTGGGTCGACTGTATTACCATGGGACTAGTGCCTTTTACTGACTGCTTTTAGGGTGACAAAAACCTGTGCATGCCTGTGTGTTTCTCAGTCTGTGCAGTTCAAACTTTTCAGACCCCTTCATTACATAGGTTACTTAGGGGTTTTGAGCCTGAAAGGACCCCTAAGAGGCAGGGGGCCTCCTCTTTGGTCTGATGGCTGGTTCCATGGCGTTGGGTCCATGGGTTGCCGTTAGTCGTCCATGAAGGTGCCTGTTCATGGCTTGGGAGTTTATAATAAACCATTGCTGTGGGAAACTCTGACTCACTGCCCTGTTGTCTTCGCTAGGGGAGTGGCCTGTTTTATGAATGATTTACTGGCAGCCAGAGAAGTGACTGTAGCACTCTGGTGTAGCCGCATGTGATGGTCAAGCTCCTGATCCATAACCGCCGACCCTGATAATGGTTTGTTTTCTTTTCTTTTGTTTTTTTTTCGTAGCCTGTTAGAGTTTGCTGGCATCGTCCTTCCTCTATCTCTGTCTCGCACACATTGGAGGAAAGTTGGCACTGAGGACTCCATTGTGTGGGAGACGGAGACGATGGATATCAGAAGCAAACATGGGAAGTGTTTATTAGTACTGATGTGCTGGGCGCTTTTTCAGAAGCGAGGGAGAGGATTAAGGGCCAATCCGGCCACGGGGCGGCCCTTTGAAGCCCCCCGGAGAGCCTGAAAAGTGTGGGCTTTGCAGTGGATTTAAGAAAGGATAGGAAGGTTGTGGAAGTGATGATCACAGCAGAACGGAGGCATTGCATTTTGTTACAGGAGAAACATGGTTTGCTTCTGGGTTCTCATTGGTAAACCAAGCATTCCCACTAAGCCCCCCCCCCCCCTTCCCCTCCACTGGCTGTGGTACGGGGGGGGGCATCCATAGACCTCAGCCACGCAGTGAGAGCAGTTCCTCGAGGAGCCTTTGTCACACCTTTGGGTCTCTTCGATTTAAATGTATGTAGTGCCATTCCATATATAGCAGTCTTGTAGCAATTAGCATAGATTTAGAAACATTACAGAATAATTTGGGTTAGATTGAGAATAAGTGTCGAAAAAGGGGATAACAGTGTCATTGTGAGATGATGTCAGAAAAATGGCCCCTTTGGTGCTTACAGGACTGTCTGCACTGTGGGGTTGCCACTTTCAATGTGAAGATACACAGACCCCACCCCACCCCCCACCCACCAACCCCCAAAGATAAAACTGGGGGTCGGGGCGGTACAAAATGTATACAAAAATATGGGACAAATCGCACCCTTATTGGTTTAATGCAACACACAGCATTTTATTTACCAATATGGGACATTCCTGTAATATGTGAGCTGGGTAGCAACTCTACTACTGTGCCCCTTAGACCATATGCTAATCTTATACCCATCAGCTGTAAATATGTAATGGAAAGCTGGGAGATCGCGCCTGACTACAGTTTGAATGTGATGTCGTTGTGTAGTCCCGTTTCTCGTGTTAGACGCCGTTAACCCCGCTGTTGTCAGGCTGTAAATGAGAGCGTGCCGACAAGCCCCGTTATATAAAGACTCACATGAGTCCAGTGAGTAATACGAGCGTGTGTGTGTGTCTCTTCACCTCTAAGTCCCAAGGCTGGACCACAAGAAGTTAGCAAACAGGTTGCAATAACACTTTAATCCATATTTATACTTTAACATTTCTCTTACAATCGAAATCGACCGGCTTCTATTTATTCTAAAGGGAGTTATGCGGTGCCTGTTCCTGGTGTTTAAACAGAGCGATTCAGTCCCATTGTTTCTGAATTATCGGCCCCTGCAGTGGAGCCCGGTGGGACAGCCCGGCCTGCCACGGAGCCGTGGGTCCGTCTGGGCCCATTGTACCCCTATCAGGATGTCTGTAAGACCTGTGACCCATCCCCAGTAGTGCACTTCACAGATACCCTGCTCCAATCCATTCGCTCATTGTGCCAGAATGTTCTGGAAGATAACATTGTGCTCCTGAAGATGCCATTGTCATGGTTACATGGGCCCCTTTTGTAAACCTCATGCTCCTTCCGATTTTTTTTTGTTAACTCCTCCTCGGCTGACAATCTTGCAAAGCAAACACCTAGCAAACACTACTCTAGCTGTATTGCTGTGACTGTGTGCCACTCTGAACTTGCAACTCTGAATTGAACACGGTGTTTTTGGCTAATTGGAGATGCCTGCCGTTGTTGATCAGACTATCAATCAGGGTTGCTACTTTCAATCTGATGAAGTCGTGAGCCTTTGTAGCTCGCATGGTCTGAAAATTCAGGATGATCCCATTAGTAAACAGAATGGATGGCAACGCCACTTCTCACTTTTTGCAAAAAACTTTATTGCACAACTGTGCTAATGTGTTCCTTTCGCAATGGTATTATTTACAGTATATACACAATACAGTCAACAGTATTTACAAATTGAATTATTTTCTAATAGAACTCTTGGCTTCTTCTTTAGAGTAGGACTATACCAATGCCTCGCTCACAAACCAACAAGGAATATTGGCGAACAAGTGAGTTTATCCTGCTTGACAACTGAACTCACGTTCTGAATGGGTAAATGTGTATCAATCTTCTTTGGGTCAAATCTGTTATATTTTACACTTACTATATAGAAGGTGATAAAAAATACATTGAAGTCTGTTAGTTTACTGAGACAGAAAATATTTCTCTTCACTGAGGGATTCTTTTATCTAGCTAACTGTGGTGCTGTTTGTCAGGATCTATGCCCATCTGGCCCTGTCCCATGTGTTTTCTCCCAATTTGGCCAGCAGCTCCCACTGGCCATTCTCTCTTGGTGTTACCCTAGTGTGTCTGCCTGCTCCCTGTGCTGCTGCCTGGCTTAACGGGCTTAGCAGTCGACCATCATCCAGACTCCCTGTTTTGTTGTGGATCTGAGGGAGGCCAGAGGCCAAGTTCATCATTTAACATTTATTTTGTGTTATCTGCAGTTATCATGAGTTTGTGAAATTCCGTCATGGTTCTGTGTGTTTGCTCCCTGTTCCCTGTCTGTACTATCTTCTGTTTTCCTATCTTTAGTTTTCCTTGATTTTTCAACCTCTCTCTACCTGACAATTGATTGCCTCACCTGTTTCTTGCTGCCCCAAGTCTTTTGTGGGTGGTTAATTCTCACCTGCCCCTTGTTAGCCTGGTTATCAGTGTGTTTTAGTGCCTGCTTTTGCTGTGTTCTTCAGAGGGTCATTGTGATTGTTGCTTCTTGCTTGGTCCCTGCATGTCTTAGTTGGTTAGTTAGTTCTTGTTTTAACTGTTTTGTTTTTGACCCCTCGCGGTTCATTATTTCCTGGTGCTTCCTTTGTGTTCTGTTTTGTATAATGAAACCTCATTTTTTGGAGCCACTGTGTAGCTCTTGCGTCTGTTCCCCATGCCCCGCCGTAACAGTTCTTTGTTAGACATTTTTTTTATTTTATATGGGAATGGTCGTTTTGATGATACACTGGTATTAAAATATTTGATGTGATATGAGTGTTTTTCTTATTTTTGGGTATTTTTTTCCACCCAGAATAAAGAATATGAACAGCTGAGATTTTTTTAAATCTGTTTTACAGTTGTGTAGAAGCTTTTTAGAGTCACACAGCAAGGCTGCAACTACTTTCCCTCCAGATCAGCTCACTCCGTTTCCAATGAAGTGTTTAATTGACCAAACTGACACATACATTTAACACAATTATCCAGTGTATCCCCTGACTAGCATGCTGTGCTGTGTGATACTGTCTCCAGCCCCCCTGTATCCCTGAACTGGATACATTTGGAAGTTATATATATGGCATTATATGCTAATATGCTCAGCTGGTTGGGATGCTGTGCCCATGATCACTAGTTCAAATCCCATGGCCACTGTTGGCCCCTCGAGCAAGGCCCTCAACCCCCAACTGTTCCAGGGACTGGCACACCCTGATGTCTCATCTGTGCGTTGCTTTGGATGAAAGCATTCGCTGAAATATGGTGCGTTTGTTGGCAGTTACAATACTGTACCACAAGGGGGCAGTGCTAGACAGTGCTCTCTTTTTTGCTTACACTCCACTTATAGAATCCCTGTTTGTGGCTTGGTGACCTTTCACCCGCTGTTTATTTTTAGTTCACTTGGTTTACTCATGTACTAAGTGATTAGAGTTTGGTTACCAAATGTGACTTGTGGAACATAAAGAGCATGCAATTATAATTATATAATCAAAGGGGTCTGGTAGAAGGAGAGGGTGGGACAGGGACGGGGGGTGAGGACAGAGATTAGGGTAAAAGGGAGAAGGGAGAATACGTGACATGGGGTTAATCTGGTGTGACGATAAGTAGAGGAAGAGAGGGTGCATCCTGGGAAGGGTGACCATCGAGGGAAAATAACAAACGGTGTCTGTATCTGTTGGGAAGCCACACAGCAAACCAGCAGCCAGGAAGATCCGAGCCCCCGGCATGGAAAGAACAGGGATACTTTAGGCATCAGTTTTTGTTTCTCTCATAATACATGTATTATTCCATAATTGTATTGTGTCTTTATAGATATGTATTTTTAATACAGTAGGGAAAATAAGTATTTGATACACTGCCGATTTTTCAAGTTTTTCCACTTACAAAGAATGGAGAGATCTACAATTTTCATTGTAGGTACACCTTAACTGTAAGAGACAGAATCTAAAAAAAAATCACATTGTATGATTTTTAAATAATTAATTAGCATTTTCTTGCATGAAATAAGTATTTGATCACCTACCAACCAGCAAGAATTCTGGCTCTCCTCCACTCATTACCTGTATTAATTGCACCTGTTTGAACTCATTACCCGTATTAATTGCACCTGTTTGAACTCATTACCTGTATTAATTGCACCTGTTTGAACTCATTACCTGTATAAAAGACACATGTCCACACTCAGACTCCAACCTCTCTGCAAAGGGCAAGACCAAAGAGCTGTCTAAGGACACCAGGGACAAAATTGTAGCCCTGCACAAGACTGGGATGGTATACAGGACAACAGGCAAACAGTTTGGTGAGAAGGCAACAACTGTTGGAACAATTATTAGAAAATGGAAGAAACTCAAGATGACTGTCAGTCTGCCTTGGAGTGGGGCTCCATGCAAGATCTCGCCTCATGGAGTATCAATGATCATGAGAAACGTGAAGGATCAGCCCAGAACTACAAGGCGGGACCTGGTCAATGACCTGAAGAGAGCCGGGACCACAGTCTCAAAGGTTACCAAAGTAACACACTACGCTGTCATGGATTAAAATCCTGTAGAATACCATCCCAACCGTGAAGCATGGGGGTGGAAACATCATGCTTTTGGGGTGCTTCTCTGCAAAGGGGACAGGACGACTGCACCGTATTGAGGAGAGGATGGATGGGGCCATGTATCGCCAGATTCTGTGCAACAACCTCCTCCCTCAGTAAGAGCATTGAAGATGGGTAGTGGCTGGGTCTTCCAGCATGACAATGACCCGAAACACACAGCCAGGGCAACTAAAGAGTGGCTCCGTAAGAAGCATTTCAAGGTCCTGGAGTGGCCTAGCCAGTCTCCAGACCTGAAACTAATAGAAAATCTATGGAGGGAGTTGAAACTCCATGTTCCCCAGCGACAGCCCCAAAACCTGAAAGATCTGGAGAAGATCTGTGTGGAGGAGTGGGCCAAAATCCCTGCTGCAGTGTGTGCAAACCTGGCCAAGAACTACAGGAAACGTCTGACCTCTGTAATTGTAAACAAAGGTTTCTGTACCAAACGTTAAGTTCTTTTTCTCTATTGTATCAAATACTTATTTCATGCAATAAAATGCAAATTAATTATGTAAAAAAACATACAATGTGATTTTCTGGATTTTTTTTTTTCTTTCTTTAGATTCTGTCTGTCACAGTTAAGGTGTACCTACGATGGAAATTGCAGATCTCTCCATTCTTTGTAAAGTGGGAAAGCTTGGAAAAATCGGCAGTGTATCAAATACTTATTTTCCCCACTGTATATAGCACCTCATCACAGAAATGAACAGTAACGCAACACATTTTTTATAGATTACACACTTATTTGATTATTTGCATGGTAACTTTTCCAGGTACTTCTATATAAGGTCACTTACATCTTATTCAGTTCAGCCGTTAAACATGCACAGCCCTCGTAAAGTTGTCTGGCAGCTCATGCCATATTGCATACTAACAAACATGTATGGGCACTAATAAAACCGTAATTGACACTGGAGGTGTTGTGCAGGTGTCATGTGATAAGTACTTGTGTCATGTGATGTACATGTGTGTGCTGGTGCCTTTCCTGCGCAGAAACATCATGGCCCAGACTGGCACCTGCCTTCACACCTTCCTGTTCACTGAATGGGAACAGCATGGACCTGGCCTCCCTCTCCCTCCATCTCTCCTAAAATCTCTTCAATAGAATGGACCAGTGAGATCTAGTCATGAGCAAGGTGTATTCCCCCTGCGCTCTGCTTTTTAGGTCTTTAGGACACAGTTTTTAATAGTTTAGTTGACACATATCCAGAGAAATCTACTTTTTGTTACCTGTGGGGTTTTTATTGGAAGACCTTTCTGATGGGGACTACAGCAGAACAGCCCATGGAATGTGACCCAGAGACCTTATGGCTGTAAATACAAAGAGTACAAGCTGTATGTCTGCAGCTAGGAATCTTAACACTGAGGCACCGACACTGTTGCGGTGGAGACAGAATTGTAGATATGCCTGCGAGGGACTTCCAGTGCCAATTCCTGTGTGAATTGCAGATAGATTCGCTCTGTCAGGGCTAGAAGGTCTCCTGATTTGCAGTGAGGTTTCAGATGTTGCACAATCGCACCATATGTACCGTATTAGGTCACTTGTGGTCAGTACGTATAGGAAGTGCCTGGAGTCAGATCCAGGAAATGCTAAATGCCAACAGCCTTCTTGAGTACTTCCCCTGATTATGGTTGTTTATTGCACAGCACAACTGCCGGAGCTATTTATGGCCCTGTCAACGGGTCACGTGCTTGGGAAGAAATACAGAGGGCCTAAATGAAATTTAAATGGGAGTCGCCTGCTTCCGCGGGGCTTGCTGTGGATTGGCCGGTCCGAAACAAGCAAAGCGAATGCATCTTTCGGTTTTGTTTTCTTTCAGCCTGTGGGTAATCCCCTAGGATTCTCCTTCTGGATGTTTTTGGTCTTTTTCCAGCATGAAGATAGCTTGGAGGTGAATTAATGGTGCGACTTCCTATGAAAGGCACCACGAAAGCCCCAGTTCGTGCTGGATGTATACCAACCAGGCACCACAGCTGAGAGTGCGTCTCTCCCCATGTAACAGAAACCCGGGAGTCCTTTGATAGCTCTTAATTACCACAGTGCTGGGACCTGAGCCAGCCCATGGTGATGTGATACCCGGCTGATGGGCGGCCTGAGGTGTGAGACCCTCATTCAGGGGTCTAGCTTCACTAGATGGCTCTCGTTTCTCTTTTAGCTTAGGAACGACTGGCCCTCTGGCCTTGCGTAACTGAACAGGTTAGCAGTTTTATAGTTAAATTTACGCGAAGGTTTCACCCAAAGCAGCTGTGAATATTTGCCAGAATATTTGTTCAGCTGGATCCTCCGGTGCAGCTCCGGATAGGTTCTCTTCACAGAAGTTCAATAGCATGTGGCTTAGGTTATGAGTTTAGGTCCTTAACTGGTGTTTGGGGACAGGTTGGTTCCCACAGTCCCGGGGGTGTGAGGTGACAGCCACCCTGACGGTCTAATGTGCAACCGGCACCGCGTTCTCCTTGGCAGCCACCGGGGACTGTGGTGTGAAGCCAGTCTCCGCCATACTATAGTTGCTGTTAATGTTGCGGGAGGTGGCGGCGAAGGCGGGTGGGACAGCTGTTAGTTTTCACAGCGGTCTGCGGTAATTCGACTCCCGCCGACTGTTTGATAAGCTGGTACCGTGGGGGTGTGCCTTATAGCTGATTTATGGAGACACTCCCAAACTGACACCCCCCCCCCCCCACGCCCATCCCCAGTCTCACACACTAGCTTATCCAAACATCAATAACACAGGCTGATGGGTATGTTTAAGCCAAAGAGTAGCTAACTTGGCAAAGACATATAAAGACGTTGGAGGGGCAGGGATACCTTGGCAGATTCAGAGGGCCCAGCACTTTGTAGGGGCCCTAAAATCTGCTCCTCCCCCCCCAGGTCGGCAAAATAAGAGTGATTGAAAGTGCCAGCTCTCGCAGGGGGCCCGAGGTGACATTTTCTCAGGGTTAGGATTTTTTAAAGTGGGGGCCATAAGAAAGGCCATAATTCATACAGAGGGGCCAACCTTATCATTAGCCAATGATATGTTTTGAATAGGTATTTGACTGGGGAGGTGGCACTCTGGGGGGCAATCAGCTTCCAGCTGGGGTCAGTGTCCCATGGCCCCTCACACCTCCCAGCTGGCTTGGGAACGCCTTGGTATCCCCCCGGTGGAGCTGGAGGAGGTGGCTGGTGAGTGGGAGGTCTGGGCATCCCTGCTTAGGCTGACCCCCCCCCTCCCCCGATAAGTGGCGGAAATTGGATGGATGGATGGATGGAGTCTTGGATATGTAGCCTTATTTTGTAGCATGGGGGCAAGAGTCAGCTTCTTCCGCAAAGAGTCCTAGAGCGTCAACAGATTGTTACAATACGTTCATTCATTAGTAGTTGAGTGGTCCTCCATTATGCATGAGGCAGCATTTTGTCCTGAAAACGTAAAGATCTGAGAGGAATGAAGGTGGCCTGAGGCGGCCCTGGAAAAGAGATGGTTTCGTTGGCTCTATCTGCAGTGCTTTCTGCATGCCATAAGGAGCCTCTCTCTGCCCCCTGTCTCTGTACAGCCTGCCCCCCCTTCTCAGAGTCCTCTCTCTGCATTCTGTCTCTCTGCCCTCTATCTGCAGTGCTTTCTGCATGCCATAAGGAGCCTCTCTCTGCCCCCTGTCTCTGTACAGCCTGTCCCCCCTTCTCAGAGTCCTCTCTCTGCATTCTGTCTCTATGCCCTCTATCTGCAGTGCTTTCTGCATGTCATAAGGAGCCTCTCTCTGCCCCCTGTCTCTGTACAGCCTGTCCCACCTTCTCAGAGTCCTGTCTCTGCATTCCGTCTCTCTGCCCTCTATCTGCTCTGTCACGTCTCCAGTCCCCCCCCCCCCAACGCCCAGTCTGCTTCCTGTCCTCACTTTACACTCCTTCTGCTCTTTCACTCACTGCCCGTCTTCCCCCTTTCTTCTCACTGCTCCTATTTTCCTTCTCTTGTACAGGATTGGCTGTTATCTCCCCTTTTCCTGACAGCTGTCTAGTGACTGAGGCTGTGCTGGTAATGCGTCCCGGGGTGGTGAGCGGCACCACCAGTGGGCCGTGTTCCCTGAGTGGGACTGGAGATAAGTAGTGGGTGCCACCCTTCCCGTTTCCTATCTTAAGCCCCGCCCCATCCCTCCCCCCCCCCTTCCTCTGTCCCCTTTCTTCCTCCACTCATCCCTGATTAGACTATAGGCGTTGCTCAGAGGCACAATGTCCAGCAAAGATGCCTCACGGTGTGCAGACATTCAGATGTTCTCTGTAAGCACGTAGCAAGCTTCACCCCTGTTCCTTCATACTCCCGCGATAAGCTCCTTATCTCGGCCAGCGTAGTCGAATCCTCGGTTCTCCACTTTGAATCTCTGTCATTTAAAGTTGCATGAGATCCTCTCCAGGGACTCCTAACTCATTCCATGCGCCCTTGCGTCTGTTTGTGAGTGAATCTGACGGCATATAAAGGTTCCCTGGCAGAAGAGGCTCCCCCCCCCTCCCCATATGCCTCACTGAGAAGCTGAGCTAGTTTTAGTGTTCCAAGCCTTTTACCGGGTCTGCAAGGTTAGCCGCGGGATTAATGGACTTTAGGCTCCCTGTAGATAGAGGCAGAGGGACGCCTCATGATTGAGGCGATCCGTAGGCTAGACGGGGCTGCCCCATCCATCACGGGCACAGCACCGGACAGCACGTGATGCACGGCAGAGATGGAGCCCTGACAGCCAGGCTGGCAAACCACAAGCCTGGCAAGGTGGAGAATCCAGGGGACATGTGGGTGTGTTTTTTTTCCCCCCATAACCACTTCCTCTCATTGTCTAAAAACCATACTCATATTTTAATTTCTTCTCTGCTTTGAAAACAGCTTCATTGTTGATTGATGAATAACTAGGCGAGAGGGTGAGTTGGTGTGACAGTGGCTAACTCAGATCCAGACCATAAGAATGACGTGTGTCCTTGATGCAGTAAAACCGCTTCGCTGTATTTTATATACAGATCATTGTCCTTCGTTTAAATGTATTCTCAGGATTGGTAGTCGTCCGGCTTACAGTGGCTACTGTCCCAGATGTTGGAAACTCCGCATAACTGATTCATTCATCAAAAATTCTTGTAAAATATGAAGTTTGCGCCACTGCAGTCCAAGGTGAAACCAGAACATCGGACTCCTGTCAGCTGTGTCAGCTTCCAAAATTCTTTTAACCCCAGTGGTAAAAAAAAAAACACACGGTTCTACCAAAAATAATGAATGGAGTTCTGGCATTTTGTTGTTATGGCAAAACATTATGTGCAAAGCCCCCCCCCCCCCTCCCCAGTTATTTATCCATTTTTTTAATGGTTTTGCAGAGAGGATGGACAAACACCCCCACCACCCCCCCCTGCCGGCGCAGGTGCTGACCAGACACAGCCTGTGGCTCCCGGTCTTTCCTGAAGTCGTATCTGTGCAATTTATGTGGGGAAACTGGAGAAAATTCTCCGTGGAAATAGGGACCATGTGTTTAAAAAAAAGAGAAGGAGGAGAAGAGCACACTTTCGCTCTGGGGATCAGGAGCGAGTCGAGCCGACCGGCCCGTCTGACCATGTGTGTTGTGGGAGGCACTGCGGGCAGACCTGGCCCCCCCAGTGATGTTAAGCAGAGACTGTCTTTCGTCAAGCTGGTTAATGGGCTGGTATGACATCCATCACATCGACTGGAGGGTTCCAGAGAGGAGCCCCCCAGCCTGCTTACACAGGCAGGGAACCTGGCTCTGATCTGCAGAGAACTGATCTGTGAATGTCACCCCGCTGTCGGGAGTATTGTCACCTCACATCACCGGGGTTGGAAAGGTGGGGGTTCACATGGGTGTGTGTGGGGAGGGGGGCTGCATGTCAGGAGAATTGGCGTTCGGTGTGATCGTGTGGGTGCGTGCCCACGGCGTACTGGGATTAGCCACGCTGCCTGGGAAAGGTTCCGAGCCCCACAGTGATCCAGGGCAAGATAATCTGGATGGATCTCTCACACGCAGGTGCTTCGTCTTTGATACTCAGAGAAATGATCTTGGAGAATCTGAGTTTTCATCAAAGATGCACAACAGCTGGAAAGCCCATCTTCAGACTGTAAGACAGAAGACTGAGCTGCTCCTTTAAGCTTTGAGTCGTCGTATGAGCAAAGCCTTCAGCTGATGGTGCAGCAGGAGCCCAGAGAGACTCCGCGTCTGCATCTCCTGGCCGGGCGGGGGGCTTCTCTCCTAAAGTTACCCCAGCAACTGTCCATTTTTATTTTTGACTCTTGTCCACTGGCACACCTTGTACGGCTAATCTATATCTCACTGACTTTCTAAACTACTTAAATTAATTAATCATGTGAGCTTCTGATAAAACTGGTCAAATAAATGTAATGGCTGGGCTGCCCGTGAGGAAGGGTTTGGGAACTGAAGCCGCGTTCTTATTACCAGCCCACAAGAAAGGCACCAGTAGCTGTTTGAAGAATAATAAATTAGTTTTCTAGTTTATTTTAGTTTTTATTTTATTACTCTTTATATTCTTATTTTACATTGTATTTTAATGTTCTTGGCAAATATATATCCACCACTCAAGTAAACAGCTTTAAACAATTCCTTTGACTGCCTAAGACTTATGCACCATACTGCATATACAATGAAGCAAAAGGATGTCCTGTAGAATTACCATCTGAAAGACTGTTTCCCACCAAAGGGTGGAGTAAGCGCTAGTATCGCTGTGACTGTGTGGAATTTATTGCACCTTAGAGGTATGCATAGGTACTTACACAAATCAATTAGATTAGATTAGGTAAACATTATTGACCCCGGGGGAGATTCTTGTGCATATAATAGCAAGGAAAGTAAAGCACAGATGAAGATACATTTATTGCAAAACAGACGAGGTGCAGGGATGGTATGCATAGTGCAAACAAGCAAACACAGTGCAAATAAATTAAGAAGTACACAGTAGACAAACAGAATCCTGAAAAACAGCATAGAGTATGGAATCAGAATAGCATGGAATCAGGTGTAATGAGAATGTTCTGTTGCCTTGGGTGACTTGTTAGTGTGTACGGTAACTTCCTCTGTGGACCAAGGAAGCTGGACATCCTTTAATCCCTGTTTGCGTTCCGTTTCCACCGAACGCTTGCGGCAGGGCGTAAAGAGTGAGTGCAGTCACGCTGTTTTCCATCCCTGACCAGCCACCCACACACTGACCAGAATAGAAACTAAGCGAAAATAATCTTTGTTCATGCAGAATATACAATGACCCTCTACCACGCAAAAGGCTTAGGCCATCAAAGATATCTTTGTAATCTTGGTAATAACTGTATATTTGCTTGAAAAGAAACCGAATCTATCATCAAAATATATGCAAATGAACAGTAATGCTGACATGACCAGAAAGCAAGGGAGTTGAGGGCAAACGGGAACAGAGAAACAAAGCCAGATCACAAGGGCTCAATAAATGAGGGCGCTAGCACCGGGACGGACTCAGACATACATTAATGACAGGACTGGGGAGCTCCTTTATACAAAATCAATGAGAGGATAAACAGGAGGCAGCTGGGCGTGATCAACATGAGGGCAGGAGTGAGAAGAGAGACAAACGAAGAACAGGCGTGGCTCGTTAGAGCCACACTAGGGAGAAACGGGAGGGCCAGGGTGTGGCAAACACAATAACAAGTAATAAAGATTTCTCCAGAAATGTACCGATATCTTGTTGGATGGCTAGAAGAGCACCACTTTGGTTTCCAAACCTCTCTTCAGGGGCACATTAACCATTCCAAGTATTCATAAAATTTTACCACCACCTCATTCAATTAATTCACTTACCTTATTATTATTATTATTATTAATTCACAAGGTATCGATGGTATGCTACTGGATGAGTGAACTAATACAGGGATATATTGGATGTTTCTGCAAACACTGGCGAGACTTAATACCAATATATCAAATGTGAGATTGTGAAATGACTTCCATATTAATGTAAGTGCACAAGCTGCACATGACATTGTAAGTCATACTTACCAACACATGTTAACAAAGAAGTCAGTATCCCTGGGGGATAGCCCCATCTCATTCTCCCCTAACTGCTACTTAGTGTTACATCGGGGGATCAAAGGTCAACCCATTCTACATTGAAGTCTGCAAAAGCTGTACAGAAACATTTGTAGGCACTGTACCCTGACCCCTCCTACTAATTTATAGGGCTACCCTTAATTGCTGACAACTTTTTTTTGTCTGATTTTAAAACATTTGTACAGTATTCTTCGGCTGTTGCCTTAAAGGGCAATTAATTCATTGACTAGTAATGTAATGTGGCAGAGAAGTGTTGAGCTGTAGCTTTAGTGCACGGGGATGCCGCTGTGGCCTAGCGGGTAACATTAGTTCACAGCTTGGGGATTGTGGCTTTGATTCCGGCCCAAGCACTGGCTTTCTGTTTGGGCTTCTCCTGTGTACTCAGGTTTCCTATCAGCACTCCCAGCATACACATGCAGCTGGAGTGAATGGGAGGCTTGGCATGAGCAATAGCATGTCAGTGGGCGGCGCGGCCCTGCACTGAGCCGGCTTCTGCCGACGTTTGAACACTCTGTGCGACAGGAGTATACTTTCAAGTGTTTCTTAGATATGACTCACTGGAGTAACAAATATTCTTGGGAAATGCAGAATTAGTTTTTCAAAGCATTTATTAGTCTTCCATAATCAGACTTTCTCAGGAAATTGAACTGGAATTAATTTTCATTCTGAATTGAAACGAGAGCAGCTGTTGAATACGGATCGACTAATAATGGCTTAATGTCCTGGTGTGAGTGTTTGGTGGCGGGATGCTGCATGCTTTAGATCAGGAACACCAGTAGAGATGTTTGGGGGGGGTGGTATTGAAGTAAGTGGATGTTGAAGTGCTATTGACCACTTTCGGGTCTTTGCCTTGCATACAACAGAGAGGCCAACCAGACCTCCTGCCCGTCACATGACATCATCCAGAATCTTGGCAGGAAGGTTACCGCGGTAACCAGCCTTTAAGAGGACCTATTTATCTTTGCAATCATGCAGTGTGGGAGCCTGCAGGACTTTTGTCACTGTCAGACTGACAGTGGTGGCCATGTGGTAATCAAAGCCCCTTTTAGGGAAACTGATTCATAAACCCCAAAAAGAAAAATTCTTTCCATGGCAAGGTGACAGTTTGTATATTAAATCTCTTTTTTCTTTCCAAAATCCTCTGTTTAAAAATCAAAACAGTGCGGTGGTTGTGCATTTTCTGCATTATTTTAACCAGTCAACGATCTGACACAAAGCTATTGAAATTACTTAGAAACCTGAAACAAAAATATTGTCTGGTACAGATGAAAAACTCAAGATCTGCCCTAACATATGTATAGTCACTACAATGAGTTTATGACTGGGTTTATTGAGTGTTAGTTTACCTAACTATGCAAATCAGTTCATGCGAACACTTACAGGCAGGATAAACCGAACTTGGCTTCACCTTGTGGTTCCTGTTACTGTACTCCTGTTCTCTAGAATTAAGATATCATCAATTAGCTGTACGCTGGAAAAACTCCCAAGTCCAAATAACATTGCAGATGCAATTTAACGACAAGTTTAGTAACATGGTCAGGCTTCGGACTCCTGCAGCGCTTTTGTCAAGACCTGTTACGTGCTGCCAGCTTCACAGACACGGTGTCATTGTCAGATGAGGAGGGGAGGGGGGCGTCAGGCAAAAAAAAAAAGCGAATATCCACTGGATCCCTCCCACCAACAACCCCCCCCCCCCCCCATGCCGTCTGATGAGCGCGACACCCCGCTGCCATACCCACTTCTAACCTCGGCGTCCGGAGCAGTGCTGCGGCACGGCAGGGAGCTTGTGCGCTGACACGCGTTCGCTCGGTGGTCACTAGGAGCCCGCTTCTGCGCGGCACGGCTCGGCTCGGCACCCAGCGCCTGCTCCATCCCCCAAAATCAAGGCGGCACTTCTGGCACCGACTCCCCGCTTATTTATTTCCACCTCGATCCAGCGCCGTCTCTCCTTTAATCTTTTGTTCGGAGTGGATTTAAGCAGAGACTTGGGCTTTCGCCCGCGTCCTCACACCCCCCCTGCTCCAGAGCCAGTGGGAGAAAGTGACATTAGGGGCGCTGGAACGCAGAGCAGATGAAGCCCAGCGCCGGGACGCGTGTGGATATTTTGTTGCAGTAAAGAAGATCACGATTTAGGCGTTTTTTCCCCCACCCCCGATTTAAAGTGACCACTGTATCGAGATCACGAATTACACCTGGTGGCAGGACGTCTTCCGAAGCCGCAGACATGTACGTATACGCTCTTGCGCCTTTTGCTGGCCTTTCCTCTTATCTTTTGCGATTATTGCCGTGTGTCCGGACTACCTGACAAGTACCCCCCCGACAGAGCATGCACACGGCAGAAGTACTTGGGATCGCGTTCGAAACGGGGCTAAAATGGAGCTGGATCGCTGCACGGCGGAGCGTGATTCACATACATATCATGCACAAATCACTCTCCGTTCTCCCCTAGTTTTCCGATTCATTGCGCTGAATTTCACCGTGGACCTGTGCGGCATTTCGGCGTGTCGGGTCCGGGGAGAACGGCAGAGAAAGCGGGGGATCTCCCTTTAGTGGTCCTGATAGGTGTAATTACTGGGGCAAAGCTCTCCGATTGCCGCTTGTATTTATGTACTCATTACAACAGCAGTGCGAACGTGTAAGCAGTTATTATTATAGTTATTTGTTATGCATAATCACCAGGATGTTACGAGATATACTAACAACACCGTGTTTATTTGTCCAGTTCCTGCGCAGAATTTTCACTATCACTCAGTATGAGTCATAGTGGATTTATCTGCGGTAACTGGTCTAATTGTATATCTTTTGATATATTTTGTATTTTCATAAAACGTTGCTCTTCCGCCGCTGTGGCGAATCCCTTAGATAAGCGGGCTAATCCCTCAGCCTAATCCCTCTGTTGACTTTTATACTCCAGTCCAGTAAAGAGAGAAAAGGCTCCGGAGATACAGTTACGGGGTCGAGCGGTTCGGGAAGCGAAGCGAACAGCCGGCAGGGCCACCGCTTGGGGCCGGGGTCCTGGCCCATTTACAGCCGCGCCGGCGGGGATCCTCATTTCCGAGCCGCTCTGAAGACTCTGAAGTTTTACTTATTTATTTTTGTTATTAAATTGTAGCTATTGCTATGACACATATTGAGAAACTTTTACTTTATTCCAAGAAATGTAAAGACTGACCACTGGAAATAATTACAGTTTGTGCGAGGCGCCCGAATGGTGTTCTGCAGCATTGAGTTACTGTCCTAATGCCTTAGATATATAAATTTAGTACCACCTTAAATTTTATGGCGAGGCGAAGTTACAATGTAAAGTTGAGATAAGCAAGCTATAGATAGTAAAAGGTAGTGAAATGTTCATGCTCTGCATACTGGGCGCTTGGAAAATGTCATGAGACTGAGAGCAGGGTGTGCAAACGACTTTCGATGGATTCTGGGATTTAAGGTTGAAAGTAGGCAGAGGTAAATACCCTGTTCCTCACACACACCCTCTGCCTTGCGGGCAGTGCGCAGTCTCCCCTTCGCATGTGGCCCCGATGCCCGGCGGCATCTTAACGCTGATGATCTGAACAGAGGGTGTAAGGATGGGGAAGGAGCTAGGTGAGGGCTAGCGGGGCGGATTTCAGTGGTTTCCTCTTAGAAAGCTTCACTCTGGACCTTGGCTTTCGCCTTGTACGGGAACCGGGTCTGGGTGCCATCACACCTTCAGCGCCTTTGGCCACATTACTGGGCCGTGGCAGCACATGACTTTGGGCTGCTGATTCCCCCGACAGTGACAGAGGAGGTCTTGTTATCTTCCTCGTGCCCTGCCCTTCTGTAGGGGGGGTGGGGGCATCATAGCTCCTTCGTCGTGGAACCTCTGAAAAAGTGGGGTGGGCAGAGCCAGAGGGACGTTGTGCTAATTATGGGGCCGTCGGCCCGGGATCCGGTTCTCTGATGCCCCGCTGGGGAGAGCCCGTTTCCCTTTGATCCAACTGCCCCGAGGGCTCCGGCGTGTTTATGTGGGTTACTCGCACGCACGCCCCATCAATAATTCACTGGCCTCTGTCGTTTACATTTATCAGGAACAGGATCAGGGGGCCGCCTATGGCACCGTCCGCTGGAGATGTCTTTAGGGGGTCCGGAAACAAGGTTCATGCAGTCTGCAGTCCGGAGGCTATGAACGAGCGCACAGAACGTCACATTTTAATCCTGTTATTTGTGAGAGATCATTTTTGGATTTGCTGCACGTTCTGAAAAAGGTTTTGACAGCAGGATATATTGAATTTAGTGACTGATGTTTCTCTTGATAGCTGATTTCTGTGAGCGGGTTTGAACGTGTGAGAGGGTAGTACCCTTTGTATGTGTGTGTGTGTGTCACCCTCCCCAGGTGACAGATCCCAATGCGCACGACTGTGTCATTGTGCTCCAGTCACATGACCCCAGTCCCACTTGTAACCTAAAGGCAGTGAGAGGCAGCCCGTGTCCCTCCCCAGGCATGTTTCTTATGGTACGGCATGTGAATGCTTGGGGCTGATGGGAAATTGGTGAGTGAAATGAACAGAAGCCTCCGCGTTGGGGTAAAACCCTACAACCTCCGCAGATGGAGGCTTAGTGGGTTTGTGGCCTGCCCCTTTTGGGGATTTTATTGGTTCTGGGACTTTGGCATTTACCCGCCATTTGTTTAAGAATTTAGTGGCAAGGTTAAGGTCTGTGTTCGAGTGACTCCCAGACTAGGTTGTCCTCTCATTTATATTTAATTTAGAAAGCAGAGGCTTTTATCCAAAGCAATGTATATATTTTGAGAGAGCAGGGTCAGCCTGGGGTAATTGGGGGTTTGTAAAATCACACAGCATCCTTGTGAGGCTAGTAAGTGTTTTTGTGGCTTTTTTCCTCTTCAATGAGAGTGTCAGTCTGTGCTCAGGGTCGCGCACCATCTCTTGAGTCAGCCTTGGGCACGCATGAGGGCATCTGTGCATTTTTGCGGTTGTACCTGTATATGGACAGCTGTCACATGAAGAGGGCTGTATCAGGCAGTTGTGTGGCTGTCCTCTTCTCTCCGGCCTGCGGCCTTGGTTCCTCCTTTACCCAAAACGAGAAGCCAGGGTGTTGGGAACTGAGCAAGCTGTCTCCCTGCAGCAGCTCGAGGTGGTCAGAAGCGTTGGGAGAGACAGTCGCATCTCCCAGCATCTGTACGCGCACTCGTCCCGCGAAGTGCCAATGAGCGACCCCAGCACTCTCGCTGAGAAATGCAGGAACACACGTGTGTCCTGGATACCCTTTGGAAAGCGGCATTCCTGCAGTCTTTAAACCTCCTTCCTCTTGTGTTCAAAGGCTAATGATTTCCCGAGGGTCTCTGCGTTCCTGACCCCCGCTGACGTAGCAGCTAATTAAACACAAACAATCACCCACAGTGCTAGTAATTGAATTGCAACCGTCTTCTTGCATATGACTTCTCTGCTAGGAATCCCTGTGTCTCCATGGGAAACGGGGGTCATCGCCAGATCTCACTCCATATCTTTCCAAATCGCCCCCCCCCAAATCATGGTTTGCACTGTGCCCATAGCAGCAGGGACCTGAAGCTAACAAGCATGCAGGCAAATGCAGCCACAGCGTTATGCCCCGTCCCTGACCTCTCTATTGCCCGCCCACCTAGTCTTCAGCCAATCACACGCCGACCTGCCGTCATGGGGCTGTCGTGCTGTGATGTCATGGCAGACGACAGGTGCAGGAGACGGCTGCAGAGGAGCTGTGCGGGGACCCCATTCGTCGAGCATGAGCCTTGTGACGAACGGGGGTGTTTTCACATTAGGCTGATTGGTTTCAGTTGTTTGGGTGGCACGCTTATCCATAAGGGCTTAGTGTTTTATAAGTAGTTAAGTCAGGGTAAGTGCCTTTCTCACGGTTGCATCAACAGGACCCACCATGGGACTGAAACTGGTAAACATCAGAAGCAAACCACCACTGTCACTAACTTCACAGAGACATACGTTTTGTCTGTCTGTTTCTGATGCCGACATTTTAAATAGATGCATGATTTCTTTCTTAATTTTCTTTTTGCATGCAGTGTTTCTTCTAACATTTTAGAATAATACTCTAATATTTTATGCAAATTTCAGTACTGCAGAAGGCCCACTGCAGTAAGAACGAATGCAAAGGGATTCGGCCTGTTTCGAGGCTCTGATTATGACATCATAATGGGGCCTGTATGTTTCACAGCTCTGACTGTGACATCATAACGGAGCCGGTCTGTTTCACAGCTCTGACTGTGACATCATAACGGAGAGGCTCAGAGTGCCCTTGAGCGCCCACAGCATTTCATTGTGGTGTGCGGCTGACCAGGGGAGCAGTGACGTGCCGGAGTTGTCCAGGTTTCCCCAAGCGTGTCATTTCCTACTGGGAGCGGGAGGTGTGTCCCGGTGTGCAGCTGCCCAGTCTGACTCACTCCCTGCCTGTAGCTCGGAAGCAGATGAAACCACATGCAAACAAATATGGTAAACAGAGGGACACAGGCACAAGGAGACACAGGCTGCGGTGTGCAAGCTGTCCAAACATGGCACAAACAGACACAAGGTAAACAGGGGCAGAGAGCCAGGGTCGAGGAGGGCTGGCCCAGGCAGGCCGGGAGCCTGAGATTAACTCCATCAGCACCAGCCCAAGGATCAGTGTCACAGTGCCGCATCCCTGACAGATCCGGTGTGTACCTGTGAGTCATGTATCCCGTAGGGGAAGTGGGTTTAAAGCCGATTGGCCCAGGTCCAGAAGGTCACGCGGGTGATGTTGTCACACGGCAAACAGGAGCACAGCAACAGGTCCGATTGGGCCCTCCCCGTGCCGCCCCGGGTGCACTTCTCAGGCCACGTGGAAGTAAACAGGAGCGCTAATGTGCCAACGGGGGTCATCGCCGCCGGCCTGTCGCATGCCATAATCTGCTTAGGCAGGCCGTACCTTAGCTCTCCTTTCTCTGGGTGCCTGGGTGACGACGAGCAGCTTAGAACCACCACTTCAGTTTGGGTCACAGTCATGAAATATTTGCAGAGACCCCGTCCGGGGAACCACAGTAAATCAATGTTTCTCCAGAGAAACACAACAATAGGAGGACTAATCGGCTAGATGTAAGAACTGATCTGCATTCATGGGATCATTAAAGAAGTTTAACAACAACAGTTATAGACAGATGGATGCAAACTCAAAAGACATTACTGCCAATACACTCAGTGACAAAAAAAAGTTAAGCACCCAGAAGTAATGGTCCGATTTGGATGTAATTTGGTACACGTGCAGACCAGCAATGGGTATGGCAGCGCTGAGGGGAGAGGACCGATCCTGCCAGTGTTGTGGAGGGACACATCGGTGTTACCCCTGGCATCGTGGTGTGGGGAGCCATAGAGTATGACTTCAGGACATCTCTGGTAGTGATTCGGAGGACCAGTGCGATGCTGCGTCTGCATGTCCTACCCCTCCTGAGACAGCACCCTGGTACAACCTTTCAACCAGACAACACTCATCCACACACAGCATGTGCGTCTATAGACTGCCTGCGTCATGCTGAGGTCCTCCCATGGCCAGCCAGGTCCCCCGATCTTTCCCCAATCGAACATGTGTGGCATCACCTTGGACGTCAACTCAGACCCAGTACCATTCGGTAGGATCTAGAAGGCCACTTGCAACAGCAGTTAGACTCAAGAATCAAGTTACTGAAATTTGAGACAAGTCTGCATTCACATTTACTATGCAAGAGATTCATTAGCTTATTATTATTATTATTAACTATTAATTATTATTAAAAAGTATGTAGGGTTTGCAAATTACCCCAATGCTTTTGATGCAGCTATCTTTAGGTTTATAATGTAATAATATAAATCTGAGCCTGAGCGTCACGCCAGACGCATGAGTTGGCGACCCTGTCACAGGTGAGTGCCTACCAAGTTTGACCGACGCAGTATATGTTATTTGCCATTTCTTACATATAAAAATTCATACTTCCCCCACAGATTCTCAAAAGGAATCGAGCCAAGACCCTGACTGGCCATTTCAAGGACATTTACTCTCTTATGCCTTAAACCACTCCAGTGCAGCTTTGGAATTACAGTCTAGATCACTGCCCAGCTGAATGGCAAACTCAGAAAATAAATGTACTTGCACATAAATAGATCCGTTGTTGCTGACAGATGTAAGGAAGAAGTGAGACACAAACCAGGGTATCTGCCTCAGTGCTGCATCTCCCAGCTGCAGGCAAAATTGAGATTTAATATCCTTTTAAAAATGTGACTGTTGACAATAATTTGTATGCAATGAAATCAATTAAAATCACACTTGTGAAAACCAGAGAAGCTACTAATGTTGTTGTTTCTGTTATCCAAATTTTTCTTTTGTTTTTAACCTTCTCATAAATTAATGAGCTTAATATTTTAACACCTGACTTGATACTTCAAAAGTGAAGTATGCCGTTTGAAAATATAATTAAAAAATGGATATGTTGGGGGAAAACTATGCACAGGGTTATTTACAAATGCTTATTTTATTTTAAAATAACGTCTTGTCACATTGTGCGGTTTAAAAATGCTTTCAAATCCCATCCTGGCTTTGAAATGTCATGTGTTTCCCGTTGGTGTGAATTGGAAGCTGGGGTTTGTAAACAAACCTAAATAAATCTGGCCTCAAAAGAAAGCTAAAGTTAACACTCTTTTGGGATGTAGCGTAACAAAAGAAACCGAAGGGTCCCGGTATATTTCCAAGAGCCGTTATTATTATTACCTGCTTGTTTATGGCTCCGCAGAGGCACCGCGAGCGGCCTCTCAGGTACCCGGCTCGGGTCCCCTGCATGCCCAGGCCGTGCTCGCGGGCAGTGTGCTCTGCCCATTTCCCTTGCAACGTCCACGAGCCGCCCACTTCTCCACGGAGTGCATTACGGGCGCACGAGCAGGACACCGACTAAACTGCATGGCCGTGCGTTAAATCGCTAATCAATTCTCTTTTTCTCTGGCCAGGAGCCGCAGCACTCATTTAGCACATGAGACGATGAGAAGTGTATAATAAAACACTGGACAAGTAAATGAGCATCGTGGACAAGAAACGGCATGAGCAGAATAGACTGGGGGGTTATAAAAGGAGTCACACCTGTTTGTAATCAGTGCAGCCTGCTCTCAGGAGAGCATCAGGCATGAACATAGCTTTTACTTATTAATATTAGGACTGCATAGGAGTCCCCAGGCATACTCACACAAAGACGACGGTGGTGGTGGGGGGGGGGGGG
>JAODKL010000021.1:21182937-21198937 GCA_026780765.1 Petrocephalus schoutedeni | reverse complement strand
TGTGCCCTGAGATGGACAGGCATCCCCGTTAGGGGGGTTACCCCCGCCCTGTGCCCTGAGATGGACAGGCATCCCCGTTAGGGGGGTTACCCCCGCCCTGTGCCCTGAGATGGACAGGCATCCCCGTTAGGGGGGTTACCCCCGCCCTGTGCCCTGAGATGGACAGGCATCCCCGCTAGGGGGGTTACCTGCACATGTGCCCTGGGCTGGGCAAGGGGTTAAAAAAAAAATGTAAATTATTCAATTTTCAGTCTTTGGTTCAATTTTCTCTCTCTGCCTTTCCCTGGATTAAGAATTTTCAGATATGCATGTAGACACATAAGTATGCACACACATACATGCAGACACATACACACACACACAGACGCACTGGTTTCTGTTCATATCTTTGTGGGGACAGTCCATTCATTCTTATGGGCATAGCCCCAATACCAAGTATGACAGCCTTAACCCCTACCCAGCGATTACCCTAAACATAAGTGACAAACAAAATAGACTTCTGACATTTTTAATTTTTTTATTGCATTCATAGAGTTTCGTAAATTGAATTTCCCCTTGTGAGAACTGAAAAAATGGTCCCCACAACATCAAAATAACAGGTATTTTTCTCATTGTGGCGACATTTGGTCCCCACAATGTAATATATGCATCACACACACACACACACACACACACACACACACAAGCTCAGAGTATGAGGCCAAGCCACGTGCAGGCCGGCACTCAGCAGCGCACCCTATCCTCTCAGGCGGGTTCAGGGAAAGTTCCCCCATATTTCTGGTAATGGGCTTTCCCAGTTTCCATGGAAACTCCCTGTTGACATCGGCTGCATTAACCAGCTGGAAACTCCTGGAAGCTATTCCCAGGTGAAGGACGCTGGTTTAGTGCTCTTATCTCACCCTTCCTTTGTTTGTGTGTGTGTGTGTGTGTGTTCATTGTTCTCCTCACAGTAGTAACAACAAAGCCAGGCAATAGTTGTTTGAAAATCCAAATGTGATACTTCTACCCTGTCGCCTTTTTGTCCCAGTTTTTATGCCATTCTAATTTTGATTTGAAGGGATCGTTTTTATTTATGTTTGTTTTGACCTGACATGGAGAAGAAAATGTGCCTGGGGGGGGGTTCTGCTATTTGTTGTCCCTCAGAAGCTCCTCAGATATATCGGTTCTGAGGAATCTCACCCAGTTTTACAACAAGTGGGGGTGTCGTTCCTGGTGGAGTCCTGACCTTAAGGTGAGATTGGAGGGGGGTGGGTGAGAGCTCATTCTTTTAGGGCAGGATCTCTGTTCTGTTGTGAAATAAAGGAGGTAAACAGAGCAACTAAGGGCAAGAATGCCAGTCATTCCGGGCGCAGTCCTGTGCTCTGGTCTCCGCGGAGAACCTTCCAGAAGGTTCCCGAGACCGGAGCAGACGTAGGGCGTCGGTGCGGTGGGGTTTGTGGAGGTGGCCTCGCAGGGCTGGGTCCACAGTCTGGACGGTTCCGCATGCTTCCATGGGCACAATGAGCAGGCTGAGATGGAAGAAGGAGAGGCAGGAAGAACGTGTGATGTCAGAGGGCGACGCGGGAAGTGGGGGTGGGAGTGAGGGGAGGGGGGTGGCTCCCTGGGCCGGCCAGCCGATCTCCAGTTTCCTGGCCGCTCCCTCTCCTCTGGAGCACGCCTCCTCACACGCCGGACCCGTTACTCTAGCCGCGTCCGTCTGAGGAGGTGCAGCAGCGGCGGCACAGGAGCTCTCCCCGGCTGCGGACCCGCCAACCGGCAGCATGTACAGCGGATATGGAGGTAACCCTTGCAGCGCCGCGGTCTTTCCCGGGCCGGGGTGGGGGGTGGCTGCTTGTGATTGTCCCGAATCACCTCTGCCCCGCTTTCCATTCTCCCCCTCGGGGAGCGGGCCGTCCCTTCTTGTACGCTTATTTCTCTCTCCTCTCCCGGCTCGCGGTGTCTTTGCGGTGGGGCGGCACGCCGTTTAATGGCCTTGCGAGGAAGTTAAAGAATGTAAATTCACGGGCAGTGCCGGGGGATCCCGTGCCACTGTTTGTGTTTGGTTATCGCCGCGCGATCCCACATTCCGCTTCGCGGCGTCCCGCCTGCGGAGCCCGATAGCGCCTGTGTCCGGCCCCTAACACAGGGGCCCCTGAAGCCCCGCCCCCTCACCCCTGGGTTTGTGGCCCCTGGGTCCCTGTGCCCTGACAGCCGCCTCCCACCCAAACGCTCTTGCCAGCTTTCTGCCTCATATCGCTTACCCTCCCTATCTGCGGACGCCGGGGTCCCGTGCGAGCTCCGGTTCCTGCTCCGAATGCCCCCGTTGGCCCTCCAGGATGCAGGCTGTCCGCGGGAAAGCGGAACCACTGGGGTCCAACCCGGATGCAGAGTTTTGAACCAGGCCTGCTCTTTCACATCAGCAGGAATGATTGTTATGGTGTCGCTCTGAATTTGGGGAGACTGGCTTTGGGGGGGCTGTTTTATGGATTGTTACAGTAAATACAGATATAAAAAAAAATAAAAAATAGACAGACTGAAGAGGTCACTTGGTTTTAGTTCTGTCAGATCTGTCACTGTTCTGGTGTCTGTCAGTGTACGGGTAGCTCTCACTGGTTGGTACCCGTCACTGTACTGCTGTCTTTCACTGTACCGTTGTCTGTCACTGTACTGGTATCAGTCACTGGTTTGTATCTGTCACTCACTGGCATGTCTCTGTGTGCCATGTGACATGTGACAGCAGCCAGAGTGTGTGAGCTGAGCTTGGTCTGGTCGGGTCTCCATCCAGTTACCCCTAATTTCGTCCTCCTGATGGTGAGCGAATCAGCTTGTGCTGATTGTGTTGCAGCAGGGTGGTGTTTCAGGGCAGCAAGAGCACGCCATCACACTGTGGGTCAAAGCCCTTCCCGCCATGGGAGCTTTCCTGTCATATAGAGGCTCCTAAATGTACCTGCAGACGTTCCAGAACCTCAGACTCTAGTCTGTACCGAGGCCTGTGGTGGTGGAGTGTGTGTGTGTGTGTGTGGGGGGGGTTAGGACAGTGAACCCAGAACATCATGAGGTCAGATCCCATAAGTCAATGATAGGAAAGCATTGGCGCTATGGAGGGGTCATTCTTGAATAAATCGCATCTGGCTTGAATCAAATACTGCTTTATTGAACAAAGGTGCCAGAAATCCAATTTTTCCTGGAAAAGCGAGCATCCTGACCTCATCCACTAGTGGGGGCTGTGTGGGGGGTGACATAGCCCCCGACAGACAGATCCCTTTGGCTGAGGATATGCGAAGAGACGCAGATGGATCGATGCTTTGGGAATCGGTTTCCTGGGCTCAGTAGCAAACAGAGGTTTTGATCTTATAGAGATGGAATGGGCAGCTGGATGTGACCAATCAGAGAGCGAGCTGGAGGAGGGGAGGGGCCTGTAGCTTTACCTCATTAGCGGTGGGCTAATTCCTTGATGTTTATCAGAGAAATAAAACCCAAATAGAAAGGAATTTGTCAGAAATGAATACCAACTTTAGCAGTTATGATAAATCCTGAGTGAAATTAGTCATTTGTTTTTAATTTGTCCATGTTATTGTCCTTTGTTGTACGTTCACTTTATTTATTGCCTTTTAATGGGGGAAATGGATGAAGTCAGCAGTATCAGGTGACCGTGTGACATGGGGCTGGGTAGGAAATGTAATCTCTGCCTGGGGAAATGGCATTGGGTAGCGATCGGGAGGGGTGGGAAGGCTGCTGCCGTCTGGGGTATGCAGGCCGTGACTCCCTACAGGTTAACAGGCACCAAAAACGAATATATTCCAGCTTATTTACAGCACATCACACACCAATCAGAATGCCTTATCCTAGTCACCCGACTCCACTGACCACTGGCACTCTGAAATATTTATACAGCAGGATATTTGCATTTTTTGAAGGAAATAAATATGATGTATTTCATGTGTTAATTCCCAAAATGCATTGCTCCCCTCTCTCATTCCCTGGCTGGGTTTTGTACAATGAGTTCACACCCACATGTATTCAGAAAATGTCTAAAATCCTGTATTTGCTTTGTCACTATGGGGTATTGAGTGTGGAATGATGCGGGGAAGAAAATGAACTTAGCTGCTTTCAGTGCATGAGTGTAACGTAAAGCAGTGACGGGGTCTGAATACTTAGCGATTGCACTGTACCTTGGTGAGTCCTCTCTGCCTGGACAAGCCCATAATAATTCATGTTCAGGTCTCTGGTCTCTCCCCCTCAAAGAGTGTGCGTATGAGTGAGAAACGGCCGCGGCGGCCGCCCGTAACGCGGCCGAGGTGTGAATCTGATCTCGGTAATGATAGATGAATTCCCCCTGGCGGGGGGCTTCTGAAGGACCCCAGGCTCTGCCTGCATGGCACGGAGAACAAAGGCGGGACTCAGCCTGGGGTTCGAATGTAGGCGCTTGAATGGGTCTCCTATGAGAACATGCCAGTATCTGTGACTGAGCCAGAGCCCCTCCCAATGTCACATACCTGCAGGGGTGCTCGTGCTTCGGCCGGGGAATGTGTGTGTGTGTGTGTGTGTGTTCACTCGCTGAGCTGGCTGTCTCATGTCGGTGGCCCACATTTCAGTGTCTGCCCTGAAATATGTGGGGCATCAGCCTAGCAGCAGCGTGCCCCTGGGCGACTCTGCCAGCGCCCGGCGCCATGCCAGCCCCGACACACACAGCCTTGGCACCTGTATCTTTCTGGGTACTCCTGCTTTATTTCTATGGGCATAACCTTAACCGCCACCCAGCCCTAACCATAACTGTAAGTAACCAAACCATTTTATTTATTTTTTTTGATTGCATTCACGGAATTTTACTAAATTGAATTTCCCTTGCAGGGACTGGAAAAATGTCCCCACTAGGTCAAAATAACAGGTTTCTGTCATAGTGTGGAGACGTTTGGTCTTCAGAATGTAATATATACATGCCCACACACACACACACATCAGTCCAATTAGCATTCCTGTCACTGCTGTAGCTGCTAGTGCTGCTTAGCTTCCCTGCTAAGTCTCCCACACGCCATCGCCAGACTCAGCAGGCAGATTGGCTGCACGGGGGCCTCACGCGCTCTGCTCTTCTTGTGGGGCTATCAGCCTTCCTTTTCATCCTCGCCCGTAATCCCCCCCACACTAGGGGCATTGTTTACGGAGCCAGGCGAGTCCCGCCCCTTTTAGCCGGGCCCCCGGGCCCTGCTAATCTCTGATATGAAGAGCCCCGGCTGGCTGACTCGAAATGACACCTCCCCACCCCCCGACCCCCCTGCCTCTCTGGCGCGGCATACCCCCGGGGGTCTGCGTAAGACAAACACGGACACACAGGTCCCGAGGCCTGACCACACGGAGGCAGGGTCAGAGCGGGAAGGAGGAATAAACAGGAGGAGGGGTGGAAAGAGAGGGGCCGGGGTGTGCCCGGGCAGAGTGGGTGGCCCCCGCGTCGGCGCCGTGTCATCACGCCATGCGGAAAGTACTGGAAGCATCCCGAAATAAAGGCGAGCGGCAGAATGATGCGCGTGAGCTCCCGGCCGGATCTGGCTGTGCTCGTCCCCAAGGAACTCGCCGGAAGGCCGCAATTTTCCACATCAGGTGATACCTCTGCCCGCGCCCATTATAACCTTACCCATCCTCCCGAGTCGCCACGCTGTACGGTCCGCCGCGTTTGGGGGCAGCTACTGGCCGGCCGTTCAGGATCCGGTGGACCGGCTCTCTCCGCGTGGCTGACGCACCTTCCTGGGAATTATGTGTGTGTGGTAGGACACAGGAAGGGCTTGGAAGGGGGCCAGGATTGGGGAAAGGGGGTGGGCACTCCCCTCAGCCCTGAACAGAGAGGAACACCAGGAGTCAGCCAATGGTGAGCGAAGCTTCAGTGGAGGGGCTCGGACGTGTAGAGACCTTTTGCGCGGCCCGTTTGTGTTCTGTTGTGAGGCAGGCTTTGTGTATCTGTGGCTAGCGTGTAACATTTTTATCAGATGTCGCTGCTGAAAAAAAAACAAATGTGGGTCTTTAAAATGGCGTTTAGCATGTGGACATGGCAACTGCTGATAAAAACGATCACTATAAACGCACAAGCAGGTAGTGGGTACAGTAGTGTGTGTGTGGCTGACTCGTGCATCAGAAAACAGATTCTTCTGGCTAGTCAAAGAGAATGCGTGACCCCGGTGCGGAGAGGTCATCCTGGGAGCTGCGACAACTGCAGCTTTTGAAGGCTGGATCCAGGGTGGACATAAAATTGCAAGAAGGCAGAACATAAGTGGAAAGGATGGGCGTGTTTTTCTGAGAGCTGCGTCGTACCACTCCGGATCTCCTGCACCCAGCACGGAGTAGCCATTTCCCTGCGCCCTGTCCCGTGTGTTCAGGCTCCTTGTCTGCCTTCCTCTTTGAAATATCCCGTAGAGCAGAAACAAACAAACTTCCTTCTGGATCTCACTGTTTCCCCTTAAGCGGGTTTCAGGGGCGACGACCCAGCTGCAGTTTAGCATTTGCAATTAGATCAGAATCATCTCAAATGTCACGCTGGTAAAGACCTCCATTTGAGCTGTGTGGGGAACATACTGATATATTTACTTACTGCTGTGGTCTGTAAATGTTCTTGTCAGCTTGAACGTGCAGCTGTACAGACTCTGCTGTTGATTCTTACAGTCACGGCGTCCGCAGGCCTGGCAGCCCTATCGAGAGACATGTATTTGTCAAACCTGCTTTCTGTGTGCTTATTCTAGTTAATGCTACTGTGCTTAAAATAGCTGCTGTTGCCACAGCTGTGCGGATGTGGAGGAAGGCCTCTCCTACTGATCTCCCTGCCATCTCCCCAGGTGGGGCTGTTACGCCTGGGAGCAAGTGGAAGGTATTGCTCTGGGTATTATTCTGGAGTGACATGAGGGAGTTAAGTAAAGGCTCCCATGCTGCTGTCTGGAAACCTGGGAGGACTCCGAGTGATGGGGCTCCTCTGTGAAGCTTGACCTGTAGACATTGGCGCTCCGCTGTAGAGCGTGAGCATCACAGTTCTTATGAGACTGGGAGGTGTTGCCTTTTGCAAGTCTGGATATAGAAAGGGCGGGCGGGCATGGACCGTTCTCCTGAGTAACGGTGCGGGGGCGATGCTTAGCTCAGAGGATTGCGATGCTGTGCTTGTGATCGAAGGGTTGTTGGCTCAAATCCCAGGATTAGCAGAGTGATGTCCTAGTTGGGCCCTTGACCAAGGCTCTTAACCTGCTAAATGAGTAAAATGTAAATGTATTAAGAGTTATTCTGTGATGGGATTACTGTGATATCTCTGTGCTTTAGGCATACGTGTTGACACTCCATAGAGTTGTGCAGGACTTTACCTGGCTCAGGTATTCCCTCTCGATTGGTTTGGTCTGGAGCGGCTTGGCTGTGGGTGATGGCAGTCGCTGGACGCTGTCCTCAGTCACGCTTTCCCACGTTGAGTCACGCTGAGTTTGCTACTCAGCCTCCGGTCTGCAGCACCGTCGGGAAAACGTTGCCAGGATGGACTTTTAGAACTTTAGAACTACATCTGGCCTTTATAGTTATGTAATGTCTTCATGCTTGGCTCTATGCTAGAAGGACGATGGTGCTCAGTATAGCTCGTCGTATAAGAGCATCAAGGATGTAGTGTGTGGCTCAGCAGTGAAGGGTGCTCTACCTGCGATCATTGGTTCAAATCCCAACATAGCTGTCCCAAGAGCAATTGAGGGTTAAGGGCCTTGCTCAGGGGCGCAACAGTTAAGTTCTCTGTTGTATGTAGCTTTGGATAAAAGGGTCTGCTAAATAAATGTAAGTCAAATGCTGCCTCTTGAGATGGGCTCGGGTATGCCGAACGAAGAAGGGAATAATGAGATTTCTCTGGACGACATTCCTGAGAGTTTTTAATAACCTGCGCTTCATGCCGGAATGGGCTCCTCCAGAGATTCTCTTCATTTTAGACGTTCAGCAAGTTGCATAAATCCTGACCTCTAATGACCTCTCCTGAGGATTGTGACCCCTAATGACCTCCCCTGAGCTGCGTGCTCTCTAATGACCTCTAATGACGACCTCCTCTCCCCGCTGACTGTCTTGTTTAGGAAGCCCCTCCAGAGCCGTCTCCACCATGTCCCTCACCATGCGCCCGTCCCGGCGCCTGCTCAACAGATCCATTACTAGGAGCCAGTCCTTCGCTGGAGTCAACACCCAAGACAAGCCCTACAGGTGCGTTCGATTTTCCCGACAAAGCCGTAAATTCCGAGGTACGAGACATCACAATCGACCAATTTCCCATTTGACCTACACATCTCGGAACAAAAATGGCTGCCTAAACGAACACACTGTTATTGTCATGATCTGAGCACAAAAGCTCATGGAAAGACATTTATTACTTTATATTAAAGACCCCGTGCGATTGCATTCAAAACTAGTAATACGTTTAATAATATAAACGTTTTGAAATATTTATAAAATAGAGAAGCAGTGAAACACTTATTGTTAACTGTGTGAGCTGCCATGTTGAAATGACGTCACAGGGGAATCTCGTACGGCAAAATTCTCTCCGACTTTAACCTCGGAGAAGGGGCGTGTTTCCGACAGGAAGTGATGTTTTCATGACGTTTCTGTCCGAGTTGCGACTCGAAGAGAAATCAACGAACGCAGGATAATACTGTGAGCTTTCTAACCGCAGTCACATGTTGACGGTGTTATTGTGTGGACTGAGATAAACAGATGGTCTGCTTTGTTATCTGAATGTCATGTTCCTGTCTGAGCTGCGACTTCACACACAGGGCCCAGACTGAATGTCTACTCATGCGACATGGAGGCACCCCGGTGTCCCGAGCCACACCTGGGAGGAAGTGCTGTCTGCCCCTCGCTTCCTGTCTGAGAGTCTCATTGGGGCTCCTCTTTTGATCCTTGGGTGGGGGGGTTAAGAAGCTATTGCTGGTTTGATTGTTCAGGCCAGTTTCCTCACTTTGAAACACCCGGCTTGTGTCTGTGGTGTTGCCCAGGGAACGGTCACAATGCGTCGGCTCTGTCCCCTTTGCCCATTTGAAATTAAGGCGAACATAATGAGTCAGCAGGACAGGAGTACAAGCTCTGAGTCATTCACAAGCTCTGAGTCGAAGCCTCGAGTGAAATTCTGACCCACCAACCCCCCCCCCCACCCACACACACACACCGCTCACAGCCCCAGCTGGGTGTGCCCATCACGTCCCTGTACGGCTGGCACGGAGGAGCACGCTGGCTCACTGGCTATTACTGTTGGCCCCCTACCTCTGAAGTTGGGGGCTTGAACCCCCTCTGATCTCTGTGCTTGGTTAGGACACCCTACCTGTGGTCACCAGTTCAAGTCCTAGACTCAGCAGAGTGGTGTCACCGTCGGGCCCCTGAGGAAGACCCTTGACCCCCAATTGCTCCAGGGACTGTCTCACCCTCCTTCAAATGTACACTTTGGATACAAGTGTATCTCTCTCCAAGTCGCGTCAGATGCGGTGTTGAAGTTGCATTAAATGCATCAGGCTGCAGCAGGTCTAATGCAGGTGTATGTGACTGCATTGGGGGCCGTCTTTTAGGGTCAGTACTGTAGGGTTTTGGTACGGGTTATCCTCCTTCAAATTCAGCACTGCACTTTGCAGAGGCACCATAAAAAACGGGCATGGCAGGACATGTCACATCTGGGTGAAATGCTGTAGGCAGCGACTCTGAGGTCTGAGGGAGCGTGTTAGTAAGTCGAAAATGCTCTGAAAGCACTGGCAGATGGATCAGAGGATACTGCTCAGACTCCTCACTGGATCAAAATGCTGCTGCCACGGAGAATAAGGACTCTGAACAAACTATACTATATTTAATGTGTTTAAAGTTTTATCGCAGTGCTGATGTGTTTTTAAAGTGAAATTAAAAAAAAAGCCTAAATAAGATTTTCAGCCTGCTGTGCCTTGGGTCGGTGGTGACCAATGGACTGCAGAATCTGTACATTTTCGCTGGGTCACACAAAACCATGCCCTCGCCTAATTGGATTTAGAGTGTTCTTTCTTTGAAGTTGAGTTCTAAATGTGCAAGTATGTTACGCAAATAGCACTCTTCTAGGAGTTTTTTTGACACTCCTGTTTGCATCTTGCAGAGAATTCCAGGGCATTTGCTGTCACTTTAGGATGTTAAGTGTTTCGGTGCTTGTCTCCCATGATGGTATTTAGAGTAAACACTAAGCCAGCAGTTCTGATGAGGTAACCTGATGAGGGAATGAGGGGCCACTGTCACCTGGGTGACTTAGCAGAACTGACTTTCTTCCCATTGTCCCCCATTTCAGAAACCTCTCCGTGTTCAGCACCCCGGGGTGCGTGAGGAAGACACCATCGCGAGGAAGCAGGATGTTCCCACTATCCACCAAATCCCCACCCCCCAAAGTCCCACAGCCTGAGCGGCTGGGTGAAGTCTACGAGGCGCTGAGGAGAGGCCTGCAGTGAGTGCCGGGGAGGGGGGGCTGTAGACAGGCCTGCAGTGAGTGCCAGGGAGGGGGGGTTGTAGACAGGCCTGCAGCGATGGTCGGGGGGGAGCTTGAGGAGAGCCCTGCAGTAGGGGGGGGGGCATGAGTGTCCTGGGGGGATGGTGCTGGTGCTGAAGATTCCTATGGCTTAGGTCTTGGGGGGGGTAGAGAGAGAGTCTCTGTTTCTCATGAAAATATATCTAAATATAACAGTACAGAAAGACCAAATCAAACGGCCCCGCCCTAAGCTATGAATATGCTTTTATGATGGCCCAAATGATGTGTTTACGTTCAGCTCCGTGGTGCTGGGACAGACTGTCCATTCTGACCTCTGTGTCTCTCTCGGCCCCCTCCGAGTGTACACACCGGCCCGGCTGATGCCTGCTTCTCCACAGGTCCTACCTCCAGGTCCATCAGCTGGAACTGGACGGCCTCAACCGGCAGATGCGAGAGTCCAAGAGGAACTCCAGGCTGGTCAGTACTGGCTGTTATTCTTGGGGCCTTCACACTTCCGGATATTTTTATGCGGATTGAAGCTCACGTAATCTCATCCCTTTTGCAGGGGTTCCTGTACGAGCTGGACAAGGTGAGAGCCGCTCACGTTCCGATCCACATGCGCCTTTTCCATTCTGCGGGTCGGCTCTTAATCCCAGCGAGGTTCACCTTGCTAATAGCAGATGGCTCCTGCTGTCAGATTAAGAACATTCACATTCACATTTTTTTCGTGTAGGAAGTATAAATATAGACGACCAGAAATGCCGCGCAGCGGGAGGCTGGAATTAAAAGGTGGCCTTGTGTTTTTCTTCGACAGCAAGTGAAGGTGACCGAGAGGTTCATGCGGCGGCTGGAGTTCCATCTGAGCAAGGTGCGAGTCGGCTGACATGTGCCGGCTTAGCGGGAAGGCCTGCACGAAGCATTAAATCCATGTGTTGAGCGCCAAGACGCATTTCTAAGCTCATGGGACTTTTACTTACACAAAAATGTTCTCAGGGCAGAAGGAAAGATAGTAGGTTCAGAGAGATAACCAATCAAATCTTGTTTCAGATGTCAGACCAACCAGTCAGGTGTCTTGATCCCACCTCCTTTAGTTGCTTGGGCGCGCCTCCTCTACAATCTGATTGGTTATGTCTCTGAACCCAGAAAGAAGAAGGAAACTGCTCTCAGAACATTTTTGTGTAAATAAAACCCCCAGAAATCATTTCTAAGGCCGCTTTCAAGGTTCTGACTCCGAGGAGCTAGTAGGCTGTGTTGTCATGACAACCCAGTGGCTTCTCAGAACAGGCCGGTTTGCTGAGGCCTAGTCTCCAGCAGTCGGGGTGCTCTGTTTATCCACTTAGTGTGGGTGTATTTGTGCTTAAGCTCACAAAGTCAGAGAAACAGCCTTTTTTATAACCAGATTTATAACGATTCTGTAATTTTTCAGAGGAAAAAGACACTAAAATGCATATTTTGGCTGGGAATGAATGTCACAATAATTCTCTGACCCCTACATATATAATAAGACAAGCCTTAGTGTGGGACTGAGTTGCTCGGGACGTTTGCTCTGCTCAAGCCCTAAGGTACTTAGCTCTAATGCCGCTTGTTTGGTTTCCCCACAGCCGATTTGGCTGGGTTAATGAAAGGGCGCCGTAAACGCACACGGCCTCCCTGAAGCGTCATGTAGCTTTTTGCTACAGCGCAGCGTTATGACCCCGGCATCTTAACTCTGCAGACAAAGGAGACAAGTTTTCAGACCAGGGGGGCCTCTATGTACTCAGTATCTTTTATATTTTGAACTGCAAACTTCAGGCCTTCGCCCTCCCAGAATGCATAGCAAACCACAGATGGCCCGTTGGGGTGGCGTGTGGCTCGGCAGGTCGGAAGGTCGCTGGTTTGAATCCCAGGCCTGGCTGAGTGATCGCATTATTTGGCCCCTGAGCGAGGCCCTTAACCCTCAACTGCTCTAGAGACTGTCTAACCCTGCCTTCTCAATTGTATGTTGCTTTAGATAATAGTGTCTGCTAAATAAATAAAATGTAAATGTTTTGCCAGGTGCTGAGTGCTTCTGGGAAATGTATTTTTCCGTGTCAGTAGCAGTGTAGTAATTAGCACCTGCAGCAGGCCCTTACGCCGAGTGCTGTGTCTCCGCTGGTAATGAGCTGCTGCCGGCTCTTAATCACCTCCAGATGAGACAGATCAGTGTGGTGAAAAGAGGGGGGGGGGGGTCCGTCCTGCTCCCGCTGTGTAGCTCCGAGGAGGCGTGCCCTGTTTATTTTCCCTCAGCCCCACACTTCCCGCCACGATGGCGCCTCCAGGCCTCGGTCTGCTTAGCGCGGCCTGTCGGGTACGGTGACCAGGGGCGGGGCCTGCCAAAGCGGGACCGGCGAGCACAGAGCGGGGATCCCACAGACTGTGCTGCCGCGGGCAGGTGGTGGCCTCCCACGGGCGGTGTGGGTAATCCCCAAGGTGGCACCGTGTGGAGGACGCCCCTCACCCCATCCTGCCAGCTTTCCTCTGATCTCCTGTTTGAAGGACGTTTGGAGGTTGCAGGTTGCTGGTCTGAAGGCTGGTCCAGCTACTTGAGCTCTTAAGGGAGGCACACAGATGGAGTTAGCATGAGCACCTGGCTCGGGGTCACAAATCCCAATCCCAGTCAGTCCCCAGTCCCCCTGTTTTTCTCGGAACATCCCCATTTTTTTCCAGTTCTGCCGTTTGTCTCAAGGCTAAGGGAATAAAATTCGACCATGCAGTGAATATTAATGATATAAGGGACCTCAGCTTGGTTGTATAGGATGAAGAAATTGCGGTGAAAGTTTGCCGGACGTCTTAAGTTTATGACTTAAAAAAAATCCTCTAATCACCCAGGTCCCTCAGTTCTGTTTACTTATGTGTGCACCTTATCTCACATGGAGCGGGTCTTCTGAAAGGCAGATGCTTTTTGAAAACTGGGAGGAGATCCCGAGCTCCAGACATGAAATTCCCCACATAGAAATGAAGGCTGGCATCAAGGGATAGGTGTGTGTGTGTGTGTTTGTGCTGCTAGTGTACATCCACACCCATTTCTATGCCAAAAACGCAAACACCATCTTTTCTACTTCATCTTAAAATTCCTTTTTAACAAGATCGCTGAGATCCTGAGTGGCCGTAGCACTTTCAAGATGAATGCTTACATGGTTGAATGTACGGAGGGATTCCAGACTTACCGAGAACGCGGTTATTGCCCGGCACAGATCGACGAGCAGTACGAGGCCTACTGCATGCAGCTTCGGCTGCGTGACGGAGCCAACAAAATGGTGAAGGCCTACACTGCCTCCCCTGGGAGCCGCGAGGCTCGCGAGAGCCTTTCGGAGGCCAGCAAAGGCTACAAGGAGTACACAGAGGTGAGGCGAGCACCTCTTGGAGACTGGGGGGCGTTGGCGGGTGGGGAATTTGCCCCTCTTACGGTCCGCCTGTCCCCTTGCCCTACAGAACATGTGCCTGCTGGAGAGTGATCTGGAAAGCCAGCTGGGAGAGTTCCACGTCAAGATGAAGGGTGAGTCAGTTATTATTCATCTATTTATCGTTAGCCTCTATGTTATGTTTATGTACCCCAGCCCATTATGCTGTGCCTGTCTTGCCTCTTGATGACATACATACGCTGCACTGGGTATATAAATGTGTATAAACCCTTGTGTCCAGCCCCCCTGGTTTGGCAGTGTCCTGTGCTTTGGTCATAATTTTGATTGGCTGTACTGTGAAGCCCCTCCCCCTGTCAGTGCTGTTGTATGTCGCACCATGCTTCTGGGGATCATGCCACTCTGTTCCTGTCTATGGGTGGTATGACAATAAAGTCCAGTTGACTCGATACTGACAAACTGGAATAAGCTGCAGCGCTTAGCAGCGATCGCAGCCCCCTCACACTGAGCTCTGTCTTCCTGCCGTCTCTGTCCCCCCGTGCGGGGGTCTGTCTGAGATTAATGCCCCCCCGCTTTGTCCCCTGTGCGCCTCAGGTCTGGCTGGCTTTGCGCGCCTGTGTGCCGGAGACCAGTACGAGGTCAGTGCCCGCCCTCGGCTCCCGTCTTTGCCAGCGAGTTGGCCTTCTCGATTCGGGAGGGGGGGGGCATGGAGGGCGGAAACAAGGAACTGAGTAGATATTATGAATGGCTTCTTGATGCTTAGCTGCCAGCGATTGACGGTGAAGGGTATTGGGTCAGCCTGTGACCTTATTAGCTTGCCTGGCCATTTCAGCTAGCCAATCCTCCAAGAGCTAAGAAGGTCAGAGGTCAGGTTTGGGGGGTGGGGGGGGCTCTGTAGGGAGAAAGATCATCACACAACAGCAGTGCTAATCAAACTATGAGCACAGAGGTCTCTCTCTCTGGGAGAGGCAGGGGGCAGCATTCATGACTGTTTATGCTCTCGATCTTTGGAACCTTCACAGATCTTTATGAAATACGGGCGGCAGCGATGGAGGCTACGGGGCCGGATCGAGCTGAATGGCAAGCAGGTGTGGGACAGTGAAGACATGGTCTTCCTGCCCCTCATAACAGAGTTCTTGTCGATCAAGGTGAGCCGATGTCCCACGTCCTCTATGTGACTCTCTCCTTCCTTCAGAGAGACAACTTCACAATTTCTAAGGAGGAAGATGACAGGAGGAGATATAAATTCCATCATGTATCTCCCAGAGGATTGGGAAGACTTGCAGGGGAGTCACAGGACACCAAGGCACGGGGTGCTACTTAAATAGTTTGAATGACGGTGAATTACTTTCTATGGTTGCCCAGGTGACGGAGTTAAAGAGCCTGGCCAATCACGTCGTGGTGGGAAACGTGTCATGTGAGACGAAGGACCTGTTTGCTGCTCTGCCCCAGATGGTCGCCGTCGACATCAACGACCTCGGGACCATCAAGTTGAGCCTGGAGGTTGTGTGGAAGTGAGTCGACCTTGATGTGAAGTGTCTGTCCCTGATTGGGTGGCCGGCACATTGGCCTTCAATGGTTTTCCCCTCCTTTTTGGTATCTGGTTCCCTTTGGATCTTTTGGAATTTCTTGAGAATGTACTTGAATGACCAATGTCATCTGAACTGATTGTGTCTGTAGATCTGGTGCGGGGGTGAGTACCGTAGGTTTTGGGTTGATGGTATTGGCTATATGGACCAACAGCACCTGAGGGCTCTTGCTGTCACTGCGGAGGGAACATCAGGTGATTTGAATAGGGGCTTCTTGCCAGAAACTCAAGATGTTCTCGAGAGATTCCTGCTCGCTTCCGGGACATGGGTTGGGTGGAGGTGCTCCAGTATTGCTAGGGCTTTTTAGATGACGGTGGGGGGGGGGGGGGTGTTTGTTTCCGCTCAGAGCTGAACGGGCCTTGGGGGCATGGTCCTTCATTAAGAAAGAGGGTCACAGTGTTTACTGAGTTCATCTCCTGACGCTGCCTAGATGTGGCGCTGAGTGGGCTTATTAGGGACATAAGTACAGTGGAACTTTGGGGGGGGGGCTTGCTGTCTATCACCACGAATGTCCCCAGCCGGCACAGGTGTCGCCGTGATGACAGCTCGATGTGAGTGAGCGGGATGGTGTGTCACAGCCTCTTCTCCTGTAGCGCCTCCTT
>JAODKL010000021.1:21151880-21171527 GCA_026780765.1 Petrocephalus schoutedeni | reverse complement strand
ATTTTTTAGGGCAGTTTTCGCCCCCCCCCCCCCCCCCCCACACACTTTCCATATAGGTGCTTTCACAATTTGGCTTTAACTCGGCTCTTCCTTTGGGGAAGGTCAGCCTCAAATTGATCACAGAACACAATTGTATTCTATATTTTATATGAATCCTCACACTAGTGAAATGTAACTGAGTATCACCAAGTCAGGTAAAGCACTGGAACTTTTTTAAGTTTCTCCACGGTTGGGTGTCAACTTGTAGGTTTAGCAGGACACTTTTGCGTACTTAATATTCCTTTACGAGTTGTTTGGTTTGACATTTTAGATGTTAGATTTGATATTGTGTTAATGCGATAGTGGTACTGTCTGATGCTTAATGCTGGTCTGCTTGGTGTGCAGCTCCTAGGTCATAGTTATGGAAGGCGAGCCAACCGATACAGTAATTGATGAAGGCGGCGATGCCTTCAGGCCGAAGGAGTGCAAGACATACCAGCGGCGCCGCGAAGGCGGGGCTGACGACGAGGAGGACGTGGCAGTGGAGCTGCTGCAGGGCCAGGCGGGGGGCATGGATGTGGTGGAACAGCAGCCAGATGGGTCCATGGTTGTGGAACAGCAGCAGCTGGTGCAGGATGTGGTAAACAGCAACATGGAGATGATGGTCATGGACTCCCTGGATCCAGCCCTGTTACAGATGAAGACTGAGGTGATGGAGACTGCCGTGGTACACCCCGAGGCGGGCGTGGGTGTGCCAGGGACAGGCCACGAGGCCACGGTCACCACGGTGGACGAGACTCAGATCATCACACTGCAAGTGGTGAATATGGAGGAGCAGCCACTGGGCTTGGGCGAGCTGCAGCTGGTGCAAGTGCCCGTGTCTGCTGTGCCCGTCAGTGCGGGTGCTGTGGTGGACGAGCTGCAGGGCGCATTTGTGGATGCTGCTGCCATGCCCAAGGATGGAGAGCCAGTCATCTGCCACACGCTGCCTTTGCCCGAGGGCTTCCAGGTCAGACTGCTTACTTTGGTTAGGAAAGTGCATGTCAGCAATCCTACCCTGTTCTGTATGTTCTGTGTCGGCCGGCCGGAGAGTGTTACCCTATGCATTAGTGTTTCGTTGAGGCACAAGGTAAAGGACAGCTTTGTAGAGCAGTAGCTTAAAACTAAGATCAAGATTAAATCCTTTATTTGCCGTTTGCACTTGACTATTCTTCCGAGGCTTGAAGCTGCGATCTTTCAATCGCAGGCACAGGTACACAGCCTGCTGAGGCACTCGCTGGCCCGCTTCAAGGAGATTCTGAACGGAAAGGTGAAATGCTGACACTTCAGCTTTGGAAATGCACAGACTAACAGTCTCAACTACTTCCACGACAGGTTGTGAAGGTGGGTGCCAACGGGGAGGTGGAGACGGTGGAGCAGGATGAGCTCCAGGGACAAGAGCCACCAGAGCAGCCAAATGAGGACCCATCCTGGGCTAAGGACCCTGACTATCAACCCCCTGTACGGAAGCCCAAAAAGACCAAGAAGAGCAAGCTGCGCTACAACACCGAGGAGGGGAAGGACATGGATGTGTCGGTCTATGATTTTGAAGAGGAGCAGCAGGAGGGGCTGTTGTCTGAAGTCAACGCAGAGAAAGTGGTGGGCAACATGAAGCCCCCTAAACCAACCAAAATCAAGAAAAAAGGTTAGATTTGACATTTCACAGAATAACCACAATATGGAGGCAATTAAGTTGAGTCGCGGGCCATAAGTAGCTTATATGAGCGGCTGCCTGATCGATGTTGACAATTTCTTGAATGTGCGGCTCCTCTTACATGCTTGAGATAGTCTACCTGAAGAAATGCCGCTTTCTTTCTGATAAATCCCCTTGGAGGGGGACTAAGTGGGCAGCCCTACTGGGTTTAGTTTGGGTCCTGCTGTCCCAGCAGCTCTATGAATGTGGTCCCGGGTCGCCCTTGAACCAGGTGTGAAGAAGACGTTCCAATGTGAGCTGTGCAGCTATACCTGCCCACGCCGCTCCAACCTGGACCGCCACATGAAGAGCCACACGGACGAGCGACCACACAAATGCCACCTGTGCGGACGGGCCTTCAGGACCGTGACTCTCCTGAGGAACCACCTGAACACACATACGGGTAACATGTCTCCAACTTCAGAGAGTGTTCTTTTGGGCGGTCTTTTGGGTTTCGAGATGGTTCTGAAACGCTGTTTTCCCGCAGGAACACGGCCGCACAAGTGCTCGGACTGTGACATGGCGTTCGTGACCAGCGGCGAGCTGGTCCGGCATCGGCGTTACAAGCACACACACGAGAAACCATTCAAGTGCTCCATGTGTGACTATGCCAGCGTGGAGGTGAATGTCTGGCTTGCTTCATTCCCCCCTGTCCTCTGAGACTGTTGGGGTGTACAGCAGGGTCATAACTTTGATGAGACTCTTTGCTGGTGTTGAAGTAAAAGGGCTCCAGAGGGAGATGTAAGCTCATTGTGTGTGTGCGCGCCTTTCAGGTCAGTAAGCTGAAACGGCACATCCGTTCTCACACCGGAGAGCGGCCATTCCAGTGCAGCCTGTGCAGCTACGCTAGCAGAGACACCTACAAGCTAAAGAGACACATGAGGACACACTCAGGTCAGACCCCCACCTTCTCGTACCCTTTGACCTCCGGGTCCTGCTTTCACAGCACCTGTGAACTCGTTGGTCCGGCGAAAACTTCAGACTGCATTTGTGTCGGGCGTGATTGACTGGCGTTCAATGACTTTGTACCCTCAGCAGAAGGTGGTGGGGGAAAAAAAAGTCTTGGTTTTTTTCCCTTGAACTCACAGGGGAGAAACCGTACGAGTGCTACATCTGCCACGCCCGCTTCACGCAGAGCGGGACCATGAAGATGCACATCCTGCAGAAGCACACTGAGAACGTGGCCAAATTCCACTGCCCGCACTGCGACACTGTAATCGCCCGCAAGAGCGACCTGGGTGAGCTGCGTGGCACGTGCTCTGGGCCAGTGTCTCAGAAATGGCTTTTGAGTTATATCCGGGGTGGTTACGGGTGTTAATGTGTGTGCACATCCATCTAGGGGTGCACCTGCGGAAGCAGCACTCATACATCGAGCAGGGCAGGAAGTGCCGCTACTGCGATGCTGTCTTCCATGAGCGCTACGCCCTCATCCAGCATCAGAAGTCCCACAAAAACGAGAAGCGATTCAAGTGCGACCAGTGCGACTACGCCTGCCGACAGGTGAGGCCACTCCGCCGGGCAGTCTGTGTCCAGGGGTGCTGAGAACTAACACCCCCCAAATGTCATTTTTATATCCTAAAGCTCAATTCCTCCAAATAGGTCAAAAGCTTATATCACCCGTGAAACTGCCCATCATTTTCCACCACTGTGCCTTTGAACTCCACCCAGCTGGCCATTGTTTATACATTATGCGGACGAGATGGATCCTGCTAGGAGTCACTGCTGTCTAGGGGTGTAGGAAAAAATCGATATTTCATTTTGCGATACTGTATCGATTTTCAAAAACTTTTTTTTTTTTTTTTAACACAACAGTTTACATGTTATCGTGGTTGACTTCAGCAAGGTCTGGTCACTAGCAACATTCACAGCCATGGCTGAATCTGAGCGTGTTGGACCGTCTCCTGCTGCCTACTTGGTTGAAGTGTGGAATCATTTTGGCTTTCATGATAAAAAAAACGTTGGAAGTTACAGCGACTATTTTCTTTAATCCTTTAAAATAAAAGGATAAATAAGAAGTTTTAAAAAGTGACTTGACTTAACCATCTGGAGTCGGCAGTCCCTCCTGCGGGACCAAGCAGAGATCTCGCAAAACCGTAAAAAAAACCCTGTGAGTTTCTCATAGAAACATTTTAAAAACATCCCCAGAAACCTTGGATGGTCTACTTTTGGAATATATATGGGAAGACACACAGCCCTACTGCCGTCACTATGCTGATTCGCCCAAGCTAAACTTGGACTGTGACAAATGGTAGTAGTGTAATAAATGTTCCTCCCTACATGGCGACAGGAACGTCACATGGTGATGCACAGACGCACCCACACTGGGGAGAAGCCGTTCGCCTGCAGCCACTGTGAGAAAACCTTCCGGCAGAAGCAGCTCCTGGACATGCACTTCCGTCGCTACCACGACCCCAACTTCGTACCCACTTCCTTTGTGTGCACCAAATGCGGCAAGACGTTCACGCGCAGGGTATGGGGCACAGTGGGCGGGGCCACACGGTGGGACCCCGCACAATCCCCGACTGAGAATTCCATCTCCCGAGTAGGCTGGCCGCCAGCAGCCGCTAACTCCCGTGACGTCCTTTTTGCAGAACACCATGGCCAGACACGCGGAGAACTGTTTGGGCCCGGACGGACCCGATGCAGAGAACGGCGCCCCGCCCAAGAAGCGGGTGGGCAGGAAGCGGAAGATGCGTTCTAGGAAGGATGACGACGACGACAGCGGTGTGGCTCCTGTCGGCGGCACACGGTGCGGAGGCCAGGCGGCCGGGCCTCTTATCTGACCTCCCTTCTCTTGTAGATGCACACGGAGAACCGGAGTTGGATGATGTCGAGGAGGAGGACGAGGAGGACCTGCTCGCTGCCGCTGAGATGGAAGTGGAACAGGCGCCGCCCACCATCCCGATCCCAGCCCCCATGCCCCCGGTCGTGAAGAGGAAGCGAGGAAGGCCGCCCAAGCCCAAGCCGGCCCCACGTAAGTGGCCCCTGTGGGACCGAGCATGGATGCATTTGGTGTGTGGGCCATGGTGACTCTGGAAAACGGAGCCTCTGTGCCTGCTTTTACGCGGTGTCGGGCGTGTTCTTTCCCTGTTTATGACCTGGTTCGCGTGTTTCTACCTCTCAGCTGCTGCCATCATCCAGGTGGAGGACGAGAGCACAGGCGCCATCGAGAACATCATCGTCAAGAAGGAATCGGAGCCCGAGCAGGCCGCCCAGAAGGCGGGAACGGGGGCTGGGGAGGCCGAGGCTGGTGGGGAACCCATGCAGATGCCCCTGGTCGATGCCGCCCCCAATGGCGACCTCACGCCTGAGATGATCTTGAGCATGATGGACCGGTGATGTGCGCGTCACTGCTCCCATCTATGTCCAACTACAGACCCTCCCAAAACTTCCCTGTTCTGTACGTAGTTTTGTCTCTGGGTCTCAGTTTCTGCCCAGGGTACGCTGAGAGATTGGTTCTGCCCGTTTTTCCGAACCTGCTTTTCACTGTTTCCTCCCCCTTCCTTTTTACTCTTGAGGTTCCACTCGGTGACTCTGTAGGACGCCCTTTATGCAGAGCCTCAACTGCAGTTTTTTTTTCTTCCTCTCTCTTGCTCTAACAAGACGAGTTTGAGCGCTTTTGAGTTTGGTCTAAAAATGGATCCGTTTCCTGCTTTGTCCCAAAGGTGATGAGGGTGACTTATAGGTGAATGAAAGGTTTGTCTTAGGAGGACAGGACAGTGGTGACTTCTTGTTGACCTTCATTATAAATTTACCAGCAAAACACAACGCCCTTAACGTTTGTCATGGCCTTGCATTTACTCTTCTTCGAACCTAGTGAGAGACACAGGAAGCCCCACCCCCCCATTGCCACCCGGGACACGGATTCCTGCTTAGGATGCCTTTGTGTGTGGTTTGACGCTTGCCTGTCTCAAAATATAAAGTTGTCTAGGGTAGGCCACTTTCTAAACACAGATTCATTATAGAATGATGACACAGACGGCCACTGGAACTTTTAAGCCTATGACCATTGTACAAATAGAAATATTGGCTAATCCTGCTTGTAAATATATTTTTTTATTTTCGATTTGTTTTGTTATATCATGCATTTTAATCATTTTTCTAGTGATGGAAGACCTTGTACATTATGGAAGAATAGGGTTTTAACAGGAGCTCTGGGACTTCTGCCTGTAAAGCTGTCAGTCACTCGTGTGAGTGTGTAAATGTTGGGGGGGTGCACTTTTTTTGAACGTCCTGCAGGGGGTGCAGTCCTCTTGTCTGACCTCTTAAGGAGCTCTGGAGTCCACTGACCACAAGCTGTTAAGATGTGAAGGCTGGGTGCATGTCAAACACGCACGTAAACACACAGAGTGTAACCCCGAAAGAGCCTTTACACAAATTTGGGGGTGATTGTGGAAAATAATGGTTTCTGTTTAATTCCAAACTACTGTGTTGACAGAGGTATTTTATTTAACCAGCTACAAATCTTTTAACTGAAAATTATAGAAAAGATGAAACGGTCTATTATGGTGATGTATTTCTTTTTCTTTTTTTTTTTTTGTTGCTTTTTTTTGTTTTTATTTTTATTTTCTTTTTTTTTTGCTTTTGAAGTACGATCCGTATCCCTGGCACATTCGTATCATGCCAGATGGGATTGCCATGGGGTCTCTGAACAAATTTAAGGAGTAATCAAATTAAATGAGGAAGCTGGAAGGATACCTGTACAAATTAGCATTTGCTAAACAAAACCTGCTTTTACAAAATGTTTTCTGCTCTTTCAGAATGAAGTTTCCTCTGATATGTAATTGCATTTAAATTGCTTTCGTTAAGCTCTTAAATATAGGTTGATGCATTTTTGTACCTAGCTGTACTGTGTGAGTTTTTTCAGTAGTTGAAAGCAGACATTATAAAGACCTTTATTAGGGCTGGGGGGGCAGGGTGACGTGAGAGGCTCAGTGGAGAATGTATTGCTGTACAGCTAATAAAAAGAAATTGACCTAAATGTGTGTCACCTGGTGTTCGTATGATTGCTTTTCAGTGGAGGTGGGACTTCCCAGGGTATCTAAAGGTGGGCTTTCATTTCCTGACCTCAGATACAGGGAAGCTGGCTTTTACGGCAGCCCTTTGACAAGGGCATCCTCGGCATCACAGTGTCTTAAGTGTCTCACAGCCCAACCCCTTGTTGACCAATCCGGCTCACGTCCACGGTCCAGATTATGCCTGGCTGTCATCTCTCAGTCACTGGCTCAGCAGCTGGGGATGGAGGTGCTCCCCGTTATAATTGCGCGTCAAGGATATGGATTTCTCATATGCTTCTCGTCCTAGAGGACATCCTCCCCTATTGATCAGGCAGATGATGTAATCCCTAGTGATGCTGTAGTCCCTAATGCCAGTCTGTTTACAGTAGCATCCCTGAGGCGCTCGTGGGTGTCCTAAACTGCACCGTGGGCTCTGCTGTGGGAGTTCGGGGAGCCTGGGCCGGCCGAGCTACTGTGGGATCACTGTACGTCCCTGAGTCTTGAGATGTCTTGTAGATGTGTGCTCATTTCAGTTTAATGTGCCCTGCATGAGACTGATGCTGTACGACAGCACAGCTAGAGGGAACTCGCATTGTCCTACACAGCTTTTACAAAATATCCTCAGTATGCCTAAGAAACTTCAACGGAAAGGTAAAATCGTCGTGTGAGAAACGACCTTGTCAGGCTCTGGTTACACTCCTACAGGAAATAGCCACCACCTCCCTTGCTAACCTGTGCATTAGAGAGAATGGCCGCCTTCGCATTTCTCTTCTCTGCCAAATTGTATACAGCTTTCCCTTGTACAGCAGTATAGCCTAAGCTCTGCTGTAGCTATTGACAGCCAGCAGGTGGCGCATGGTAGCAACTGAAGTCTTGGTTTTTGGATTCACCTACAGGAGCGTGGACACCGAGCGTCAGTTTAAATATCAGTGATTTCTTTTAAGCACGTTAAGCTTTCTCGGATGACATTCTTTTGTTGTGTTTTAAACCCCATCTACTGTATTTTGATCTATTTGTGTTTGACAGGTCGACAAAATTCTGCGGGTCTTCCACAAGAAGCCCTGAGCTTCCTGAATGCATCGATCCCAGTGGTTCCTGCAGGCTCAGTACATTCCAGTGAGCCAGCCACACCTGGAAGGAACTCAGGAGCCCCTCACCTGGTTTTTTCACTGGGCTGGATAAGAGGAGGTTTGACATCAGCGTAACCGCGGCGTCCTTCCACAACACTGAATGATCACATGACTTCGCTTTCACAAGTGCACTGTCAAACAGACTTAAAACCCACTTAAGACCAATGCTTTTAAAACATTGAATTAATGAATGCCTATGTTTAGCTCACTTAAATCCTTCCCTATAATTTCCTACTGTGGCTGGTCAGAATTGTTTCTTTGGCCTTGTTTAGTTTAGCCTAACTTAGTACAGGGAATCACATTGCCATAGCAACTGGTTTTATGCTAGTACTTCAAACTGGATTCTGTTGGATTCTGCATCGGCGCCGCTGGCTCCATCCCATTTGCCCACACTTACACGCTCGTTCCCACACTTAGTGCAAGTATCCGAGGGTGTCCGGTTCTTCAAACAACGAATGTTTACATAGCCTAGGCTACAATGGACAGCCCTAAACACAACTCACACAAATGACAGCATAGCTGTAGTGCGCTTCTTGTTCACCTCTTCAGATATCAAGTGTGTCCCATTGTTTTCAAGAATTGTCCGTGCACTTGAGCTCTACACACACGTATCCACGTGTCACATAGCAACAAAGGCTCCCTCTTTCTTAGAAGGGATTTCCAGTGATCCATCATTTGGCATGTGCCCTTCTCAGTCTCCCCGCAGCAGTGTCTTTCGGCCATTTTAGTCGTGTTTTGTGTTAAAATGTGGACGGTATTTACAGGAATAAACTAAAGCAGGTCCCATTTGCCGAATGCAAAATGCTGCATTGCTCCACACAGTAACCGTGAATAAGTGTTTTACTTCAGTGGTCTGGCTCTAATGCCTTGGGGCTGCTCATGAGCCCCGCTTCTGCCTTTCATTAGAGTACTAAAGGTCACAGGAGGCCACTTGCCTCCTCCAGCTTCTGAAGATAGTAATATATAATCACAGGCAATGTGAGCGGCCTCAGACAATTAACTGCTGCATATTGCGAGTGTGTCTGTTTCAGAGCTCTCCTAGTACAGCACTGATGGCCTCAGCCAAACCTTCTCCGAGGTAAGTAAGACCTGCCCCATTCGGTTATATCTCAGCATTTCCCAGCATTTAACGATATTCAGCAGTAGTTGTGTGTCCCTTAATGAAGGATACAGTCTGAATAAAATGAATGACCCTTCCTACAAGGGGCAAGCCTACCTTCTTCCGGCCAGATGATAAATAATGTACAGTCACTGTTGGCCTCTCCCTGTGCTCCCAGCCAACTGCTCTCCACGGACACGGGCTGGGGACTCACCATTTACTAACCATTAATGTCAGTCTGTCTCTTTTAATGAACTCGTCAGCAATATTCAGTTGAGGAAATTATGTCTTAAGATATGTCGGGTTAGTTGCCTCTCGTTTACACCATCATACATCCCACCTTAGGTTTATTGACCTCAGGACGGAGGGAGGGAGGGGGGAAGTTAGCTTGGCTGGTATGACTGTAATACAGCACACCAGTGTACTTCTGCCATTCTGGGTGTCCCGCACCCACCTGGCAAATTTTATGGCGAAATACCAGACAGTTTCGCTTTTTAAAATATCACTATAATACCGCATGCCGCATTATATTGTCTGAACGGTATGATGGTGTTAAATATTAGATACCGGCTGCTTAGGGGGAAGGGTCTTTGAGGTACCTTTCAGGAGAGGTGGGATGCCTCAGTTATTCTTTCAAAAAGTTGAAGTCAATACTTTTGTTTAAAAGAAAACAGGCCAAACTGGGAAAAAAAATTCCTCCTTCTAAAGTCACGTGATGTGCCCTATCTCTGTGGTCCGCAGAGTACAGAGCCATTAGGGAAGCAGTGTAGGGCGGGAGCCCCCCCAGGCAGGATGGGGCTCTTAATTACCCCAATGGCTCCTCTGTAATTACACATGGCCCAGCTGAGACGCTTAAGCTGTGTTGACTGTCTCGTTTCTTAGTATTAAAGCATTTTCCTGATATCATGCCGGGGCTGACTGGTTATGATAAGGCACTGACAGATTTTGCCTGCAAGGGGTTTGCTTTACTGCTTGGGAATCAGCCTCAGGTAGCTTTATTTAGAGCCCTGTTGTTTGCTTTTGGTCCTCGCGCCGACGTCATTAACGATGCAGAGCTGCCAGGGGATGGACCGAGGGCACGGGGCCGGAATCATGTCGGATTCGGTCTCCGATGACTAATTGCCGGCTCTGTGTCTGCTGATGTGGCACGATTAAGAAGACCAGCTGGCCCTCTTTTAAAACGCCTGGACTTTCGCTGAGAGGCTAAACGGGTAGGCTTTAAAAAGGGACTCCGGCTTTGAGTCTGAATTCTGCCTGACCTCGTTTAGGCGCTATTTGGTTTGCATGCTCATTGCTGTGTAATTACTGCTGCCGTCTGAGGTTCTTAAAGGGACAATGACACAGTTGTATGATTGGCGTATTTTTTTCCTGCCTGTCTGACAGACTTTTACCCTGCGATTTGCCAAAAAGCCAAATGCATTTGTGTGGATGCTGCATGCTCTCCCTGTATTGCATTGGCTTCCTCCCACAGCCTGACGTCTTGCATTTGGGTCCGATACACTGTCCATAGTATGTTCTAACATAGACATGGGGTTTCTCTATTTGTGCCCTCTGGAAGTGGCTGGAAGATGTTTGGATGCTTCCTGGTATTTTCTGTCCCATCGACCTTCTTCTGACTCGTCCCTAAAGTGCATTTAAGGCAGGTGAAGGTAGAGATGACCAAGTGCCCCCCCCCATGCGCAAAACGAAGGGCGACTTTATAATAAAGGAACCTCGGCTGAGCGTGTGTTAGCATAAGCAGCAGGAGCACAGTGTCCTCCCTTTTTAAACTCACACATTGATTTTATAAGAAGGAGTATTTTCATGTCAAATCACCTTCTACTGGTTGTCTTAAAGCTGTCAAGCATGCATGCAAGCTGGGAAACGGAGTCCTCTAGTGGTAGTCGCGCGATGTCATGCTGACACATTCACAGAGGAAATTCCAAGCAGCAACTGTCTTAGAATGAGGATAAAATATTGAGGAAACGGATGGAAATGGCAGGTAAGAGCTGAGTGATGGGGAGCTTCTGTTTCGGTCAGAATGTTGTGGGTTCTAATCACAGGTCAGTCACTGTGGTTTGTAATGCGATATACATTACATATTATGCGAATGCATGCAAATTTATGTTAATATATGCAGGTGAGAAGGATCGTCAAGCACAAATTTGGAATGTAATGGCATCCAGAGCGGCATGCCGCTTTTGACGTGACTTGTTTGCGGTGGAGGATGCAGGTTTCCTTGTAATTTCTCAGAATAAATGAAAGTGTTGGCAGTGATGCCTTTCGGTTATAATGCTGCAGTCGGCCAGCTGACGTAGAGGACGCCTCCTTACGCTCTGTATTTAAATACATGCTGAAATTGTACTGATTCAACCTCTTTTTCCCTCTTTAAATAACGCTGCTGCATGTCCCCTGAGTGGTAGGCGTACCTCAGCGCTCATTCGCCATTTCTCCTCTCCGCCACGCCTCGGGGCCGTCTGTTCCCGTGGCGACCATCACTGGAGCGTGAACCATGGGGCCTGTGTCCTCCACTGTTGCCACAGATGCGCCGAAGCCCCCCCCCCCCCGGGGGCACCCTGCCGATCTGCCCGCGATCGATGGCTGCCGTGGGACGATGACCCTCGCATCAGTCAGTCACGCTGATCCCGTTAAGCCTTGTCCAGAGCTAAGCGGGACTACGGAGGGAGAGGTGCCATAATAAAGCGGTTTAATTGAAGCTGCTCCTCTCTGTGGATGTTTGCTGGATGGGGGGCGTCCTGGGAGGACAGGCGCTGAGCCTCATCAGCGGTCGTGCTTCGGTTTTCTCACGCTCCCAGATCCTCGCAGCCCCTTTCCTGACGCTTCTGTTCCTCCATGGCAGTCATTCCCCCCTCCAATCCTGATCCCCAGTCATTCCTCCCTTCTCCCCCCCACCCCCCGCCCCCAGCAATGGCCTCTAAACACCTTCTGCTTTCTGTTTATTCTGCTGTGAAACAGCTAAAGAGAAATCAACTGTAAATTATTAATAGGATTCCTTGAACTGCAAGGGGTGTATCTGTGTAATGACGTACCTAGAATTTCTCGGCCCCCCTGGCAAAATTTTACCCCCCCTATTTTGCATATAATTGTATGTATTCAAGGGCCCCTGTGAAGTTCCTGCCCCTCTGAATCTGCCAGGGTATCCATGCCCCTCCGACGCCCCCGTAGAGCTGTGTTCTGGAGGCTGTAACCTGCTGAAGGGTGAACAGTCAGGGATTAAAAATGAACAGGCTTGTGGGGGGAAGGGGGGTAGCCCCCGCCAGACCGGCATTGGGCTCTCTCCTGTGGTCTGCAGGCTGGCCCAGGGGCCCAAGAGCCACCTTTGATTAGGAGAAGCTCTTTGAAGGGCAGAGGAGGCAGATGGAGGGACAGAAATGGCTAAAGGATGAAATGCTTCGGATGTAGTTTTTGCTCGTGTGCGAGCCATATGTGTCTCTTCAAAACAGAGCGCCCCTAGTGGCAGGAGGCCACTATGCTCCCTGGGGAGACTTACTCAGGGGGCGTGGTGCATAGTGGTCTGTCTTTCATTTTATCTGGCATTCTGATTTTTCTTGCCAGCATGGGACAAAATATCCGATGCACTGCTCCAGAGCCATTCCTGTATCCGATCTGTGTCTGTCTCATAATGTCTTGCTGGCTCTACGTGCGGAAAACACACCGGACGGTCCTAGCCTCGTGCTCTTCCTCTCCCAGCGTGATCCCGAATGACGGCTCCACGCGCACGCACCATCTGGAGAGGTCAGAGGTTGTGTCTGACTCGCCCCCATTAGGCCAGTGAGTAAGTGCGAGCTGTAAACAAAGGTTGCAGGGAAAAAAAACAGGAGTGATTTAAACGGCAACGAAATACTACAATGAACAAGAAAGCACAAAAATATTAAGCAGCGTGTAGATTGCAGTAAAATCATGTTTAGCAAAATGAACTGGAGGGAGTGATTCGAATTCTCAGCAGATGGGGGGGGGGGGGCAGCTATTGCGGTGCTGAAGGGGTTAAGGGGTCTCGCCAAGGTGACAAGGGAAAGGAGCTCTGACCTCATGGGGTCACAGGGAGATCTGAATGGATTACACACACACACACACTCCCCGTATGCCCCACCCTCAACGACAACAGATAATCTGCACAGGCTCCCCCTGCCTGCACAGAGCCCAGGCTAACTGGAGCATGACTGGCTTGGTCTGAGAGTGGGGGGGTTTACCAGCTGATGGAGGGGCTCTCGCTCCCCCCCGCCCTGGAAGCCTGTGACAGAGCCGCGTTGCCACCTCACCTCCCCTCCCCGGGCGCACGGTCGACCCCCCCTGCCACCATCCTCTCTCTCCCGCTCTCTCCTCCTCTGTGAATCACTGGACTGCAGCTATTTTTCAGTCCTTCGCACCTTTTCTTCTTTTGTTGTTATTTTTCACCCATCCGCGGCTCTCCCTCTCTCTCTCTCGCTCGCGCTCTCTCCGCCCCTCCCCCGCATCCTCCTCCCCCTCCCTCCCTGTCCACAGGTCTCCTGGATCTGGATATAGATAGTCAGCAGGCAGCAGCGGGGCGGGGCCAAGGCGCAGTGACGTCGCCGTCATCGCCGTCGCTGTCAGTCACGGCTGCCCAGCTGACGCCCAGCCCCTCCCACCCGCCGGATGATGCTGCCGCCGCCTCTCTTAGCAGCAGTCAGCGCCGGCGCTCGCAGCCTCACCTCCTCGGCCCCTTATGGACCTGCCCATCGAAGGACAGAGGCTGAGGCACTACACCAGCAGCAGGCCCCGACCCAACCGGCGGAACCGGCAGCCACCCAGCAAGCCGCAGGTACCGGGGCGGGGGCGAGGGCAAGGGAGCCCCGGCTGATGCACTGCGTCCGGGAGGAAGCTGGGAAAACTGGGACACACTGGCCGGGAAGGGTAGTTAGCAGAGCTGGGGGAGAGGGACGCAGGAGGCGAGTGCCGGGCTTGGGCAAGGGTCCGGTGGGATGCTGATCTCCGGTCCTTGCCTCCCCCTCCGTGCACCGGCGAGGGCTCCTGTAGCCTCCTGCATGCACCCCCCCCCCCCCACCACCACCACCACCACGTACCGTGTGGCCGCCGTCCACCGAACCCGGGGCTCTGGGAATGACAGGCTCTCCACAGCCACGGCTGCTGTCTCCGTGGGAGCCACGTTAGCATCTTAATTTTTAATGTCCCCACATTAAGGAGGCGGCTTCTCCGCCAGCCTGCCTGCCTGCCCTACCCCTCTCCCTCTGCTTCTCTCTGTCTCGCTAGCAACTAGGGGGGTGGGGTGGAGGGCGGGGGGGGTGCGGTTTTGAATAGCTAGAATGATCCGTTCAGGGAGATTTTGCAGAGGAGTGTGTACATGTTTGTGTGTGTGCCTGTGTGTGTGCGCGCGCGCGTGTGTGATTGGGATGTCGGAGGGAGCAGCTGGTGCACACTAGCGCATGATCGGGGGGGTGGGCGGGGGGGGTGTATGTGTGATTTTTTTTTTTTTCCTTCTCCTAACGGTCTGCCATGGTAAGCGAGCTCCCCGTGTGTGCGTGTGTGTTGCTGAGCCCCATCCCCTGTCCTCCGCAGGCTCCCACCTCCGCGCTCTGCCTCCCTCTGCTCGCCATGCCGCTCGCGCGGGCTGTTGTGTAACCGTCCATGGCGTCCCTGCAGTGAGGTCCAGCTCATTTTTTTAAGCGGTCCGTGCACCTGCGGTCCCGCTGGGAGGATCACAGCTGACCCGCGTGCGATCACTCGCGCCCAGAGGACCCGGCGGGTTCCCGCGGCGACCAGGGTGGGGTGGCTACGCGAGCCTGGCGGTTTTCTGGGGACGAGCTGGTGCTCGCCATGTTTCCGCGGCGATGGGGAGGATGAAAGGACTCGGTTTGTTGTCACTGCACCCTCCAAACGAGGTGGGGGGGGTGTGGTTTGTTCTTCAGACACTCCCCTCTGCACCATGGCTGTTTATGACAGAGTGTGTGCGTGATTCTGGGTCCTGTCCTCAGGGTTCGGGTAAGGAGAACTAGCAGATCACCATATGAATGACAAGCAGCTTAATGCTCCTGGAGGGGACCTCCATCTTCACCGAGAGCCGGGAGATGGTCGCAATCATGAGCATTTATGTGTTTGGGTGGAAAGCACCCAGTTTTGGTTGGTCGTGGGTGTCTGTGTCTCCAAAGGCTCCAGTGCTACTTGGTGGCATTACAGCTCACAATACAGAACCGCAAACCCGATGTAAAGAGACGGTCAGATTTCCCATGTCGCCACAAAAACCGAGGGGAGCAAAAGGCGTCTTTAAGCAAATTGCTGGACTAACACTGGCAGCCTTTAAACGCAGATATAGATAGATGTTTTGGATAGAGCAGAGGGTGTGGCCTGTCGGCGGGCGTTTAGCGCTGCAGGTACAGTCACCTGGACGAGGGTCGAGGTCCATGGGGTAGTTTTAACACCCCTGAGATGTCAGGTAGGTAGGCTCTGGGACCGGTCACATACACATCCAGCTCGGGTTTGCGACCGCCGGTGACTAATTGTAAAACAGTTCCCGGGGCCAGACCACGGTGGGTGAAATTCTGCGTTTCGAGCGCCAGAACAAACTTAGGGATAGTGCTGACGGTGTATGAGGGTGTCTGGTGTGGAGACGCACTGTATGCTAGCCAAAGGGGACCCCTCCTTTAGGGGGAAAAGCTGGTAGTGTACCAGGGAAGGACATGTCCTCAAACCCAGAATGGTGTGAGCTCCAGTCCCGGTGGCGTGCTCCTTTTGGGTAATCCTTAAAAAGATCTGAGCTGGACGAGGTGGTGGGTGGTCCAGCAGGGTAGAATACATCGCCTGCGATCAGAAGTTTGCCAGTTCGATTCCCAGGGCCAGCCCTGTGGTTTTGGTGTTGGGTCGTTGAGCAAGGTTCTTAATAACCAAGCCTCCAGCCTTCCCAAAAAAAAAAGCACTTTGCATGATCTAGCAGACATGTACCAACAGGGATGATACTGGATGTACAGGACTGTGGTTGAAATGGCAGAATCCTGGAACCATGGGGACCTCTGTTAGTTGCTATTTATTCCATAGCAAATATTCCCTAGCAACAAATGAATCTGCAAATGAAAAACTGCATAAATAGAGTATAAATAGAAGTGGCGAGTGCAGCAGAGAGATGTGCAGGCAGATGGAGGCCCCCGCCACCGGTAGTACTATTCCTCGGACATCCTGTGGCCCTGTGGGTGTGCAGTATGGAGTCTGGGTTGCGTGCTGTGGTTCCCGTATCGCAAGATCGGCCGCGTGCTTCGGAGGCGCAGAGCCACGGTCAGCGTGCTGGGCAGCAGCAGACGGGCAGAACCCTGACACCGAGCGCGTGGTAGCGCGCGTGTGTGACAGCCCTTTGCGTCTGGATGCATGACTCCCTCCCTGCTTGTTGTGGTATGTCAGTGTCTGTGCGGGAGTGAGAGAGAGAGAGGGGTGTATGTGTGGGCTGGGAATTTAGTTGTTTAATGGGGGCTGGAGTGGAACGATGAAGATCGGGCCATTCTGATTGGCCAAGGCGTCGTAAATGATTTATAATCTGTTTGTCACCCGGTGCGGGGCCTGATTTCCATACCGCTGCATATGCTTCCACAGTGAACTGTGCCTTCAGGCAGCAGTAAAGGGACCCTCTGTGAGAGCAGGCTGTGTGTGCGAGCATCCGAGTGAGAGGAAGAGAGTGTGAGCGTGTTCTCTGACTGCCTCACAGTTTCAGTCTCACTGGACAATAATGGTGTAGGTTTCACTGACAACCCCCTGTCTCCTTGGACAATAATACACCCACATACACACATGATGTAGGTTTCCCTGACAACCTGTCTCCTTGGACAATAACACACCCACATGCACACTTGGTGTAGGTTTCTCTTACAACTTCACTGTCTCCTTTGACAATAACACACACTGTAGGTTTCCCTGACAGCCTCACTAATTCCTTGGAAAATAACACACACACACACCCTGTGTAGGTTTTCCTAACAACCTCATTATTTCTCAGCACACACACACAGTGTATGTTTCCCTGACAACCTCACTGTCTCCTTGGACAATAACACAGTGTAGGTTTCCTTGACAACCTTACTATCTCTTTGGACGATAACACACATATGGTGTAGGTTTCCCTGACATTCTTAGAATTTTCTTTTACAATAATGCAAGCATAATGTAGGTTTCCCTGACAACCTCACTATCTCCTTGAACAATAACACACATACACACAAGGTGTAGGTTTCCCTGGCAACGTCTCTGTCTCCTTAGACAAGAACACATGTATGGTGTAGGTTTTCCTGACAACCTTACTGTCTCCTTGGACAATAACAAACACAGTCTCTCTCTCTCTCTCACACACACACACACACAGAGTGTAGGGTGTAGGTGTTTTATGACATGATTTTTTTTTATTTATCCTGTGAAACTGCATATGGATGCATTTAAACAAGCCACTTCTGTACTGCAGGATGCTATGCAGATACTGATGTTGATTTTCCTGTTAGTTATGTAATATGAGTGGCTCCGCCCAGTTAGGTGGCTCCACAATCCTGCCAGCGCTACACATTAACAAAGAATCACCTTTCCTGATTGCTCGGTGACTGGGTGCTAGGAAGCCACACCCACAAGGACAGTTAGTTTTATTATGACTGACCAAGTACAGTGCTGGTGTGTGTGTGTAAGGAAGACCCAAGGAAGCATTGCCGCCTGGCTGCCTGCGTGTGACAGTGAGTCACCATTTCAGGGGAGCAGTAATTGGAAAGGACAGCCACTTGCTCTCCTCGCCCAGCAGGGGAGATACAGATGTGAACTCATGCACCAATCAGGGACATGCACACAGCGGTGCACCAATCAGGGACATGCAGGCTGCGGAAAGCCAGGATGTGGTCAGACTGGCCAGGTCTGATGCGTCTGATCAAGCACGTGAACATTAAAACCTGCTCGCTTTCTGGTTGCTGGTCTCCATGACGATAACAAGAGTTCGAGGCTAAATCGCCGTGGGTATGAGTTTGTAAAGCACATGCTTCCCAATGGTCTAACAGAGCACCCATCACCAACCAGGGTTCAGGTTCTCGTAATTCATTGCAACATGACTCCCGGAAGCCTGTAATCTCTGTCCCGTTTGGCTGCCGGTGAGGGGAAATGCGGCTAGTGCCACGGAGCCAGGTGGCCTGGCATGCCTGTGTAAGCTGGGCCTGACTCACCTGTGCCATGCCATCCTGTGCTGTGCCATGTGACAGGAGCAGGCCGCCGACAGTGAGAATGAAGCCAGTGAGACCATGGGCCGGGTGGACGAGGGCGTAGAGGAGTTCTTCACCAAGAAAATCATTCCAAGCAACCCCCTGTGAGAGGCCGCCCATTCTTATATCAGTGACCACCACACAGCCACGCCCCACACATGACCATGCACACAGCCACGCCCCCACACATGGTCACGCCCACAGCCACACCCCCACACATAACCATATATACAGAGAAGCCCCACACATGGCCACGCCCCCAGACATGGTCACGCCCATGGCCACACCTCCACGCGTGACCACGCCCGCACTCACAAATGGTCACACCCACAGCCACGCCCCCACCCATAATCATATATACAGCCATGCTCCACACATGATCACTCCGCCAGGTATGGTCACGCCCATGGCTACACCCCTTCACGTCCTACACGTGACCACACCCACACTCACAAATGGTCACACCCACAGCCACGCCCCCACCCATAATCATATATATATATAGCCATGCTCCACACATGACCACGCCCCCAGTATGGTCACGCCCCTGGTTACACCTCTTCATGTCCTACACGTGACCACACCCACACTCACAAATGGTCACACCCGCAGCCACGCCCCCATATATGTTCACGCCACTACCTCCAGGCTTACTTCACATATGCTCTCCCATACAAGTCCGGACTCTCAGGACTTTCATTCCTTTGCAGGCCTGCACAGATGACAGTTATACGCATTTATTCCCCTGAACAGTACACCATCATGACTTCTTCAGGGCTCCAATAAGCAAATGACAATCCACATTCCTAACTGTCACAGTAAATACTCTGCTATGAATGCCCTGAGCACACACATTCTGATGGGGCCCCTTTGTGCCGCTCCTATGCCCAGGAAATACCAGAGGGAGGGCCCCTTGGTGAAAGCATCGGCCACTGAACCTGCCTGCTCCGCGCCCTCTACTGGCCCCACCAGGAACATCAAGAAGAAATTTGGGGACTTTTTTGCCTTCAAGAGGGTCCGAGCTGGCCGGGGCGCCAAGGGCGAGGGCCCCCAGGAGGGAAAGGTGAAAAAGACTTCCATAGCAGATCTGATCCGGCCTTTGAGGGAGGCAGCACGGGCAGAGAAGGAGCGGGAAAAAGAGAGGGAGCGGGAGAAGGAGAAAGAGAAGGAACGAGAGAAAGAGAAGGCCGAGGAGGACAATGCCATCAGGGGAAGTGCAGCGCCACCTGCAGCGCCGGAGGTGGCAGTGACGGAGGCAGCCGACGAAGATGCCCCCGGAAGCCCCTCCCCCCCGCCCTCCCCTACCCCGGCACTCACCCCCGTCTCGCCAAGTGCCGCCGCCGCTGGCATCGCCACGCTGAGCACAAGCCCCACCCCACTCCCCGTGGCAGGGCGGGAGAAGAGTCGCACGCCGGACGGAGAGAGGAAGCTGAAGAGCCGGCGGTCCCTCAGGGAGGGGAAGTCACAGTCGCTCATCCTGCTCACCGGCCTGGAGCCCGAGGACAGGGCCAAGGTGAGGGGCCTG
>JAODKL010000021.1:21129559-21150076 GCA_026780765.1 Petrocephalus schoutedeni | reverse complement strand
ATTAGGGGGGACTCTTGTTGTGGGGGTGGGGGGGGGGAGGTGGGATGTCAGAGGTTGGTATTAAAAACCCACCGGTGAGAATACAGAAGGAAATGTGAAGTGGAGTGGGGGTGGCTGGTGGTGTGGATTTACGTGGATTTGTGACAAATTGGAGTTACGTGGCCTTGCTTTGTACCTTCCAGCAGAACAAGGAGGGCGAGCTGAGGAAGGCTGACTCTGAGGGTAAGCAGACCATTCCCCGCGCCCGTCACACTCCAGCAGGACATAAGGGAGCATAAGGGGGCCCGTAATTCATACAGAGGGGCCAACCTTATCATTAGCCAATGATATGCGTTGATTCGATGAGTGGCAGGAGAGGGTGGCCAATCAACTTTCAGCTGTGGCTGGTGGCCCCACCCCCTGTACACACCAACCCCTCTGCATACTTAGTCTCCGCGCTCCCCCATCTCATCGCCATGTTGCCCCCAGCGATGTGGGCTTCTCTGTCCCGTAACATCGCCCTATTTGCATCTCTCTTCCAGGGACGATTATCGACAGCAAACCCGAGGCCCCGCCCACCAAGCCACGCACCATGTCCACTTCGTCAGGTGAGGCGTATGCGCTCCTCGAAATGACCTTCGGCTTTTGAAGGCAGTGAATTGTTTTACTGGGGGCTTTCATCTTAACAGACAGCAATGACTGATCAGCACTGACATCCCCACCCCCACAGACACAAGGCGGCCCGTGCGAGGCGGTATGACTGCCTTGGAGTCACTCAGGGCAGTGGAGGCCGTCGAGAGGCCGCTCCCTCCAGAACGCCCCAGTCCACTCACCCCCAAACCCACCATCAAGCCCCCGCTGTTGGCCCCGGAGTCCCCTGCAGCCCTCAGGACGTCCCCGTGGACCACCAGCCAGCACAGCCCTGCTCGTGATGGCCCCCCTGCAGAGCCCGAGAACACCCAGCTGCTGGAATCAGTCAGTCCCCGCAAGGACACTCCCAGTCCCTGGAGGGAGACCCCCCCAGTTCCATCACCGCGCAGGACGGTTGTCCCAGTTGACAGCCGTGACCGATCGGAGCGGACACTGTCAGTCACTGAAGGTACACATCTCCCGTGATGCACCTGGACACCATCCCATTGTCAAATACTCATTCTGTTTTTTATTTCTTACTGATATTTTTATGTGCCATACTTGCTATTTTGGAAAAACCGCTGCAAAACTGCCCTAAATATTATGTATTTCTGTATCAGACAGTAGAGCATCAGATACAGCTGTTATTCCGGGAGATTGTTCCGGAATAGCCGCAGTAGCATGAAGAGAATGAAGACTAATTCACGTAACTTAATCCAAAACCTATGCAGGCCAGGAGGCCATATTGGATAGCTGATAGCTTTTAAATGTGAACGCAGCCTCTCGCTCCGAAATGGAAACAAACTGGCTTTTATGTGATTATGTGCTGCGTGTATGAGCCTTCACACCCCACAGGGCCCAGATGGACTCAGAGCGGCGCAGTAACTGGGTCTCAGTGTCTTAATCCGAAATTTCTGCTGTGTGGGTGTATCTTCTGAGGGCCCCTCTATCCCACAGACACCCTCCCCAAGCCCCGCCCACGCACCAAGCCCTCGCCACATCGCCGAGCCATCTCCGTCCACGAGGAGTCGCTCCGCGAACAGGCTGCCCTTTTGGACCCTGAGGGTGAGCCTGGCACCTACCGTCTCACTTCCTATGCCGCTGAGGTCAATGGTAACATCCCCAGGCTCTCTTGGGCGTATCTTACAGGGACCCCAGGCCATGGGTGCGTCTGAAATCGCATACTTGTTCGCTATGTAGTAGATGGTATATAGCATGTGATGAGAGCAGCATGTCCGAAGCCTTAGTATGGATGAGACAGTAGGCGACAGGTACCCAGGTGACAGACTGCATTCTGTGAAATTCCAAAGCGTGCAACCGATGGACGCTGCGCTATCCCACAAGGCCACTGGAGCTGAAAACAGAGTTGAAGAATGTGGCTTGGTCAAAAACTTCAAGATGTTGAAGTAGAAAACAATACTTCGTTACGTTAGTCGACTCAAATATGTATTTTTTTGTTGATAGTTTTTAAGTTTTTTTTTTTACTTTTACCGGGGTCAAGATACGCCATTGGTAATTAATTGGGTCAGGTAATATGCAAGATGGCAACCGCGCTGTGTAAGTACATGTATACTGATTTTATGCAGACTTATTTTATGTACTGCATTAACAGTCAGCTTCTAACGGAATTCTGCACAAACTGTAGAAATATGCAATTTTTATGCCCCCTTGGGCATAACAGCACTACCCTTCTCCTCATTTGCTAGATTATAGCCAATCAGCTGCTTAAGAATCTGTGCTCCATACAATCAGTGTAACTCAAAGTATTTAACTCAAATTATATAGAAGCTACAGTGGATGTAAAAAGTGTACACACCCCTGTTAAAATGCCAGGTTTTCGTGATGTAAAAGAATGAGGCCACGATAAATCATTTCAAAACCTGTCCCAACTGTAATGTCACCTATAACCTGTACAATTCAATTGAAAAAAAGTAAATCTGTTAAGGGGAAAATATTTAAAAAATAAAATAAATAAATGTACAACAATAAGCAGATTTCATAAGTGTGTACACCCATAATTAATACTTTGTTGAAGCACCTTTTGATTTAATTACAGTGTTCAGTTTTCTTGGGTAAAAGTCTACCAGCATACCACATCTTAATTTAGCAATATTTGCTCACTCTTCCTTGCAAAAGTGCTCCAAATCTGTCAGATTGCGAGGCATCTCCTGTGCACAGCCCTCTGCAGGTCACCCCAGTTTTTCAATAGGATTGAGGTCTGGGCTCTGGCTGGGCCATTCCAAAACTTTAATTTTCTTTTGGAGAAGCCATTCTTCTGTTGATTTGGATGTATGCCTGGCATCATTGTCATGCTGAAAGGTGAAATTCCGCTTCACCTTCAGCTTTCTAGCAGACACCTAAAGGTTTTGGGCCAAAATTGACTGATATTTCGAACTGTTCATAATTCCCTCCACCATGATTGAAGCTCCATAAAGCTCCATAAAGACAAACAACCCCAAAGCCTGGTGCTGCCCCCACCATGCTTCACTGTGGGTCTGGGGTTGCCTGATGTGAGCAGTGTTGTTTTTCTGCCAAACATACCTTTTGGAATTGTGGCCGAAAAGGTCAACCTTGGTTTCAACCTTGGTAAAAATTTAGCGGGGTCTAGATGTTTTTTTGTAAGAAAAGGCTCCTGTTTTGCAGCCCCACCCCATAGTCCAGACATATGGAGAATACAGGAGATCATTGTCACATGTAGTACAGAACCAGTACCTGCCAGAAGTTCCTGCAGCTCCTTCAGTGCTGCTGTAGGCCCCTTGGCAGCCTCCCTGACCAGTCTTCATCTTGTCCTTTCATCAGTTTCGGAGGGACTTCCAGTTCTCGGTAACGTCACTGTTGTCCCATATTTCCTCCACTTCTTGATGACTGTTTTCACTGTGATCCATGATATTTCTAATGTCCTGGAAATTATTGTACCCTTCTCCTGACTGATGCCTTTCAGCAATGAGATGCCTTTGATGCTTTGTAAGCTCTCTGCGGACCATGGCTTTAGCAGTAGGATGTAACTGAGTAAATGTCAGGAAGATGGTACTAGGACAGCAGAACTTTATTTGGGGTTAGTCAGAGTCACTTTTATTGATGGCAGGGATGTACTTTAAGGGTGTGCACACTTATGCAACCAGCTTATTGTACGTTTTTTGTATGTAGATTTGTTTGTTTTTTAATTAAGTTTTACAGGTTATAGGTCACGTTAAAGGTGGGAAAGGTTTTGAAATTTATTATGGTCTCATCTTTTTACATTACAAAATCCTGGTATTTTAGCTGGAGTGTGTACAAATTTAATATCCACTGACCATTAAGCTGCGTAATTTTTATTGTCTATATCTAAACTCGAATGCACATGGTCAGCTGCTGGTCAGTCTTAACTGATTTCTATGTTTACTATAAAATTTTTGTCTACTTATCTTACCAGAAAGCTCCAAGTAGCTGCAGTTATCTGAGGATACGTACGGCAGGATTTTATTAACATGCTGTTATGCCCTCAGAGCTGAAGGCTGCATTGCCACGGCTGCAGAGGTCACCAGTGCGGAAGTGGGCCAATCACGGGGGGCTGGACCCCTGCAGCGAGGCCCTGCCCGAGGGAGAGGAGGGTGAGCTGGGCTTCAAGGGACATGGGGGGCATGGGGAGCTTGGGGAAGGGAGCAAAGTGAACCTCACTGTGCATCGCAATGATACAAGCAGCCATGTGATCCCTGTGTGCTCAGTGATTGGCTCTTATGATCCAGTGCTATTAGAACATCACAGCTTACATGTACCATACCTCAGCGCCGCAGTCATAATTCAGACAAATACCTACAATTTGCGGGTAGGGGTGGCTAATGTCCGGAACAAATGGGAGAGTGGCTTATTAAGTTGGCCGAATCGAGGGCTCCTGAAACACGACCACTGGGGAAAAAATAGGCTTATTAAACGCAAACCATCATCATTATTCTGTCATTAGTGTTTGGCGTGTAGCATCAGACCAAATGGGGCTGTCTGTTTATTAGGAGATGTTACTGGATTAAGGATTATAGAACTCTTTGTCTGGGGTTTCCAGTATCGCCTCATCAACTTAACGTGGTGATTTATAGTGATGGAGAAATGAGACTTGATTGCACACAGACTTGAGAGATGGGATGACCCCTGTCAATTAAGGGCCGCTATAATCCAGCAGGAACCAAGGAGGTAACGACCGTGCAACGCCGGCCCCGCCTCCCTTTCCTCCACCGGCACAGTCGTGTTAGCTTGTAAATAGTAAATGAAACAGAGAATTTATTGGATTTCCTTCTTCCTTCCTGCCTGTGACAACTCCATGGTCACCAGAGGCGTGTACAGGAATGGGGCGGCAGGGTGAAAGCTGATTGGCCCCTGGAGTGCTCCCTCCCCTGTCACTCATAGATTCGAAACCAATCATTAGGTAATGATAAGGTTGGCCCCCGTGTCTGAATAACCCCCCCCCCCCCCCCTACACTCCCCAGAATCCTAGACTCGTCCCCGGTAGTCACAGAGTTGAACACTAACAGGCCTCTGGAAATAAATGTGTGTTCATGTGTTTTCCCCCTCAGCAGGCAAAAGAACCAGCGAGGAGAGTGAGCAGAGCAAGGAGGCAGGGGGTGAGATGGTCACACAGCAGCACAACGTGCAGGGAGGGCCGTCAAACCAAAGAACTGAACCCCCACAGCTCCTCAAAGACATGAACTGACCGTACGCAGCGTCTATTTTCTACCGCGTCCCTTTGCATTGCACGCCAGACAAAAAAAAAAGCAAGAAAACTAAGAAAAAAAGAGGAAGACCGTGTCTATACTTGTTAAATATTATTAAAAATTCCATTCAGATGTCTTATCGAGAATTCTGTTTATGCCGATGGTTCTATGGTTTGGTTGATGGGGAGATCGCTCCCTGTTCTTGTTGGGATCTGTTTAAGATCTATTTAATTATCTGGTTAACTGCCTCGAAAATGTCCTGTTTCTGGAAACAAAGGAAAAAAAAAAACACAAACAAAAAAACAAACAACGAAAAGCACAGTTCCCAACCCACATCTATCCAGTTAATGGTATCAAGGGAATGGTGCGAACCTACTGGAGACCAGAAGCAGCATCTGCAGGGAGTGGCTACCACAGGGGGTAAGTGACTGGTACCACTGGGATGGGGGGTGTGAATCCTTCAGGCATCAGAGAAGAGATTAACTGAGCGAGGATAGCGCGTTAGAAGCCTCATAGACTCGGGATCGACCGATTATCAGTTCTGCCGATTATTAGTCGATATTCGTCATATTTTCCATAATAGGGCTTTATGTTCACCAATGTTACCGATAAAGTCTTATCATACGTATCACATGCATTTCTCTGACAAAACCTCACTTAGGTCTTGCACAAAGTGCCACCTACTGAATGGATTGGTTGAAATGTAAAAAGTTCACCTCAAGTTAAACCAGTGAATGGTTTTCTCTGGGTTTGAGTGAAAGCCGAGGAAAGAGGCAGTGTCAACTGGAGCAGAGCGATAGAAAGATAATCGGAAGTTCACAAGCACTAAAAGATGACAGTAATTCACACCTAGCTAACATATTCCATCCAATGTTACCTAGATTTTAGTGGTGTAGTAGTGAAATATAATTTCATTTTATCAAATTTTTCCCGTGTGTTTTTTTTTTGCCAGTTTTTTTTGGGAAACCATTTCCTGTGCCATTTATAAGTTATTTTTCAAACAGCTATTTTTCCCAGGTGTTGTAATGTTTCAAATTCTATTAAACGTGTTCAGTTAATGCCAGATTTGTGTAGAAATTGTGTTGCTTTTTCAAAACATTACAGAATATCGGCCTTTTTGATTGATAATCGGTCTCACGGATCACCAGTAAACGGTATCAGCTTTAAAAAAAATGATATTGGTCGATCCCTATCATAGACTCTTTTTATATGAACATAATGATTGCTTTGAAAATAACTGACGTAGGACTGTAGACCTACTGCTTACCCAATACTTTGGTTAAACAGTGACGCGGAGTGGATGAATGTACTGGGCCTACCTAACAAGGACACAGCCCAAAATAAGCTGGAGCGGCACTGAGCAGAGACACCGCCCACCAGAACCTGGACAGGAACTCAAGTCGAACAGCGCCTGACAGTGCCGAGCCGGCCCACGAGGGGAACATCTGGATGAAGCAGACAGACTGTGGGTGGCATCGGATCAGGCGGTGCTAGTGACTCACCTTCCACCCTTTTACGGGTTTCAGTCTATGACTTATAATGGCTGGGCCGAACGTCACCCCCTTTGTCAAAACTCCACTACCCAACCTCTCCTCACTGAAGAAAAACTACAATTCCCACTGCCCCACGCCACAGGACACAGAGCTACAGCTTCCCCAGGCTCAGCCTGAGACAAACAAAGAACACAGGAAGTGAGCTGGAGATGCTTGTTCTTCTGGAAAACCTGAGCTGCTTATCAGGTTCTCGTTAACCTGAGGGACACACCAGAGCCAACTTGGGAGAAGTGCAGGAAATGGTCCAATTATGGCTGTTACTCTACACTGAAGACCAGTCCACCAATGGTTTGCCTATTACCACTAGAAACCCACCAATCCACATCAAAAGACTGATCACATGTAAGTGGATACTACTACTGCATGTGAACAAGGAAGAGTAGTTTTATTTTGGTTCATAATGATGGGGTCAAAGTTCAATGAGGGCTAAGGGTCGGAGATCATCCTCAGGACCTTGGAGAGTGCAATTTGCTGGTGATGGTCAGCTGGTGCTCTCAAATGGGACTTTGTGGATTAGGTACCCCATTCTTCACCGCAAGACGTCATCACGAACCCTACAAGAAATACGGCAGATGCCCTAAATGTGGCATGAGAAAGCGGCCCTCACAAAGGAGCTCCCGTACACTTCCTCGAGCTTCTGAAGCCATCCCCGTGTGAGTAGAGGTAATCCCTGTTAATCTGCTCCTGGCCCAGCTGACATCTGGGAAAGTGGAGAAAGCGTTATGACAATTTTCACTTTGGTCGAGGGCCGATGTCACTTGACTCTAATTCAACTTCTAATAAACTGGAGTGAACTTAACAGTGCTGGTGTGACTTGTGTGAATTCGCAATGGATCCTCCCCCCACGCTCACCTCAGATGGCCTGGGGCTTGTGCCACACAGCCCTTTGGGTTAAATGTGTAGCTGAATCGAGTGCAGCCTAATTGGGCTTAATTGGGCTCCTGACTGTCCCTGGTCCGGAAGGGCAGGAGTCCCAACCAATTAGAAGTTTGGGTTCTTCTTCCTGATTGGGTAGATGACCGTCAAATCACAGTGCAGCCCACCCCCCTCCTTCTCTTCTTCATCCTCCCTGATTTTGACATCCTTGTCTGCTGTTAACAGAGGTCTCTTCCGCCTCTGACTTCCTTTTACTGACTTACTCAGCAGGACTCCCTCTCCCTGCTGAACTTTCAGTTCACAAATTGGGGGTGAGGGTAGTGGAGGGGGGACGGGGGCGGAGCCTGAGATGGTCCCAATGGCTGTAGCGGGACGGGCTGAAGCCAAAGGAAAGGGTGACATCTTTAACTAAGAGGCATGTCCTCAAAGGGGAGGGGGAAGACTCGATGAAGCTTGATGCTGGCTCTGCAGGGGGGTGGCTGCTTTGGTTAGAAGGCCCTCTCAGGTCTTCTGAGCTTCCAGCAGACTCCAGGCCTTCATTAGCTCACCTCTCGCATGGGACCGGCCTATTGCTCCAGGGTGACATCTGCCTGCCTGTCGCCATGGAAACCACGTCAGGCTGAGAGTGATGAGGTTGCGGGGGACACAACGGTGAGTCGTCTATTTCTGGAAGGCCTTCGGGGCTGACAGACCCTGACCCTGAGTCAAGGGAAATAAGAATGTTGGTATGAGGCTCTGGGTGATTCTCTGCACAGCCAAGTCTGGGCACATTCACCAGTAAAAAGGCAGAGAGCGAAACCTTTTAAAGGCTGCTGTGCGGCCCCCACCAGGAAGCGAACAGGACAGTATTCACACTACCTTCTTCTGGCGGGTGTTCTGATTCCAACCTCAGAGGCAAACCTATCCCACTGGCTAATGGGCACCTTCCCCTGTCTCCTAAATTCTGAGCCAGAATCGCTTTCCGGGTAAGGGCTGTGAGGATAATCGTCTTCCCCGTTTACCTGGCCACAGGGAAAGAAACCCTCTCATTCCCAATACACTATAAACCAGTGTTTGTCACCCCAGTCTTCTGGGACCCCAGACAGTCTACAGTTTTGCTCCCTCCCAGCACACCTGAACCAAGCAATAAAAGATTCATGAATTAATGAATACCTGTTACAGGCATAGTGAGAGCAAGGAGGAAGCGAAAATGTGGACTGTCTGGGGGACCCCGCGGACTGGGTTAAGAAACATTGCTATAAACAGTTACAATATAGTACACTCAAGAATCACAAGTACATATAAACGACAGTGGTGATGCCGCAGCCTTAGCAAATCTCCCTTTTGACTAGTACGGGAACAAGGTGCGTCTGAGCAGTATTCTACATAGAACTTCTACCTGAACTACAGGCTACAGAGACATACAGGCTGGCGGCCTGCCTCTGCACCGCCTCCCACTGCTGCTCTGGGACATAGCAGCAGGAGAAAGGGATGGAGAAGGGGGCACCATCCTGAAACAGGGTTACAGAAACCTAACTCCCTTACCATGCATAGACAGAGAGAGCTACCTGAATTACACCCCCTTAAGGTCTGGCCAAGGCCAGCGCATTCCAGCCACGCACCGAGTTGATATCAAAGATCAGAATTTTCTCACCGATCGCTCAGACAACGAATGAACAGACACTAACGGTATGTGAATGTGCATTTAAATATTTATTAAAAGATCATATAGGAATTCAGAATCAGCAGATATCAGAATCAGAATCAGAAGAACTTTACTGATCCCAGAGGAAATTGCTCATTCATATATAAATATTGAAAGGATCAGATAGGGGGATGAAAAAAGTAGTCTGGGACATCCCAAGATCAATCTCAACATGAAGCTTCCAGAATTGCAGTCAGCTGCTGGTCAGTTATGCTGATTCCTGCCCAACGCGTTCCTGAAGGCAGTTTTCTAAATGCACAGCTGCGGTCCATGATGATGACTTTGAGCTTCACAGAAAAAGATGAAGTGCTGTCTAAAGTAGATTTAGTGCCATCTAAAGAAATAGCGGCAAGGTAATGGGAAAAAGCTTCCTTTAGCCTTTACGGTCAATACAACTTAACCGAATTTCAGCAGATAAACAGAAGCACCGTCTCCTTTAATTTCAGTTCCACCATTCCCACATTTAATGGCAGTAATTCTTAGTGTAGCTGCTGTTTATAAATGATTGGTTGTCCACCTTGTGTCTGATCCTGTCTAGGTCCCATCTAGTTCTGGCATATAGAGGATAGCCCTGGCGATCAAGGCTGCAGGTGACAGGAGCCCCATAACTTCCTTCGGCAGGGAGTTAGTCTGGCTTGACCTGCCGTCGCAGGGGATTCTGGGTAAAACGGAAAAGGCCACTTTGATGACTTCTTATTACTTCATGAGTGTCTTGATGGCTCCCTAAATGGTCTGCTTGGACATGGGGGGTGCTTTTGGGGTCACCCTAATACTTCTGACCACTCAATACTTGTGGGCTATACCAACCTGAACAGCATGGTTCACTGTCAGAGGAAAGTCCCTCCTGCAGAGACCTGAAAAACACCCAACCTGTAAAGCATGTGGACGCCGTGGTGACAGCACGCCCCCCTTCACACACACACACACGCACGCACACACACACACACACACACACACACACACACACACACACACACACTCCAGGACAGGTCACTTCAGAAAGCTGTCTCTACCTGTCAGCGTACTGCAGCATCCCAAAGTCACAACATCCCAAAGTCACAGCATGCCGAGTTTCCGGGATAGACCACCCAGCATGCTTTGCAGCGTGCATAATGGAGTTAACGCTCAGTTTGTTTATTGAGTTTATTTATAAGTAATCCCTTATTATTCAGTTTCATTCATGAGGTTGATTTGTGTTGGTTTGACTGTTGTACGCCTTGTCTTTGTTGAGCACTGTGAATGTCATTGCATCGTTCGGCGATAGTTACCAGGTTGTAGTGCATTTGTTGTTCGGTAAAACAAGCCATTTCTTCTATATAATGATCTAGGTCTTGCAATGGATCCCAGGCTTGGTACACGATGATTCCTGCAGATCTCACAAATCTGGCAGAATCGTGCCGGTAACAGAGATCAGACCGAGTCATTCTCGCGACGCGGAGGGAGAGAGGCACGCAGAAGCATACTGCGAGCAGCAGGGGGCGGCGTTTAGAAGGCTGCGTAGGACTCATCCCACACGTGTTGGTCACCATGGCAACGCTCACAACCCAAAACCCCAGATGGAGCGTCAGAGGCTTAAATTGAACTGGTGCTTGCTTTGGAGCTCCGAGTGGACCGATCCGGCCTGGTTCCCCCATATCTCATCCCATTTCCCACCAAATGACTGCTGCTTGGACATGCGTAAGAGTACGGCACATTTAATTCAGCCCACAGTAGTGGGAAAAAAAAAATCATAAACCTTTCTACTGATTGCATTTACGAAACAAGCAAACCAGTGCACTTCAAGTGTGACTCAACACCCAGGCTTCCGCTGAGTCTCACATACCCGCAGGGTTTATGATTCTTAGGAGTAAATGTGGTGGTCAGTTCATGGACTATCAGCATCAACTGCCACATGCCCTGATAACAAAGGAGAGTGCGGTAGTATTCAAAAGTAGAACCTTATAGGATGACCTTAAAGAGCTTGGGTGCTGCTATATACAATGAGAAACGCCACCCGGTGCCTGCTTCACAGCAACAGCAGGACGGGGTAATACCGGCCAGTTCGTACCTCCTCCACCTCCCTCTGGGCCAAGAGTCTGTACCTGAGTAGCAACACACTGTGGCCTGCAAGGCTGGACACAAGTTTCACCTGCTCCCAGGCTGTGCGACATTACTGCGAATGTCAATGTTTCACACATAGACTATAATGCCACCATATCTTGTTCATAATATAATAAACTAGTAACTAACAATCAGTTCCTAACAGCATAAAAAATCCCGGTACAATTTGTAGAACTGATTAAGACGTCTTTGTTTCAGAAGGACACAAAAGCGGTCATCAGCAGAGATCGGCTTACAGGTGTAAATGACGGATTAAGGAATGAGGATGGTCGGGGACATACACTACGAAAGTTGTGCTGGTGTTTCGCACCTGAGGAGTTTCCACCAGGCCTCCCTGGAGAGGATGCCGCGCATCGCAGCCGGTCCGTCGGCGAGAAGGAGCAGCGGCACCGGATCCCCGGCTAGCTCCTCTGGGCAGCCTGGCGTTTCACCCACCTGCGGCACCATAAGACAGCAGCAAGCGCAGCAGCCCCCGTGCATCGCTCCAGAGGTCGGATTAAAGCAATGTACTTTGGTCTGGATTACCCTTAAAACACGACCTTTGCTGAGGTCTGTAGTTCTGGATCAGCTCCTCGATCCATGGTTCACCTTGGGTGCCATTGGACATGATCCTACTCTTCCCCAGTGACTCATATTCAAATTAAAAAGGGACCTAACTGCAAATAAAAAATATCAATACTGGGCCCAATGTCTGCGCTTGGTTTCTATTCCACGTTTTAACCTTGGGGAACCCACGGGGTCAAATATGACCCCACCTTTTATTTCTACCTTACATTTAACCCACTCATCAAAGCAAAGATTTTACTTTCATTTGTGGGTCATATATAGTACACTGGGCTGTAAAGCAAAACTACAAAAAAATGTAAGGCAGAAATAAAAGGTAGGGTCAAATATGACCCCATGGGTTTCCCAGGGTTAAGTAAAAACAAAGTACAAGTAACTACGGTATTATATTCGAACAGCAATGCTGAAGTGACTGGTTTCACTAAAAATTAGTGACAACTTCAACAAAAAATAAATAATAAATGTTAATAACTATCAATGATGAGTTGTGCTCTCACTCACACTCACGTTCTGTAATGCACTGGGGCTGTTCCACTGGATACAGTCAATGTCTGACACTGTAACAATGCGGTGTCCCCCCGAAATCCGTCCCCCGAGAAATGAGACGCTGGCAGGATGGTTCCTATGGGTGTGTTATGCTTACCAGGAAATGCTTTAATATCGCTTATAACGAAACGCGTAATACTCTGAAGCTGCCTGTTAGAGAGGATGACCACTGAAAGCTTCATTGACCGTGTGGATTGGAATGCTTACTTGCTCAGCTGCACTCATTACAAAGAATAATAAACAGCCAGTAGAAGTACCAAATTGTGGTGAAGACAAGTAAAACAAGGACATTACAATTCACAAAGGTGCATGTAATATTGCAGTAGTCCAGATTTAGATATACTATTACATATGGCTTGGGGGAAGAAACTCCTATTAAATCTGTTAGGCAGGGTTCTGTTGCTGTGAAACCTCCCACCAGACTCCAATGCTGAGAACAGCTTGTGGTTAGGCACCAAAATATACTTCATTCTTTGTTACAGCAGCAGGAGGTATGTATCTATCAGACAGCAGTTCCTCTGTTCTCCTAAGCCAACCTCATTATCTTCTGTATGGCTTTCCTTTCGTGAACTACTGCTCCACCACACCACACCATATTACACTTCACCATACCAAACAGCCACACCATACTATTCCAAACCACACCACATTACACCTCACCATACCAAACGGCCACACCATACTACCCCAAACCATACTATGCCAGCGCACACCACATCAAAACATTTGACTCTCAATGGCATTGTGGTAGGGGTTGGTTAGTGTGGCTTCGCTCATTGGAAGTATTCACTAGTCTTTAAACATTTAAGTAAGTCACTCTGGCTAAGGGCGTCTGCCAAATGTCGTAAATGTAAATCCTCTACTTCCTTACCCATCTCTGGAAGGCACCAATATCCTCTAGAAATTAAAGCTAAATTGGCTTGACATGTCAGCCTTCTTCGAGGATTGATCCAGTGTGTTTTGGTCACCTCGGACCCTGGGGTTACTTGCGGTGTCCACTGGGGATCCATCACCTTACGATTTATGTGACCCGCTGCCTCCTGAAGTCCTCAATCTCCTTTGTTTTATTGATCTTCAAGGTGAGATTAATGTTATTGGCAACATTTCACCACATCGCTCCTCTATGCTGATACATTAACGGTGATGAGACCCACTTTGGTGGCATTATTATAACATTAATAGTCTGTGAATTCAAATTCATACTGTAAAGTAGCAGAAAAAGCTCTAACCCAGAACATATAACCTTCAACAGGAAACTGAAGGCATCACCATGTAAAGAAAAGATTAATTAGACCAAAATGAGTCACAATATGGACTGCTCAAAATCTGCTTTCAAAGATAAATATTTTAAGTATAAAAAGAACAGCAGTTCAATACTGTTGGATATATTGTAAGATTAAACCAATTTATAATAAACTTTTATAATAAACAAATTCAAGAATATGTCAGTATAATTTGCAAAATCTTGCTCTAGCTACCTTGGTTGGAAACAACAAGAACAGTTTAAGCAGATGTATACTGAAATAGTGTAATTTGTGTTATTTCAAAATATTCATTTATTGTTAAATATTAATATTTAAAAAATCACAATAGAGCAGATTACAAATATAAGTGATTGAACAAAGGCACCATTTGAGAAAGTCTGCATAATCATTGGAAAACGAATGAGTTAATTACAGAAAGAAAAATAAAGGAACATATTCCACACAGAATACTTCTTTGCAGGTCAAGCATCCATTTCAATAAACACTCAATTATCCCCTGGATAAAATATCATACATAAATGTTTATGCAGTTTGGGGATTTGAAGGTTTCAGTGTCAGAAAGAAATGTCACATCAAAGAAATAATCAGGCTTGCCTGGTTAGTGGGTGCTAATCAAACACCATCATCCACATAGACAAACACATAAGAAAGCTCATGTGTGGTGTACATTATATGAAACTGTAACTCATGGTCAGTCATTTGAAAACCTGTTCAGTGACAACGCCAGATATCGTCTCATTAGTAAAAATACATGTTCAAGTCCCAAACAGCTGGCAATGCCTTTGGACACTCCTCCCTGGTCAGGTTTACAATGAGCTCTCTCCCACCTTAAGAAGTGGTCTTAATGATGGTCTACAGCTGCAGTCTAATGGCCAGTAGCCTACCAAATAAGAAAAGCACAGTCTGGGAAAAAATAAATCAAGTTTGTGACACCTGAGAGATCGCGGGCGGTTCTGAAATGAGGCCTCACATGTCCAGCCATCACCCCACTCCAGGTCGTGACCCTGAAAAATAGCTGTGCGCGCTAAAATAGGAAGAGGCAAGCCCCGACTCGCACGGCGGGTGTGATTAGCATGCGGCTTCAGTCACTGGCCACCCACCACAGGCTTGAAGGAGGCACCCGTCAGGGAACCGCTTGCTCTTGGCAAGAACACAATCCAGATGAAGGAGCCAGGGCTCCAACAGAACATCTGTGTGTGGATGTGAAGGGGGGGGGGGCATCTCCCACTGTTATAGTGTGGCCAGGATCCTCAGGAAGGAGATGATGAGAACACAGAAGGACTGGCCCACTCCAAACACCAGGGCCTCGAGGGAGATCATCTTCTTCCCAGCAGCTTTGTACACCCCCGCTATAGCGGCACCTGTGACCCACACAGACAGGAAATGACATGTGGGAACAATGTCCTTCATCAGCAAGCAAGGGGATTTTAAAAATATTACAATGCATCCTGCTGAATTAATGACCTTTTGGTATAAAATATCACTTTTTAGATGCTTACTGGTGTTATTTTTTCCCCAGGACAAAGATTACTTTCTGCAGTGTCAACTCAGTGTTAGACTGGAGGTCTAAAGCAGTTGCTGGATAATTTGGAAGCAAGTATGATTTCAGATGACTGCTAGTTCATAGTAGACTCAATGTTTCTAAGCTTGGGCTATATTTACTTGAACAAATAATTAAGTTAAAGATAAAGTCATTTTCATATTAATGAAGCTACACTGGTTATGTCACCCCTTGTAATGAGTAAGAATTATTCCATTCTCTTGCACTGGGAGTGTTGGAACATGAACGTTTAAAATACAGAGCGCAGCAGCGTTTCCCTTCCGCTACTCGAAGCTGAAACATTTGCGTTTAACGGAGCCATTTTGCTAAGGCAGCACGGGGCTGCAATTCCTGCGAGCGATAAGCACGATGGCACCGGGGAGACGCACTGGTGAGGACGCCTCCGCAGAGCGGGCCCACGATGCTCATCAGCATGATGGCGATGGGCATGAAGCGCGCCACCCGGTGCTGGCGCAGGGTGCCGAGGGCCAGGAGCGCGGCGGGCAGGTGGAACATCAGGGAGGAGACCACGGTCCACAAGAACACCCCGTACCACATCTCTGAGGCACAGACAGAGAGATGACGTAACAGCGACGCAATCATCATACGACCATAAAAACCACATCGGGATGCCCGTGGGAAAATAGCTGCATGTCTCCAGGCCACACTGCTGTCACTTTATGGAAGAATGTCCATTCTGATTTAACCCAACGCCTGTACTCTCATACCTCACACGTAGTTACAGTATTTTCTGTGTACATCTGGGCACGGTCCAGCTTGCGTATGACACAGTGAAACCTTTAGAACGTTTTGCTTTGGCTGCAAAAGCTAACAACGCGAACGTTATTATTAATGCAACCCTTCATGCTATAAGGTAACAAAGCCTGCATCAAACTTAACGGCCTTTTCCTTTAGAAACACGATTAAGTGATGACGAGATACATTCACGTAGAAGTCCTATACTGACAGAGCAAACCTGCGAACCGGTTGTCTGCAATGATCCTTCCACCATTACAACGACATAGTTTAAGGGATGTCATAATCCAGAGCCAAGGCTACACTACACACCTACCGCAATACTACAATCTAACATGGTCGTGACTAAAGATCTACAAAGAGAATGGTCACTTTTTACTTCTGTGAAACGGGAGAGAAAAGTGAAAATGTTTTTTTTTGGTAAAGGTCAACATCGTCCAAAGTTGGTATATGTGTAAATAGCATTTATCGTTCCAGGTTCACTTTAATGTTTAGCAAATAAAAATAGCAACTAAGTTAATGGGATCGATCACAACGCCACTGCGAACGTACTCACCTGAAAAGTCGCAAAGCGATGTGTCGTTACCACACCTAGTGCCATTTTCTCTTGGGACCAAACTCAAACTGAGAATTTGCTGGACGAATCCTATGTCACTATGCCCAGTCTGCATTGCTGGGACATCGAATACAACATGTACAGCGATGCAGAAGCAAAAATTACAAATTAAAAATAACGCAGACTCGGAAATACCTGCCTTCCTGGAGGCACTTAGCGAACTTGCAGATTGACGTCACGAAGCTCAGCCTACAATACCAAAGGCATACTTTCTGCGCGCATTTATTGCTTTCTAAACCTACCGCTAAGACCTGAGCTCGCTTATTTAATGCAGGTCGATAAAATATTCAGAAAAATTATGACCGAACTGTGAACCGTTTTCTTCAAATGAACCTATGCTAACCAAAACAAAATATACGAGGGCATCAAAACAATGTGTGCCTATCGCGACGGGATATTACGACCCTATAGCTTTTCCGTAGTTCCGTTTTCATTGGTTGGTTGTTGTCGCGGGATTTATACGTCAGCTATTGCGGGGCTGCGTTGTTCGAACCTTTTCGGTTTTTGTTAATAGTTTAAGCGTATATTTTACGAGAAATATGAATGCTTCAGATTACGATTCCGAAGATTATTCCTCAGGCGAGGACGCAGATTATGTACCCTCTGGTAGGTTAATTGATAATTTAACTTCACTGGGTTTCGTTTTGTCGGGTACATTTGGATGTTGGAGATATCGGTGGCAATTGTTTTGAGTGTTAAAATGTTTTCTTGATCGCTCTAAACGCCTGTTCTCCCTTAAAGGTGTTTGCACAATTATGGCCGAGTGTGAATCAAAGCAGTACACTAGTTTTTCTTTGCATATATTAATGGTAACTATGTTTGCTATATTAGCGTCGACCGAATCCTGTAAATATATTCAAGCTATTTGTTCTTCGTTTCTAAAACCACATTAAAGAAGGGGCGTGATCATTTGAGTCGTATTATAAGATGAGAGCATCACCTAATATTATTGACTGAACCGTGCGTGCGTGCGCGTGTGTGTAATAAATATATATCTACGTGATTTAAACCATTTCATTTGAAGCTGCCGTCTCTTGAAGCCAAACCAAATTGCATGTCGCTGTTGCGTTTCACAGACGATAGCCTGAGTGAGGATGACATGAACGAATGCGTGAAGGAGGACGGGCTGGATACCCAGCAAGATGAACTGCCATCTAAGGAGGCAAAGAAGAAGAAGAGCCAGAAAGCTATTGGGGTGAGGTAGGTGACACTTGACAGGTGGCGTGACTCTGCTTTAAATCCAAAGCGGGGAGCCCCGGGCGTGGGGTTTAGGATCGTTACTAAATAACCTGGAAAGTTATTGGTTCGGTCTGGGTTGTGGGTCTAACGTGAAATGCTTTCCAAAATCTGCTGTGGCACTCATAAACAGTGCTGGGGATGTTACTCACTAAAGTAATTACATGCAAGTTCAGGTCCAGAAAGTACAAATCCAGACCAAGATTTTGTTTCAACCATCCAGCTGAGCATAAAGAGTCAGAGTACACAACTGGTTGGTTGGAACAAAACCTTGGTCTGGATTTGTACTTTCTGGACCTGAACTTGTCTGTAATGGGTTAATTTTGTGAGGAACATCCCCAACACTGCCCAAAGCAATGTTTATGTTAAATTGATACAGAATTCAGATACAGAGATGAGCTAATCTGTATTTAGTTAATAACAAGGTATCACAAATCAGCTATAAAAATAATTATAAAATTTGTTTGCAGTGATATCACTCTTGTGGGACAGTAAGTACGTGCAGCGAAATCCATCACGGCTGTTTGCACTTCTGCCAACAGGAAAAGAAAGAAAGGGCTGTTAAAGCTGGAAGATGATGGCAATAAAGAGATAAGAGAGGGGGAACGAGGAGCTCAGGAGGATGAGCAAGAACAAGCAGTGGAAGACGTTGTGGCTGGGGCCCGGCAGGAGCGGGAGAAGAAGTCGGCTGAGGATCTGTGGGCCAGCTTCCTCAGTGACGTCAGGCCCAAACCGGCCGCCCCACAGCCCACTCCCTCCGCTACTGACTCAGAGGTACTGAAGGCAAAGCGTGGTGCCCTCTGCAGGTCAGAGTGAGAAAAAGCAGGCCTCTATGCTTCTGATGCCCCCAATACTAGGACACTCCATGGGGCCCTCTAACTCACCTTCTCCAAGAGTACTCAGACAAAAGTACTTTATTTTCACACATAAAGCAGATCTGTCATTGCAATGAACGGCGCATTCAGCCGCCTTCTGGGGCCCCAGGCAGTTGCCTGCCTGCTTGCCTGCCTGCCTGCCCTTTATGTCCTATCGCTACACCTCTGATCTAGAGATGGACCCAAGAAAGATGTGCACACAGATATCATATACTGCATACCTATGTCCTTCAGTTTCAAAACATGCTAATTTCTGTAATAAAAATGGCAGTGCAATATTCATAATTGAAATAATTTCTGATGGGCAATGGTAAATTTTGAATTGTATTTAATGGAGTGAACAGCAGAAGTCATTTTAGGCTGACCTGGAAGCTGTGTAAAACTTTACACTGTGTAAACGTGACAGATTGGCAATCATTTGGCCTGCTTAAGTGATTTTGTCTAAAGTAAAAAAAAAAAGGAATATTTTTTTTCTGAAGCTCAAACTTAAAAAGTTGTTTCTGGTTAATTGTGTATAATTAGGTTAATTTACTCATTCGTCCTTAGATGGCATTGCTGGCGAAATGCGTACAGTCCCCCTCGGGAGCCTACCTGGCATTTGTTGATTTATGGTCGCAAATGCCTGCTCCTTTGTGTCATCCACAGGCCACTTCGGAAAAGCTGAACGAGGCCAGTGATGCCCCCCCAAAGCCACAGCTGGACGAACAGAAGCCAAGACAGCCGGCTAAGGTCACAATAACAAAGGTGTTCGACTTTGCCGGCGAGGAAGTTCGGTAAATCACTCTGCTCGCCTTAAATATTGTTTTCCTTAAGGGGGCGCTGGGGGGCTGATTGACAATGAACAAGCTATGAAGCCTTCAGAACAGTACACGCCTGGCAAAATGCGCTTATTCGCTTATTTGAGACCAGTGCTATATTGACATACCTCAGAATGGCCACTAGATGGGAGCATTACCCCAGGGTGCTTTAGTGGCAGGGCGTACCACCGAGCCGTCGTTACCTCTCCTGTTCTGTTGCTGAAATATTGAGCGACGTTTAGATTTATTACGCTGTCACAGCGTTATAAGTTATCGGTCTTGAATCGTGTTTATTCGTACGCTTGAGAGAGCAGACGTCCCATTAGGTATGATGTAGATGGGTGTCTGTTGGTTAACAGGGGGCGCAGTCACGGTAAAATTGCAGCTTTGACCTCTGGGTGTCTGGTTATCGTCAAAGTGCCCACCCTAGAATAAAAACAACAAAAATAAAATAGCGGTGATTATCTCCAACATTTTTCTCCTTTCTTTACCGTTATACCATCCACACATTGCAGCGCAGTATACAGTGTTTTCTCCCTTATCCAGACCTCCAATATACAGACACCTCCCTCTACCGGGCAGCTCTAGGCACGCGCATGTGCATATTAATCTTACACAACCAGCAGCTATTGTTAGGAGCCCCAGTCTAGGGTTGGGGTGTAACAGAGTGAAAGGGAAAGGGGACTTGGAGTAAGGGAGGGATAGGGTGCGATGGACAAGGGAACACACGTGGACAAAGGGGTATTTTCTCTATATTTTTCTGTTTTTATTGACACGCCACGGACACAGAACAAATAAACCTGGTGCAAAAGGACTCA
>JAODKL010000021.1:21105410-21125886 GCA_026780765.1 Petrocephalus schoutedeni | reverse complement strand
CAGATTTTTCGAGAAACGGGAGCGCGCATGTCGTCACTTCCGGCCTCGAAAACTCGGTTTCTGACTCGGATTCCGACTTCCAAGGTGTAATGGAACGCACGATAAGCCCAGGGAAAAGGGACCTTGTAAAAAGCCCTCCTTGTAACATCTAGCCCAGGGTACCCCTCCCATCCCGGCTGATAAGGGGGTGAGGAGGTAGAGCTTGGTGGCCCGTGTCATGTGACCAGAGGTGATGTCACACAGTGAAGCAGAACGGCTGTGGGTGAACTGGTTCCCTTTTGTCTCTCTCTCTCTCTCTCTCTCTCTCTCTCTCTCACTCACTCTCTCACACACACACACACACGCTCTGTTTCTTATTTGAAGTGACATCTGTGTAATAACTGGGACATATCAGCTCCAGAAGCTTCTGGTTCTGCCTCCATGTCCTCAAACCGTCCTGGCCCAGAAAGGAGATGTGAGGCGGCCGGCTGGGGGACGGCTGCGCAGTGTTCCCTGCATGTCGCTGGTACTCACTTTCAGCTTATCCACGTGTCAGTGAAGGGGAGCCCACCCTGCTTTGCCCCTGACCCCAGCCTCACCCTGGGGATCCCAGGCTTCTGTTGACATTCCACATGGCTTAAGATCCCCCCCCCCCTCCATTTCCCCACCGCTAGGGGGGGGGGTTGCTTGCAGTGACAAGTTTCTCACAATTAGGATTGCGAGCGCAGAGCCCCAGAAGGGCTGTCAGCGATTAACTTACTCTGCTGCCCCCCACGCCCCTTACTCTGCTGCTCCTGGGCCCCGCCACGCCATGAGCCAGATGACCGCGGGATGACGGTGCTCTGCAGGCGGGTGGCCCCGTGGGGCCTCGTGGGGCCCTGCCCCCTGTGGATTTTTTGGGTCAGGAAGAACCCTCCGTGACAGATGGGAAGTCATGCTGTTATCTCTCCTGTTATCTCTAGATAAGTCGCCTTCTCGTCTGATCTCTCTCTTTCTCTCTATCTCTCTGTCCTTTCCGGTTTCTTTGTCCTGCTGTGACGGGGAGCCCTGCTGGCCATTGGAGCATCCTCTTGCTCTGGGTCAGAGTTCACCACGGCAGCCCTTATGCAGTGATTAGAGCGAGAGTCCCACGGGCCGAGGGGTGTGACTGCGTGTGGCGAAATCCAGCTCGCGCCACGGTGTCTGTCTATAGTCGTGTGAGGCTTCCCGATTCTACACGGATTCCTCTGCGTTTAGGAGGACTTGGACTTTGGACTCTGACTCTTTAATTTTTACTCGGTTGCTACAAACTGACTGCTGATTTATTTGCTTACAGTGCCAGGAGCCCCCTCTCCCCCCCCCCCCAGCTGCAGTTGCCAGGGCGATAGTCAGATGAGCATGTGTGGGTTAGCCATCAGAGGATCCCGGGGAGTTTGGGAATATTAAGAGCTTTGGCCGTGCGTCTCCTTCCTCCTGAAGAGGCCCCCAGAGGAACCTCGGCGCGATTTATTTATGGGTCGAGGGAGAGGGGCCCACGCGCAGACGGCTGGGGCCGACCCGAGTGCCAGCGCGGGCCGGGGAGGGAGGGCGGTCCTCCTCTAGCCCGTCAGGCCTCCGCGCCATACTTCCTTTATCTGTCTCTATCTCTTCCTGTGTCTTCAGTTTAAATTCACAAGTGGCCTTATTGCCGGTTGTTGCCTAGCTGAAGCAGGAAGATGGAAATCACAAACTAGTGCAGCAGAGAGCCTCTCTCTCCTGAGCTTCAGTGTGCGCCCCCCTGTGAAATCCCTGCCTGTCCCCCCCCGCGCGCGCCACGCCTCACATGCCCGCTGAGAATTTCTTTTCACGGTGACATGTCTGTGTGAAACATAGTCCCGGTGTCACGGCCGCCAATCTTCCACTTGGGGGCCCCACATTTTTGCTGCGAGACAGATGTTCAGACATGTGCCAGGTGTGGATACGCATCTTGGATACAGGCGCTTGTTCCACCCATATGTGCCCCGCTCAGCTGATGCATCCTGCTCCAGCTGTGTCAGTCTCCCAGGTGATTCCCGATCAGGACTTGGTCCCCTTGAGTCGGGTGAAACGGTCCCATTTGACTTGAGTTCAAAGCATCCTGCTAGTTGTGCATCCGGCTTCCTCTTTCCTGGGAATCCTGATTCCCGGCCTCGTCTCTGATGGGTGTAGTACAGTCAGCCCCTTTGCTCTGGAGCAGGCATCCAGCAGCAGGGAAGCGGGGCTCAGTACCTTCACAATGCACGGCTGATGTCTGACGGTCTGACTATCACTGCACCTTGATTATGTATTGATTTGCTGTTGGAGTGAGTGAGTGAGTGTGTGTGTGTGTGTGTGTGTGTGTGTGTGTGTTTTGAGCCAGGTCTCGCAGCTCAAACACACCCTTGGAAGTGCCGTACCCTCTCCTTATTTTGGAGTGCTCCTCTCCATTGAGCTGTGTATGACATCTGGGTGCCGCTTTCTGAGGTATTGAGGACAGGGTTTGGCGCCACAGGGGCACAGGCCCCAGCTGTAAGCTGATTGGCCACTGGAGTGCCCCCTGCCCTGTCACTCACTGGTTCAAAACATATTGGCCCCTCCGTATGAATTATGGCCTTTCTTGTGCCCTGTAGAATGGCCCCTGGGTGAGGAGTCCTCCAGCCACGCGGCTTCCCGACAGCAGCTGCGATCACGTATGCGCGCGTGTTGCTCGGACACGTGCGCAGGGGCGTGGACGCACTCAGGCGGCGATGGTGCGTGAAAGAACAATTTACACGGCGGAGGTGGCCGGTTATTGAAAAGGGCGCAATTCTGGTGTGGGGGAGGATAATGTAAGAAATGGGAAATGAGTGTGACTCGCTTGATAGCGAGTAATTAGTGCTATTATATTAATTTGCAAATTGCAGCCGTGTGTTTAGGGGTGAAAAGCACATTAGCGCTACCTTGTAACCTTTCCGGAGGATAGTTGGGGGGGAGGGGGGAGTCAGGTTGCTGTGATGGGCCCTGAGCTCCGGGGCTCGTCTGTGGCAGCCGCCCACCGGGGATGCAGTGATATGGTATGTGTTTGTGTTCAGGTGGCGCCTGATTGGTCAGCGGGGAGGTACGGTGGCTGGCCCGGGCTGCGGTGACCGTACTGGCGTGTGTTTGTGTTCAGGTGGCGCCTGATTGGTCAGCGGGGAGGTACTGCGGCTGGCCCAGGGCTGCAGTGACCGCACTGGCGTATGTTTGTGTTCAGGTGCCCCCTGATTGGTCAGCGGGGTGGTACGGCAGCTGGCCCAGGCTGCGGTATCGGGAGATGGCTGGCCTCATTCTGCTGCTCTCCCTGCAGCAGGGCTGTAGGGTTTGGGCGCGAGCTGACCTATTTGCGTATGCTCCCCCTCCCCCCACAGCGGGAAGAGGCCCACCGGCCTGGGCAGCATCCTGAACCGCATCGGCGGGAAGAAGCAGAAGATGAGCACACTGGAGAAGTCCCGGCTGGACTGGGATGCCTTTAAGGACGAGGAGGGCATCCGGGACGAGCTGGCCATCCACAACCGTGGCAAGGACGGGTAAGCAGGGCCCTTTCACGGGGGGTGCTCTCTCGGCGTTCCCTGTTCAGTCCCCTGCTTTCACACTCTCTGCTGTGGTCTCTGCCTCTCGTTTTTTTTATTATATAACCCGCCGGCTATCTTTGTCTGTCGGCCATTAGCCAGCCACGTTCCTAGCATTAAGATCGCTCCTAACTGCCAGTGCCTTGGCGCTGTGTCTCACTGAGGGGGGGGCGGAGTTTGAGGGATCCTGTCGACTGTTCTGGCTCCTCCTCTTCCTTCTTCCTGAGTGTTAAAGCCTCCAGGGGGCTGTGTCCTCCCAGGTTTTTCTCAGGCCTGCTGAGGTGACAGCAGAGCCCTGTGCATCCACCAGGGGGCGTCGGCAGGGATGTGCTGGGATTTTCTGCCGCTGTCAGTCGCTGTTATAATGCACGGCGGCATGATTGGTGGCATCGGGTGGTGGTGGGCGGGATCCGGGCAGCCCCAGCTGGCACTTGCCGGGCAGAATGTGCAGCTCTAATTATGTGCCACCGCTCTAATGACCTGCTTCCCTGCACCGCGTCCTCACAGGCCTCTTAGCCTCTAATATAGGCCGCCGCAGCCACTAGCAGGCCAGGAAGGCAGGCCGCCGCAGGCAGCTCTGTTCACTCCAGCCGGGGCTGGGATCAGAGGGGCTTTGCTGGGGGTGGGTGGGTGGGGGGGGTGTCCATGTGCATGATTTGCTTGGGCACCAATTCTGCCATCGCCTGAGCTGAGCTGTTGCCCGCCAGTTTTCAGTGACATCGTTTCTGCAATGTAATGAAAATATGTATTTGAATGAGTGTCTGTGTAAAGTGCGTCTGTGTCTTATGACTTTAATTCTCCTGTTTCATTAACTGGAGTTGATTTCTGAGTTTTTTCACGGGCGTGCCGCTGCAGCATCGACCCGAATGGCGCGCCGCTGAGAGTGCTAGGGGGAGGTTCTCCACCATGCTAGCTGTTAAACCCGTGTGGGTTTGTGCGCTCCGTGTAACCGCCGTGGCGCCCTCTGCGAGCGGGCGTTCCGGCCCGGCGAGACGCCCCCGCAGCGGCCGCCTGCTGAGGTCGGGTGTGAAGGTGAGAGACGCACCAAAGCTCCTGTAGCGTCGGCTTGTGGCCACTCGCCCGAAACCGAGAAACTTTTTACTCATCCGTGGACTCAAACTGTCTGTTTTTTAGGCCACATCCTTACCTAGTAACTCGCTGTTATAACTTTATTACACTGTTATATCAAAGTCACCTTAATACACAGAAAGCCATTTGTCAAACAAAATAGCAGTAAAGGAAATTAGATTAAAAATAAAAGGTCTAAATAAATGTGCATATGATGAAGACCATTCATCCCAAAGCACAGGGTTGTGGCTCGAAAGTGTCAAACAGAATGATTTAGACGCATAATATTTTATCTAATTTGGAGGGAAAGGGTTGCATTGCTGAGAGTGGCCTCGCTGATGCCCTGCTGTGTCTCTGTGAGCTTTTCCTCGTCCCGGACTCCCCCGCTGACTGCTACAGCCCTTTGTGTGTCACTCTGATCACCAAAGGTTTCCCTTCCGCTGTGAAAAACGGACTGGGAGTGATGCATGCTGGGAGATCCCAAGTCTGAGAGACTGTGTGCGTGAGACTCGGCGTTACTGGCCCTGATGCATGCTGGGAGATCCCGAGTCTGAGAGACTGTGTGCGCGGGACTTGGCGGTACTGGCCCTGATGCATGCTGGGAGATCCCGAGTCTGAGAGACTGTGTGCGCGGGACTTGGCGGTACTGGCCCTGATGCATGCTGGGAGATCCCGAGTTGGCGGTACTGGCCCTGGCTACTTGCAAATTATGGGAAGTGCCACATTAATTATTGTTGACCTTATTGGTTGCCTGGATTTTTCTGAAATTATAGGAATTTTTTCAGACCGTGGGATGTTTGTGAATTTTTTTTTTGTCCTGATTCATGGCTCAAATAGCTTGGACTCTTGAACAAGGATGTTTTTTATTTGTTCATTTACTCTTTTAAACTTCGGGATAGAAAGGATTCGAAAAGTTTACTGTTATTTGTACTGGTACAAGTACCATTTTTTTCCTGCAGACTTGGTCATTCACCACAAGACTTTAGACAAACACTTCAGTAAAATAAACGTAACTATGAATATGTAAATATAAGTATGGAGATAAAGATCATGTTTGATAGCACTGGATGTTGAAATGGGGCTCGGTGTTGAGTTGTGGGAATTCACTTGCTTGGGTGGGGGCTGGGGGGGGTGTCTTTTCCACATCACCCATTTTCCTGGCTGCTTGCTGGCGAGTGGCGGCAGAGCTGAGGGGGGAGCTGTAACAGCCTGTGTTTGGCAGGCGCTCTGCCATCTGGCCGACTGCCCCGGCTCCCCTGCCTCCTCTGACCAGCTCCGCTTTACCCGGCTGGGCCTGCGTCTCTCGCCCATCTCCGCTGGAGCTATGAAGCTAGTGCAGACCAGCCCACAGGTCTCTCAGGTTCTGCACGCTGACTTCCTGGAGGATTGTCACGTGCTCTGTGAACCATGATGCCTTTGGGCCCTTAAAGCAAACACTGCTGCCAGTTGGAATGCTGGAGTTTTATAATTAGAGGCTTTTAATTAATTTTGCAGCTTCTGTCCTCGGCTGGCTGGCAGCTCGGAGAGGCTGGCGAGAAGGCCGAGTCCTCCCTGAGGCCCCGTTTCCACCTCCTTAAGGGCATCGCAGTGGGCCGTACCATCTAGACTAAGGCTTCCCAAATACCCGTCCGGTACCGATCCGTGACCAGTATACCGCTGGGCTGTGGAACGCTGGGGTTTTTGTGGACGGGTAGGTTAATTTCCAAAAATAAACTATATATGTTAAATTTTTTTACGACCTCTCATGTTTGCATGTTATGTTTACATCTGAAATTTTTTTAAAAGGTTAAACTTATGAGATCACTGATCAGTCCAGTGGCACCACCACTCCAAGGCCATTTTACCGTTTTGTGCGACACAAAGCGGAGGTTGGGAACCCCTAACATAGATTGTTCAGATTCACCTACAACCCTACACTTGGGTCTCACAGCTGCATCATGTGTTCATCAGCTCGTGGGAGTTTTACTTTACTTTTACTTTACGTTCTGGGGGCAGAATGAAAAATGATTGGTTATCTCTCTAAACCAATCAGGTTGTAGAGGAGGTGGGTCCATGTAACGAAAAGATGTGGGATCAAGGTCTATGATTGGTTGGTCTGACGTTTTAACACAGGATCTGATTGGTTATTTCCCTGTGCCAATCATTTTTTATTTTGCTGTTAGAACATTTTCGTGTAAGTACCACTGCCATGAGCTGTTCTTCATGGCTCACATGTTCAAACCTCAACTGCAGGCACCTCACTAACAAAGCGAACATGCGCTGCAGTCACTCTCCTGCCTCCCTTGGCTTATTTTGACCTTTATTTTTACCAGATGATCTCACAGGTCCCGCTACAATGGACTTGGAGGGGGGTTAATTGGCAGTGAAGCCCGGGGGGTCTAAGGCGGCAGAGTGAGAGCATTACGTCACCCAGAGAGTCGCTCCTAAGTGAGGAGCACAGCGGAGCTCCTTTTACACCCCGGAGTTCCGCGGCCCTTCAGATAGGCCTGCGCCAAGCTCAAGGTGGCGGATCCGGTCTTTCGCTGCACAAAAGCACTGGGAGGGAATAGGTGGCGAGATTGGGTTTCATAAGCCAACAGCAGGAAGGGGACATGGATGGGCTGCTTTGATCGGGAAGCCCGGCATTTTCACTGAACGTGGCCCGTCCCGCTCCACCAATGGGTTCTGCCGCTATAGGTGCGACGCCCACCGCGAGCTGCTTGGCTGGCTCTGACACCGGATCCGGCACAGAGCAATGAAGACATGAGGAGGGCTGTAATTACCCAGAATGCCATGTGGGGGTTCCGTCTAAGGTTTGGAGCCACCACTGCAAGGCTTCCTTCTATGACATCATTGTCTTCCAATTATGTCTAGCCCATGACCCCCCCCCCCCCAATACAGTGACTCACAGAGAGAAGCACAGTCCAATTCACCGCAGCTTCAGTGTTTTCATTGTTGTTGATGGATGGTCATTTTATTTCCCGTTTTTTACCGTACATTTTGCTTTTTACTGCATGCATGTAATTTAGTAACATACATAATACGGTTGTAAGGTTGTGACCATAAATGTTAAATTCACTCTGCGAATAGGATGCCTCTAATCGTCCATTCGGAAAAAAGGAGTGTTATTGCTGGACCACCTCACTGCTGGGCTTGTCCTGGTACTTGTAAATAGGCATACAGACATGCCCCCTCGTAGTACATCGGGGAGGGGGGGGGTGGACAGTTTTTAAAATGGCTGCCGTGTGCCGGAACTCTTCTTGGTTTCCCATTTCCTTTGGCGGCAGTGCTGGGGGGGGGGGGGAGGCGTGCTGGACAACCAAGCACAGGGATTGCTGGAGGGCTGTACGTTGCCAGGGGAAGCTGGGTCCAGATTGCCTGGCTACAGGAAATCTCCCTCCCCTGGGCAGTCTGCTGGACCAGGAGCCCAAGGAGAAAGATCAGTGATCAGTGATCAGGGAAGGGTGGGAAACACCCTGCTCCAGTAAGAAAACATGGTTATGGGCTTGCTTCCTCTGCCCACACTCCCTTAGGGAGACCAGCAGGTGGCAGAGTGGTTAAGGACTAGTCTCGTAACTGTATCCCCCGAGCAAAGCTCAGATCAGCACTGTGACCTTTTAGTTCAGTGTTCCTCAGCCCAGTCCTCGGGGATCCCCAGTCCATGTTTTTGCTCCCTCCCAGCGTCATCCTTCTAAACCACACATTCGGTGTTCTTGATTCGCTGTTAGCTGAGAGAGAGCAAAAAGTTTTAGTTTGATCAGCCATGTGTTTGTGCTTCGCCGCTCTTATGCCTTTTTCACACTATTGCTTTGCACTGTTCCAGTCATTGTCTGTTCATGTAACATCCACGCTCTAAATTGTGTGTGTTGTAAAATATCCTTAATTGTCGGTACCTCGGTGGAGGAGGTGAAGCAGTCTGAGGCGTTTCTGACCAGACTTACGTCAGTTCGAGGCCAATGTTTCAGGAATGTGGAGAGACTGACCGAGAAATGCAGAGTTTTCCGTTTTCCTTTAGAGGCATAACAATGACTGTGCAAGTATACCTGAATATTGTACCCACAATGCACTATTGCATCTATTGCATGTAAATTATTTACATGTTTTTAAAGTCGTCTTGGTTGGTGTCTGTGTGTGTCCTAGATACCTGGAAAGGAAGAACTTCCTGGAGAGGGTGGACCACCGTCAGTTTGAGCTGGAGAGAAGCGTCCGACTCAGCAATATGAAGCGATGACAGGAGCTGGCGAGGACTGACCAATGGGCACACAGCACACACACACACACACACGGCGTAGGCGCACAGGCGCACATGCCAATGCAGCTGCTGCCCAGGGTCCCTGCTTCCCCCGCGTACCTCTCCGTGGGTTACTTTCAACATCCTCACAGTCCCACCTGGTGCCCCTCGCACGCAAGCTGCTCCTGACCCAGTTGGCAGTAGGGAGGGAGATGCAGTAACCTTGTGCTCCTACCCTTAATGCTCTTCCTGTTAGATTTTCACTTTTAAATGCTTGATATTTTAATGACTCTGTAAGCCCCCCCCCCCCACATCTCCGACTCAGTGATTCAGGAAGCATGCAGTAATTTGTGATTTTGTCCTTTTGTTTGTTTTCTATTTAGTATTTTATACATGAAACTCCTGTTATAAAGGGTGATTTTTTTTTTTCTCTTGGAGGCATATGCGGGCTAATTAAGGGAGAAAGCTTTGTACCCTAAACTAAATGTGCTATGTTTGGTGTGTGGTAAATTTAAGCCCATCTGTTGTGCTAATCGACATGAGGTTGGAGCATCTATGAATCCCTGTGACTCTTACCCCCCGGTCTGGTAGAAGTGGGGTGGGGTTGATGTACCTACAGCATCAGTCCACCTGTCTTCTCTGTCTAATAACAGAGTACAGTGCAGTGAAATTACACAACAAGGCATTGCAGCGTCCACAGTCAAATTACATGTTAGAATGGCTCTCTGAGGCATACCAATTCACCGTCTCTGATTTCATGTTAGCAGAAGACTGGCTCCTTCAGTAACATGCCTGTACATTGTGTTGAATGGTTAAGGTTACTGTATTTGCACTGAAATTATGGTGATTGTTATATGTGCAGATGTCATAACTGTATCATGCTGAATAAAATAGGCTGTGTGGTTTCATTTATAGTTTTTGGTCTGTTGTGCTTTTTCTGCATCCATTTTTGTAATTTATGGCAAACTTCGGTTTAGTTTTGTACATCGACGCGTTGTAGCTGTTTAATATTGTTTGCCTGGTTGTATGGCTGCAATTGATAACTATTTAGGTAAGATCTAAGGCTGCCGGTGATCACCTACATGTTCCATCATGCCACCCTGCTTGGCCCTCTACAGGAACAATCCCAGTATTAAATGTTTATGATTAAAACGTTAATGTCTGAAAACGGAGACAGTGTCAGACCAGATATTCATAATTCCAGGCATTTGGTGCCCAGTACTCCATTTTACCTCACTTCCTAATTACTTAATAGTGTCCCCCAGTTACGTCAGTTTCAGTTTTCAAGGACATGAGCTCAAACTGGATAATCCCCATGGGGGGGCCTCCTGTTTTACCTTGAACAGCATGTTTAACTTGAATTTCTTGAACAAAAATGATCCTTCTATATAAATGGGATGTAATGTAAGTCACTTTACATTAAAGCATGAGTTAGGCATAAATCTGCATGTATTGTACTGAAGCTTCTTTTACTTCATTTTGTGTGGTTGGGGGGGGGTCATTTCCTCTGAATCTGGAATGGAAGGTGACTCTACCCACCCTGCTACTTTAGGTGCAACGCATAGTTGGATGGCAGTCACCCCCCCACCACACACACACCCATACACACTGCCAGCCAGGTTGGTGGGCCCCATGCACTCCAAGTGGAGAGGATTTGCTCTGTTGACTCTCTGCCCAGTCATGGTCCCCTCGTGTCTCCACTCATGGAGACGCCCCTGCATCCACGTTAATGGACAAGCAGCCTGGAGCTCTGAAAGCCGCTGTCATCTACAGGCTCACACAAAGGATCCTGATGCTGCAGATGTCAGCTTCCTCCCTTCTGTCTTGTTTTTTCCTGTTTCCTCTCTCGGACGATGCTGTCGCCCTAATGCCCCCCCCCCCCCCCCCCCCCCCCCCCCGGGGTTGTCTACGCCCTTTCAGTCTGCCCTCTCTGTCTTTCAGGGGGTCTTTCATTCACTCCCCGTCCTCTCATTCTCCCGCCGGCCTCGCTGCCGTCCGCACCCCTTCATTTTGAGCTCTCAGATGTCTGCTAAATCAATAGCTGGCTTACAGCCTTACTTTATTAAAGGAGAAGGACGGGAGCGAAAAGTGGGAGAGAGCTCTCCCTTTAACGTCCTGCGGTGATCATATCCTGTGCTTTTTTGGAAAGGGGAGGGAAAAAAAAGATTAAAAGGAAGCACTGGAACTGGATTCTCATCGATCAAATCGGGCCACTCTGTGAATTCCCTCGTCACACACATGGGAAACGGGCCCGTGTGTGTGTGTTTGTCTGCAATCTGGAGGGGAAGCTGCCTTTGAAGGAAGCTGGAAAACAAAATCTATTGTTTCCACAGCAAGATGTTTTTCGTCTTCTGCCCAGACCAAAGAGTTGGAGTGGCTTCAGTGGGGGGGGGGGGGGCGGCGAGAGCTTCAGGCATAGAGGAGTGACTGTCTGAGTAACCCATCACACTCCATACCTAGAGACCCGTAGCTGTCTAGCTGACTGCCAGCCTATGTGCTCCCCCGCAGGACCAAGGGATGATTTAAGAAGGGTGACGAGCGGACGGTTCTGTTTCGGTCCATCTGCCGCGGTCATGAGAATCAAACTGACAGCTGAGAGTGTCTCAGACTTGCTTCAGCTCCCGCTGTGAGAGTGATGTGCTCTGCGGTGCACAATCCCCCAGCTCACTGACACTGCTTAAGTGCTCATCAGTTTCTGAGCACCAGCGCTGTCTGCACCCCACCCCCCAAGCCATGTTTGTGTTAACACTGCAAGTCCTTATTAAGCTCCCCGCCAGGCAAGTGCTCCACTCCGCGCCTTGATTACGGAAGTCTGTCCTGTTCCCCAGTAGGTTTCAGGGTGCGGTGTAGGTACACATTAACTATGCACTGTATCAGGTGCCGGGTCGTGGTTAGCCCGGGGCCACGCGATTCAAGGCAGGGGAATACAGGGTTTGAATCCTGTGACCTGCAGAATACATGTATCACCGGTGGGCCCTTGAGCAAGGCCCTTAACTCCAGTTGATAAATGAACGACACATATAGTGCTACAATAAGTACGTGTTGTAAGTGTTATGGTGTCAAAAATTTGGAGGAAGTACTGCAATTCACATTTGGGGTCATCGGATGGAAGTGGCGGAGTGTTATTAATAGGGTTGCCACATTTCATGCAGAAAAATAAACCACGCCAAACATAGTGGGGCTTCACCACGACCACTATGTGCCAAGTGAGGCACCAGTGGCGGTAAATCAAAACTTCAAAACCGTATTTTTTTAAAACGGGAAGCACAATTTTATTGTCAGATACTGGACAATTCTGTATTTCAAGGGATGTGTGGCAACCCTAGTTATAAAGTGTGGGAAAGTAATTTACTTGAACTGAAGATGACATCTGATAAGCTTCCGTGCAGCACAGGTTAGCCCGAAGCCACATGTATCACTGTCAAATCAATGGTGGTTGGCACCCGAGTTTGTGTCGGCTCTTCCATGCCAAAGAATTCGCCGACTTGCCTCAGTGCAGCTTAGCATAATCCAGCAGATGGGTCCCCTTTAAATACCGAGCCCGCGGTAACTCGGCTTACTTAACGTGGTAAGCGATACGATAAAGGGACGAGCGTCTCCCCCTTTAGCCGCCCCTCGTATTCCCCCACTTTGTAAAAGGCCACTGCAGCCGTGCTTACAGAGAACTGTTAGATGGTGTTTCTCACCTAGGTGTAACTTATTACGATTAAATGTAAACGGAGACGACAGTAGCTGAACGCCGCCCCGGGGGACCGCAGAGCGGAGGCCCGATTTCGGCCGGCCGGTCGGTCGGCGTTTTCCATCCGCCGACACGAAGGCGCGTCGCCTTTAATGGCACGCTCCGCCGTGTTTTCCCAGCGCCTGCGCTTCCCCCCTGGATGGCCATCCCTTTAACGCCAACTTGCTGGTAGCCGCGAGAGCGCAGCCCTCCGCTTTAGTGCTGCAGCTGCGTGACATTTACAGCCGCAAGTCCGTCAAGCTTTTTCGGATGCAGTTTAACATCAAGGATCCTGCTCAAAAGAAAAGTATTTAACACTCGAATAAGGTGGCATTTACAGGAAGGAATAAGTAAGTGGAAGCAGTAAATGCCACCTTCATGCGCTGGACTAACTGGGCTGCATTTTAAAGACTGATTCAAGGTGCTTTAAAAATACTCCAAGTCATTATACTTAGACGAGAAAAAAAGATATATTTTTTTTTCTTCTGTTTGGATACAGATTTCAGATCATGGAGTAGATACAGATAGCGGGGGGACTGTGCTTGCGAAGAGAATAGCGGTTTTCGGTCGGAAAGCGTGAAGCCTTCTGGTCCCATTAATCATAACGCAGAGCGAAAGAAAAACGAAAAGAAATCACAGCAAGATGTCTCTCCCGGTGAGTCTAAATTCGCCCTCCGATGCAGCGCGTTTATTAACATGGCCCGTCGCCTGCTGCGTGTCGGGACGTACAGATGTTGGAGGTGTCGATCAGCTGACCGATCCGGCGTGTTAATAATCTCCCGGTTGTGTTGCGGTGAGGAGCGTGCCTGCCTTCTGCCATGCCGCCGCGGGGGTGCCGCGCCGTGCCCTCCCCCGGGCGTCTGACTTCGTCCCGGACACTTTCTGCAGCCCGCCCTGGGTCCGGCGCAAAGCAGCGGCGCAGCGGCGCAGCTCCGCCTGCGTGCAGATGTTGCCTGGCCCGCTGTCAAAGCGGCGCTGGGTGTAGACGGCGCTCCGAGAGCCGCCGCCGCCGCCGCCGCGTCTGTTTATATGGGGGACGGGGCGATGCGCGCCGCGGCTCGTTTATGTCGCTCGCTCGGCGCTAAATGACCGGACCCGTGATCTTTGTTATTTCTGTTTTCAGGGTTTTGAGGGAGTGATTCCTTTCCCCTCTGCCTAGCCGCGGCATGGTGGTTTAACGCTCCCCCGCAACTCGGATCCCGGGTTACATGCGGTCGCTTTGCGGAGAGCCGGAGGTTTTACCAAGACGCCGGGTCAATAGGACATAGGCGACCTCAGCTTACACTTAAACACTTAATTCTAACATGGATCTTAAATTGACTTTTGAGATGGTCGGTATGGGGCTTATGCAAGGGTTAAAAATGTTATGTAATATATCAATAGCTGACGTTTGCTTTCTGCTTAATGTGATCATCATTTATGGTGGGGGTGGTAGACCTGTTTTTTATATTCAGGTGATTAATATAAAAAATATCTTTAAATAACATCAAGAATTTAGAAACATTTTCTATCCATCTTCCTCCGAGCTTTCCCCTAATATTTGGTTTTTGGTATGTTTTCTTTTCTTCCTGGGGTGGCTCTCCTCGGTATTTTAATGGGACGCGTTGTCCCCTTTTTGGCATATTGGGACCGAAAGAGGACGCCGCTCTCCGGCCGCATGCGGTATTACAGCAGGGACCGCTCACCAGCGGTGTCTGATTTCAGGGCATCGCAGCTCTCCTACCACACAAATAGGAATCAATGGGGTTTTGTGTAGACATCTGCAGTGCACGGTTTTTGCTACTATTATACATTTCCCCCGTAGGTTTGCTTTACTTCAGGCAATGTCGATGGGATAAGGGATCCTTACAAATGTCATGTATATTTTTTATTGTAAAATCGCACATCTGTCTTAAATGTATCATCCCTAAACTTTAATTCTGTCAACTGTGCTGTGCAGACTGGGCGTTATAAGTAGCTTCTTTGGCAGCGATGGCGCAGTAAAAACCGGCGTGGCTCTCCGCTGGCGTGCTTTTTTTCCTTTGAGCGGCGGATAACAAAGCTTAAATCATGCTGAGGAGACACTTTCACGCTGTGCGATTAGATGGCATTTAGACCGCGGGGTGCTTCGGTCTGGGACGGTGCTGTCTTCCTGTGACGTCAGGCTGAGCGTAACAGGTAAGGAGCAGGTTAGGCAGCTGGCCAATAAGCCTCAAGGTGGCCACTGGGTTACCTGCTGTAGACCACCACCGCCACAGGCTTTCACAAGCAGTCTTTTATTCTTGCCTGTGCGGCATGATTAAATTGGGGCACCCCTGTGTGGAGGAAGATTATGATTCGTCTGTGGTTTGGTGCCAGTCGTGGGCTGAGGGGAAAAGGATGGCACTCGTCCTCGTGGAGCAAGCTTGTGTGCTGGGGGGGGGGGGGGGGGGGGGGCGGGGGGGGGGTCACGTGTCCGTAGGAAGCCGCGGTGACACAAGCAGGTATTTGGCAACACAAGTGAATGCAAGTCACAGCATCAGTGTAAAAAGATGGGACCTGGAAGATAATAAGCAAAGGCGGGGGCTTAACTTGTGGGGGTGGGTGGGCCTCAGGATCAGCGAGGAAACTGCGGCGTGACCTTGTGACTGCTGGGGCCCCCGGTGTGTCCGGAGGCCACAACCAGGCAGCCGGAGCTGAGTGTACAGCCAGCTGACAGATTCTGTCACCGTGCTGGTGGTACGGCTCCTGTTTCCTGTGCCCAGAGACACTGAAGTGCTCTGGACCCTAAGGGGATGATTCATTGTGTCTCAGCATTGGACAGAGGCATTCTGGGAGTAAAAGTCACCTCTGAGGCATTCGTCGGCGGAGATAAGGCCAACGGGAATGCGGAATTAAGGCCTCATGCTTGAGTTGTTGTGGTATATACTGTATACCTGCACTAATGACCTGCACCAGGGACTCTCAGGGTGCTGATGGTGGCCTTATTCCCAGATTAAAGCACCAGCAGCAGGCAGATCCAACTGCTGGCTCCAGAGGCCCGTTGTTTCTGCAGAAGTGTCGAGCCCCCTCACCGGGCAGCACCAGGAGACAAACATCGGCAGGGAGTTCCAATATAGACCTTTCGCGGGGCTGACATTTGGTAGTTGTCACTGATGATGCTCCACATAGATATTCATAATTGCTGCTGAGGTAGGCTTTTTGCATTTCAATATCCCCATTCAGGACTGTTTGTATAGGTTGCCACGGTAACCACATGTCATCATCATCTTCACTCCCGTAAACATGTCAGTTGCTGTTGATCGCCCATTTCCTGACTCGGGCGAGTCATTCCCTGCACGCACAAACACACAACATTTAGCCTCCTTGTTTTTTGTGCTTAATGAGCGCAATTTCCTTAATTGAGCAACGGCTAAGTAGTGAAAGCTGAATCGATGCTTTTTAAGTGAAATTATGAAGACATACAACCGTTATTATGATGTATGATCATAATCTTAGTATGGAAGGTTTGCAGATGCAAAGAGTAGCCAAACCCGTGTTTCCTGCCTGTCCTCTGATGCTTCTTATGCGCATAAACATACAGTAGCAGAATAATAAATCCGCCGGACTTCCATCAAGAGGAATGTCCGATAATTATCTTTCCTCTCCCCATGGCTCACATCACTAATCTGCCTGACGCCTTCCCCATTGTAGCAATCTTCTCTGGTGCCCTTTCTGTCTCTCTGTCTGTCTCCCTTATCTCTGAAGTCTGCTTAGAAATGCTGGAGGACTTTGAGCTATTTTGAAACATATGAATGAACAATGGGCTCTGTGGGGATGAAGCTTTAGAGCTTTGAGTCCTGCGGCGGAGAAGAGGAAGAGGCCAACGGGCATCTGAACCGGCCCGGCTGTGTGAGCCGGGTCCACACAATGAACAACGGGACGGTCCTGTCACGGGCCAGGGGGGCAGAGTCCCGCCTTTGTGTCCCTGACAGTGGCGAGCATTTCTGCGTGAGCAGCGAGGAATTTACTCCTCTGGGCACGGGATTTGGTGTGTCTACGTGTGTGGTTGTGCGCGCGTGTGTGTGTGTGTGCGTGTGCGTGCGTGTGTGTGTGTGAGAGAGAGAGCCAGGATGTGCCTGTGGGAGCTTTCCTCGTTCCCAGTGCTGATGCGTGAAGCTGTATAATGCGCCAGTTTGGGCATGATGCATACGCGTGTGTGCATGGTATTCCTCCATGCTGGGAATGTTGTCCACTTAGTTCAGGAGGTTGTGTGGAGGGGAGAAACTTCAAGGCCTTGATCTCCTTCAGGCTGGACTCCACACGCCCACCGCCCCCACCTCTCCCCAGAGGCACCGCAGGTGATTACAAACCCCACTGCCCAACCAAGTACCCTGCTCCCCACTCGCTGTTTCCATGGCAGCACTGTTTGATTGCATCTGTGTTCTTTAGGGGTGCTTTGGAGGAAATCCCAAGTGGACACAACCTTTGGTGTTCCCTCGCGGTCACACAGGTAGCGAGACAAGCTTGGTGGGGATAATTATTATGCCCCTTAGTTACTGCAAGTGCTGTCCCCTCATTAATGCCCACCGTCCAAACGGACCTCTGCGTGCCCCGGCGCCATTACCGCCCGCTTATCACGCGGCACGGCGACTGGCCTGGTTACCGCGGCGATGCGGCAGCGGGTCACGCGGCCGGCGCTGCGTCTGTGCGGCTGCGCCGTGTGTCATGTTGGCAGCCGCGGAGCAGGCGCGAGAGCCAAAAGACATTACGTTTACATTTGGTCACATGACTGAAGCTGCTGTCTGCAGCAGCTTGCTCCTTTAGCGCACGTAAATACCTGGATATTTTCCCGGAGAGGCCCAGGTTCATTTCTATGCTGAAGGATATTTCTGCTCTTCTATATATTCTGTAGACATTTATCTTGTAACATTACATCCTTTCATTAATGCAGCATTCTGTGTCTCAGTCGGATCTACTGTAAAATATGTGCTGCAAATTTGGCTTGGACGGTATCTAAATTGTCCTAACATACTTCAGTATACAGTATTTTGGTGGTATTTTCAAAAGGAATCCTATCCGTTTTCTTGGATAAGATTCCATACTGCCAATGCGTGTTTAAACATCTGTCACAAAACTGGATTTTTGAAAAGAAGGAAAACTATATATACATGTAATGGAAATGTTATGAGTTCTCAATCACAAGACAAAAAAGGAAATTTGGGACAATACTTAATGGATGATTTAATGACGACTGACACTCTTTTGTGGCGTATCCCCCCCGAAGCTGCCAGCTGTCAACGGTTCTGTAAAAACAGCTAATCCTGCAAACACAAGTCTGCTTTGGATGTTGGATTAAAACAAGACAGTCTTGTATTTTTTGTCTCTGTGTGGTGGTTTGATGCAGAACATGGCCTTGGCTTTTGGCCCCAGTTGTGGGCTCCTGCTGCCTGTCTCTGTACTGTGTCTGGAAGTTACAGTCATCACTCACCTGGCGGGTCCTCAGCGCTGTAATTGCTGTAGAATTTCCTTCAGATTACTGGCAGAGGGTTTAAACGCCCCCCTCCCCCTCTGCCAGCCCTCCACAGCCCCCACAGCCGCCACTGCTCTCTGCCCCCCCCCATGTTATCAAGCTGACCGGAGATTAAATGGGAACGTGTCATTCCTGGGGCTGGTGGCATAGCTAATGCCACATCACTCCATCTGAGCCTCTTTGTCGTGGGGAGCCGGTGATCATGTGACTAGAGGCTGGGGGGGGGGGGGGGGGCAGGACCTTTCACGGAGAGCGTCGGGATTACAGTCAGCGCGACGTGGCGGCGATGTCGAGATCACTCTGCCGCCCCTATCGAGCATCCCGTTTGACCTTTGTGGGTTCTTCCAGCCTCATCTATGCTGCATTCAGAATTAGGCTTCCACAGTGAGAAACAGTGACGTCTTTTATTATCTGGGGGCTAGTTTGGGGGGGGGGGTTCTTTATGGGCGATAAATAATGGATTTTTTTAAAGAAACTCTTATCTCATATGATGTATCATTTTCTCACTCACTCACCCACAGATGCACACAAGAAACTCAACTTATGGTGTCAGTCTTATGGCGACCCTAAATGATATTCTCAGGATACTCACTGACAGGGATCTGAAAACGCAGATAGCTCGGGCTGTGTCTCTCTGGCGGTCGGACCTGGACTTCCTCAATAAATCAGCTGCTTCATTCCCTGTCTCAGACAGGGTGGTGTCTAAACAGCATTCTCCACCTTGAGAAGAGGCACGTGTGTTTATGTGTACACAGTACGGGTTGAGGGCGCATGCTAATAAACCCTTGAATATTTCACAACACTGTTTACCCCGTAGAAATATTTTCCCTGCTCTGATTTCCATTTTGTCTAGTCACTGTTGCTGGTCGATGTCCATGTTCAAGCACAAATAGTGTTCTGCTTTAATATCCTCAGGCCTGTGGGTTTCATAACGCAGTGACACATGATTTGGTAAACCGCACGGTTTATGTGTGCAAAGGGCTGAATGGTAATGTGATGCTTTGAAATGCTGAAGGATTGTGGCATGTTTTTGTAGTCTTTCTTCTGTTCCAAGACCAAAGGCACACGCATACTGAGAGAATGGTCTTAGTGGCTGCCATGCCTCGTCCATCATGCAGACAGTTGCTGTTGTGGATGGCTTCACAGAATCTAACCCCCCTCCTTACAGCCTTCAGAACCGGGCTTGTAGGCGTTTCTGAATCTCCGCCGATTCTTTAACGTTAGCCGATTGCCTGCTGCTATGGATTAATACCAGTGGTTCAGCAGCTGGGTAATTTTAGTGGTTCATTAAGTCTATCGGGTGGTTAACTGTACTTGATGGTAAAGAGCTCAGGAGCTAGGGACAGGTAGAGAGGGATAACCCAAATCAGCTGATGCCCCTGTTTTCCCTTATATGTTCTTTATCTGGGACGGCAGTTGGACCTGGCAGAAATCATTAACTGCGGCCGGCTGGAGTAGATGAAACATGAGGAGATATTCTAACTCTCTGACTCTGGTGTCTGTTGATGTGTGACTTTGCATCAAGCGAGGAGAATTCAGGGATGGCAACACGCACCATGCAGCACTGGTCCATCAATGCACGCAGCTCCATTTCATCTCGGTCTGAAGGTTCTCAATTATTTTTAGGCTTGACAAAAAGCAGACCGCACTCCTGGCAAGGCGTACCTCGCTGTCCGCCTCCCAGCACCCGTTTGGAGACCGCGGGCTGACCTCTCCTGGAAACTCGGCATCCTGCCCCCCGTTTGCATCTCAGTCCGCTTGGCCACCATCCCTGGGAGCCGAGGCTGAATTGGTTCTGAACTATGAGGGCAAGCAATTTATTCCTCATTCAGAGCCGATAGCACGTCTTATGAGAACGGAGAGCGGGTGGGAAGGCGTAAACAGAGCGATGGGGGAGAGCGATGGCGTTGGAAATGGAGGGAGTTTCAGCGATTGAGGGCATTGTTTAGAGGAACACAAAATTGCGGCGTCTGTTTCCGAGAGTGTGGGTGTGTGTGTGTGTGTGTGTGTGTGTGTGTGTGCGCGAGTGTGTGTGTGTGTGTGCAGAGAAGGGGTGTGGCTACAAGGGGACAAGTGTGTGCCAAATGGACCAAGTCCAAGTTCATATAGTAGAGCCTATGTAGGTGGCAATGGACTACAGGAGAAACTGGTAGAGGAAAGGAATTGGGGGAAGGTGTTTTCAGAGAACAGGATTCAGAGGAGGTGTTTGTGTGGTACAGGATTCAGAGGAGGTGTTTGTGTTGTACAGGATTCAGAGGAGATGTTTGTGTAGTACAGGATTCAGAGGAGGTGTTTGTGTCGTACAGGATACAGAGGAGGTGTTTGTGTAGTACAGGATTCAGAGGAGGTGTTTTGTGTAGTGCAGGATTCAGAGGAGGTGTTTGTGTAGTGCAGGATTCAGAGGAGGTGTTTGTGTCGTACAGGATACAGAGGAGGTGTTTGTGTAGTACAGGATTCAGAGGAGGTGT
>JAODKL010000021.1:21092255-21105310 GCA_026780765.1 Petrocephalus schoutedeni | reverse complement strand
CAGAGGAGGTGTTTTGTGTAGTGCAGGATTCAGAGGAGGTGTTTGTTTGTGTCGTACAGGATTCAGAGGAGGTGTTTGTGTCGTACAGGATACAGAGGAGGTGTTTGTGTGGTACAGGATTCAGAGGAGGTGTTTTGTGTAGTGCAGGATTCAGAGGAGGTGTTTGTTTGTGTCGTACAGGATTCAGAGGAGGTGTTTTGTGTAGTGCAGGATTCAGAGGAGGTGTTTGTTTGTGTCGTACAGGATTCAGAGGAGGTGTTTGTATGGAGCAGATTTTGCATGGTACAGGAATCAGTGTAGGTGTTGGTATAATCTGATTGGAGGCGATGATAGAGTCCAGGAATGAGAAATCACAAGCTGCTATTGTGTACGTCAGTTGGGGGGGCGGGGTGTTTGGCCAGAGATGCCCCAGTTTGAGTAACTCCGGTGCCAGCTGTCCCAGTGCATGCTTCCTCTGGGAGTGCTGTGAAGAGCAGCTCGTCCTGGGGGATGTCACTGTCACGCTGAGCGCGAGCGGATTCCGCTTCAAATGCTAACACATAACGTGTGTGTGTGTGGGGGGGGGGGGGATTCCAGGGAAAAGGGATGAAGTGGCTTGGCGCGCAGGGGGGGGGGGGGCACAGGGTGTGACTAGGATGCCCAGCTGAGCTGTGCTGAGAGCACATGCAGGCCCATGGTGTGTGTCCCCATGCATCGTAAGTAGGGACGTCGACTTGCAATGTCCTCGACATCTTTGGGCTGCGGTAAAAATAAATTGACCTGAATTAGGAGTAACTCAGAGAGCGACTGAGCTGCCGGCTACAGCAGAAGGTTCCCTCCACAACTCAGTCTGCAGACATCACAGGCCTCCTACCCCTGTTACAGCCCTACTACAGTCCATCAATATATGTATCAGATTTGAACGTCCTACATGTCATACTATGCAGTTCTTGACCAAATAGTTCAGTTCGGTTGTCGAATGTGTTTTCAGTTTTCGACCGACTGACCCTTTCGTGCTAAAACCTGTCTGCTGAAGTGTGAGTATTTCTATGCCTAGACAAAGGAGAGAATGCGTGTGTATGAGTCAGCCTACCGCTAATGCCTGCATAGGGAGCATCTCTGCCAAATTGTGAATATTCTCATTTTCACGTTTATTCCTCATATTTTGAATATTAATGATAAACAGTTAGCATCTCCTCTTACTGTGTGACATGAGCTCTCCACAGTACCGGCAAAGTGCAGCTGAATTTGTATTTATGGGTTTCAGAATTTTTGTTTACGTTTTTAGCATTAGGTATGTATTTATAGAGGTTTAAATAGGCAATCATTTAGGGGTCTGGGATGGATTAATCCAATTAACATTATTATTATTCTTATGGGAAAAATTGATTTGGTTTTCAACCGAACCAGTTCTTGAACATCCTTCTGGAATGGATTAAGTTTGAGAACCAAGGTCCCACTGTGTGTGTGTGTGTGTGTGTGTGTGTACATCTACTGTATACCCCAGCACTACTGAATTCTCAAAACTGATTGCTCAGAAGGGTGTTGATTAATTCTGTATAACCGCACATGTAGTGCCGGCCAAGCGTATCATGGTAGTAAATCAATGCATGATTATAATCTTCACGACTAACTATTGCTACTTAGCAGTCCAGACGTAAAACGCAAATTAAAATTAACAGAAAATAAAAGGAAATGTTTGATCTTTGGGGGAAGAAAGCAATTCACAAATGCTTTTTCAGCTAGAAAACGTGAATACAATGCCTTTAGGCGCAAACATGTATGCAGAGTGTGTAGTAATCATGGTATAAGTGGGTCAATGCACTCCGAGCCCTGCATTATACGTTCTTACATGCACTCCGCTTCGCGTTGGGCTCGCCGTGCAGTGATCCTTACATAACCTCTGTCCCCCAGCTTAGGCCAAGCTCAGTGCCGTCCCAGTAAACTGAGTTTTATGGCGTTCCCGCCTTTGGTCAAGCAGTGGTGCCTTTTCACACCGAGCTCCAGCTGCCAGTGAGCTTTTATTGGAAAATCAATGGCATTGAGGGGCCCGGCGGTCCCGGAGCCTTCAGTGCCGCGACCTTCAGTAAAGCGCCACAGTTTCATTACCGTGGCGGCGGCCCCCGGCAGCCACCCGCCCGGCTGACGGGACGTCAGGATGTCACCGCCCCGCCTGCCTTCCTGCTCCCCCATCATCCCTCCCGCCATCACTCTCTACACGCGGTGGGCGACCAGCACGCCCATTCAAGAGGAAGTCAGGAGCCCCCAATGTCAGCGTACAGGAGAGGGGGGGAAGGGAATCAGGGCGAGAGCGTCCCCACGGCGTGGCGAGGTCGCGGCGTCGAAGCCACCGCTTGCTCTGCAGCGGAGGAACAGAAACAGAATAAGGAAACGGAGACGCGGCCTTCGGCTCCACCTAAAGCCGCTTTCCGCCGTCATGCTTTATCACTGTAAATGCACTCTGAAAACAGTAGAGTGAAGTTAATAAAATAAGAGACTCCTGCCCTTGAATCGTCCTGATCTGTTCACATGGGACGGCAGATTGTGAAGCCACAGAGGAGGAGGGAATATGGAACATGCAGGCCAGTCGGAGCGCCTTGGGGACGCGGGGATGTAGGCACAGGCCGAGGGTTACAGTCCCTGGCCCCTTATATGCCTGAATGATTCGCCAGCATTTTTAAAAATGAGGTATGGTGGCCTTGTAGGGACGCTGTGGCCTTGCACCTCCAGGGCTGCGGGCCTGGATCCTGGCCCGGTGGTGCGTGACTCTGGGTATCCCTCAGCGCGTGCTCGTGCACCAGGGTGTCCCCTGCCTCCTGGGATGGCCTGTGGATCACGGGGGTTCTCAAAAAACGAGCGGCCCCATCGAGGCCCGAAAGCCTCTGGCCGGATGTGCCCTTCCAGACGATTCCGCATTTGGTCAGAGGGTGGCGCTGAAGGGGAGGATGGCAGTGGGCAGCATGCTGAACCCCGCCGCTGCCAGTGGGACGCTGCAGACCGGGGTGTGAGAGTGCCCCGGCTGCTCCCTGATGCCGTGCTGGGGCCCGGGCGGGGTCCAGCTGCCTGCATCATTGTCTCTGGCCTCCCGCTGTTTCGCCTGTTTCCGCTCCTGCCACTGAGCAGCTCTTTCTTTTCCTGTAGATTTCTGCAGCGTCCCACATGTGCTTCCTCTGTCAGCGCTGGAGGGGAAAAACAGACAAAATGGCCTCCATCAATGTTCATCGGAGTGCTTTCTGCCCAATCCCCTTCAAAACGTGCTGGAATTTCAGCAGTATGTCTGACATATTTATGATCTTAGATGTCCCAGATATGGATTGAATTTCCCAGACTCAACCTCTCAAAATGAGCAAATAAAGTCAGGCTGTGGACACATCATATACCACTCATAGTACACCACAAAACGTACATCACACATCGTACACCACGCATCGTACACCACACATCGTACACCACACATCGTACACCACGCATCGTACACCACACATCGTACACCACTCATCGTACACCACGCATCGTACACCACACATCATACACCACACATCGTACACCACGCATCGTACACCGCACATCATACACCACACATCGTACACCGCACATCATACACCACACATAGTACACCACGCATCATACACCACACATCGTACACCACGCATCGTACACCGCACATCATACACCACACATCGTACACCGCACATCATACACCACACATAGTACACCACGCATCATACACCACACATCGAACACCACGCATCGTACACCACACATCGTACACCACGCATCGTACACCACACATCGTACACCACACATCGTACACCACACATTGTACACCACACATCGTAGAGAGGTGTTTGTCTCTGGTTCAGCGTTTTGTTTTGAGTCTCTGTTTAGGCTTTTGTCCCTGATTCATTGCACTAGCCTCTTGTTTTGCTCATATCCGTTTGCCTGGTCAAGATAACTGGGTTCCAGCACAGACGCCAGAGACGCTCAGACTGCTTTCCAAGGAAGACGAGTGAAAACAAAAGCACCACAAAAGGATAGCAGCCAGAAAGTGTCAGGAATGTTCCATCCTGTAATAAAATACATATGCCCTTTTGGCTGTTGTCAAGCCATACCAAGCCATCATAGCATAACATACCATACCATGCCATGCCATACCATACCATACTATGCCATACCAAGCCATACCATACCATGACATACCATACAATGCCCTGCCATGACATACCATACCATACCATACCATACTATAGCATAACATACCATACCATGCCATGCCATGTCATGGGATACCATACCATCTATGGCATACCACGGCATACCATACTATGCCATACCAAGTCGAGTTTTTAAGGCCCACGTTCCTGCTACCATCCCAACCATGACACCATGTGACACAACACAGAGGCCATCTCCATGCCAGAAGCCATCGGGATCAGAGTCATCCTTCAGCCAGATAACTCCGATTCAGCAAAACGACCTGTTTAGCACTGGGCAATTTATAAAATGTTCTCGCTGGACCTGTGGTTTTTAGTTAAATAAAACAGGATTTTTGCTGGCTGCTGTCCGTGATGCTATACTCCTCTGTAGCCAGCAAATGAAAAATCCACACCGAGGTTCTGCCAGAGAATGGTGTAGTGAAGCTACTTTTAATTTAGGTAATACATCTAAATGTAGCTCATGTTTATGCATGATTTTGTATTAAGATACTTTTTATCTGACAGAATTTGGACATTATGATGTGGGGTTTGTGCTACAGTGGAAACAGAATGGTAAGTAGGCTAAGCCCTGTGCTGGTCCCTCTCTTCCTGTGAATACATTACTATATTACAGTCAGTGTCCTGTCCCAGTTCCTGAAAATGGTGGAAAAACAAATAAATGCAGCCTTCCCCCATCCTTGCTTCGGCTCGACATTGTTCAGAGCGGTGATGGGATTATACGGCTGATAACTAAAAATGCTCGCCTCCCTGCCTCTGTCTTCTGCTTTCCGGAGAAGCTGCTCGTTTGCAAAGTTGACATCTTTACTAATTCTGCACATGTGACGGAGCTGCAGGCTGTAACAGGCAGCTGCATTCCTGAGAAAAGTCTCTGCTTTTGAGTCTCTGCGTTTCTCCTGATGTCTGCGGATGGCAGGTCCAGATGAGATCTCTCGATGAAGGAGACGATAGGAGAAAACACTGCAGGGAGACCAGGGGATTTGGCGGGATGTGCTGACCTCAGGGCCACAGAGTAGCCTTGTGGACTCTTGTGTGGTGTCTCTGTGGCCCGGACACAGGGATGCTCCGGGGCTCTGGGCAAGACGCAGACCAGCAGTCACTGGTCCTTTAGAACATTTCAGTGTGGCAGTCTCCAGGATGACCTAAAACAGTTTGGAGCCACTGGGCTCTTACTGTGTTTTAGAAAAGGTGTAGAGCCACTTTCTGGTAAAGATAGTTACTCTCCGATTCATTTTTTACTCAGAACGTTCTAGAAACCAACTAAGCTGAACACTTAAGCTGGCCTGAAGCATGTTTGTACTCATATTAGATGTGATTTACATTTATTCCGTTTATGATTTATGTGATGTATGAATGAAACACATTTAAACAGGCTGCAAGCTCCCTTTGGTATTTATAATTCATTTGACTGAGTTTGAGTCTGTTTGTTATATTAAATTCTTCCCCCCAGGTGAGCCGCTCTGCCCCAGTGGTGGGTGTATGTCATCCTGTAGCTGAATTGGGCCGCAGGGCAGAAATTGGGCAACCTGGGTGCTTTTCTAAAGACCTGGTCCACAGCAGACATGAACAGCAGGCTCGAAACAGCCTGTGTCTGAGGTCGGCGGCAGTAGTGGTGATGGCAGCAGTAGTGACGGTAATGGTGGCGGTGGCAGCAGTAGCGGCGGTAATGGTGGCGGTGGCAGCAGTAGCGGCGGTGGTGGTGGCAGTACTGGCAGCGGTAATGGTGGCAGCTGCAGCGGTAGCGGTGGTGGTGGTGGCAGTACTGGCAGCGGTAATGGTGGCAGCTGCAGCGGTAGCGGTGGTGGTGGTGGCAGTACTGGCGGCGGTAATGGTGGCAGCTGCAGCGGTAGCGGTGGTGGTGGCGGTGGCAGCGTTAGCGGTGGCAGTAGTGGCGGCGGCTGCAGCGGTAGCAGTGGTGGTTGTGGTGGTGGCAGCGTTAGCAGTGGCAGTCGTGGCGGTGGCAGTAGTGGCGGTGGCAGTAGTGGCGGCGGTGATGGTGGTGGCTGCAGCGTTAGCGGTGGCAGTCGTGGCGGTGGCAGTAGTGGCGGCGGCTGCAGCGGTAGCAGTGGTGGTTGTGGTGGTGGTGGTGGTGGTGGCAGCGTTAGTGGTGGCAGTAGTGGTGGCGGTGATGGTGGAGGCGGTAGCATTATCGCCAGTGGTACCGGCGGCAGCCACAGTTCTGCCGGGGGGGTGGTGAATCACCTTGTGTGGCGCGTGGCTTCTTAAGCGAGCTGTTTACCTGCGACTGATGCGGGGCAGGTGGGTTCAGGGACAACAGTAACACTGTCCGAATGCCTGCCAGCCTTCCGGGCTCTGAATGGTCAGCTGTGCAAATGTATTTACGTGCGTTTCTTTGCTGCGGCCGTGTGCTTGACAGTCTCTTTAATTGCAGTGTTAAGCACGTTCGTCATGCGCTGGTTCAAGATTGCTGCACCCGCAAACGCCCCGCCCCTCCCTGGGATCGCACACAGCTGCCGTTTTCATTCCTGCATGGGGGAGGGGGGGCGGCTTTCGGTTAGCAGGTGGCTAAACAAGCACGCTAATTGAAGCGTTGGCGAGGAGCATCATTAAGGCACTTAACGAGCAATGACATCAGCGTTGCCGGCATGGGGCCCGGCGTGCGCCGAAGCGACTTCGCGGAGGCTTTGCCAGAGCTCGCGATTAGGGGACTCTGGGAAATGTGACAGGGGTGTTGGCTGGTGAATGTTTTTGGGGGCTGGGGGTGCAGAATCCGACATGGCAGATCTGCACAGTTTTTTGAAGGAGGCTTCCATGGTTCCCCTATTCATCTCCCTCGCTCGCTCCGAACGCCAGGCGCTGTGTCCTCTGCTGTCCGTCAACTATGGGCCCTGTTTGTCATTGCCCCTAGAGCATTGTGGGTAATTCCATGATGACTATGCCCAACAGGTCCACAAAGATGGGGGTCTCAGCCAATCAGAAGAAGGGAATGAGGGCTGCATGTGTGCTTTCTCTCCTCATCTTTATCATGTTTGTTTTAAGCCTGTAATGATAGCTGGGCCGCTGACTGGTCAACATCAGTCCTGTGTGACTGATGGGGTAACTCCATTGTCAATGCTCGCATTTAAATAAAGTTGTGTGAACAATTATCTGCCTTGTTACTACAGTAGATGTAGTAGTAGTGCATCAGTCTCATAATCTGAAGGCCAGTGGGAGTGGTGTGTGGCATGATGGCATGATAGGATGCTGTGCCTGTGATCAGATGGTCGCTGGTTTGAATCCCCTGGTAAACAGCGTGATCTTACCATTGGGCCCCTGGGCAAGGTCCTTAAACCCCAATCTCCAGTGACGGTCTGACTCTGTGTTATATGTCACTTTGGATAATAGCATCTGCTAAATAGATAAATCAATATGTGTTCACAGAACAAGCAGGTGCATATGGTTGCTTGCCATGAGTTTAACACTCTCTGTGTGTTTTAATGTATTACAGGACTTGGGGACAGAATAGTGTGCAAGCTGTATGTCCAGTTTGTTGTGAGTTTCTGGGTAACGAAGTACCTTGGACTCAAAGCTTTATTCCTTCACCCAACACCTTTAGCAAATTGCAACATCTAGTACAGGGGATGGTTACAACTCATGCATTCTTCCACAGGGATTTGAACCCACAACTTTTGCCCCCCTCAGCATGGTGCTGTACTTGTTGGGCTACAGGAGCCATAACGGGTTTTTGTCTCACATTGGAGGAAATACAGCTGGGTGTCAGCTCCCTGCTCGCAGAGCTCGAGGCCTCACCACCGCCAGGAGAGAAATGAGGTTTTCAAACCCGCGGCTGGTGGAAGCAGGTAGTGACTAACCCAAGGCGCCACCTACAGGCCATGCTGGGTACTTAATTCCTTCCCCTTGGGGTACCCCCCATGGGGTTTTGAAGTCTTGTTTCTCCCATCAGCTCTGGGATTTCGACGTCTTGATGACAGGAGCAAGTAGCTTAGCATCACAGATTGTATCTCTATGCACAGCTGAGCCAAGCTCTGATTGGCCACCGGCAACTGTGGGCGTGGCTCGAGCATGTGAGGTTGTCTTGATGGCTGTCTGCTGCACCGTCTTTCCCTGGGATTGACGACCTTGGTGGTCTTGATAAGCTCACGGAGTGTTCTGGTGCCCCCAAATCCAGTTTGATGGCTGATGGATCCTGGGGTGCCGTACCGGTGCCGCTAGGCCTCTCTTGCCACGGTACCACTGGGGCTCCATCCTCGGCAGGTCATTTTTATGGCCACCCTCGCCTTTCTGCATGAGGGTGGTCTGTTTTTCTGTGGGAGAGCCGCTAATGACCTCATGTGAAATAGCTCGCAGATTGCTGTGGGCTCCCAGCCATTCCCCGCACTCCCATCTGATCATCAGCCTCCGGAAGTCGAGCCGCCAGTGCCCTTCGGAAACACCGCCGGTCCCACGCTCACGTTCGGGTCCCGCCTCCCCCCCGCCTGGCACGGGGGGGGAACGCCAAGCTCGTCGTCCCGTGTCAGGTGGTTACGTTACACTAGCATAATGGCTTCCGTCTGTCGACTCGGCCCAGCCAGGAACCTGAGCTGTTATTATTGTGATTGTTATTTTTGGTGTGACATTGAGGTCTTATTTTCCAATTAACCTACTCTACTTCTGAGAAGCACGCTCAAACTCGAACTCCGTGACGGTCCTTCGGGGAAACCGTGTTCCAGTTCTGGTCGTGCGTGCACTGCACAATCGGCAGCCCTGATCCAAGGTGCTGTGCATGCATGTCTAATTCATGTGTCCCTGGCTGCTCTACTACAGGAGGCCAACAGAGGGCAGTCTGGAGAGGGGACGTCCCACTGCCAAATGGCTGCTCTCACTGCGCGTTTGTAACTTTCCCAACTAGACAAGCACATAAATAATAGAAATAGGAAAATCAGGCTTTGTCACTGGACATACCCAACAGGAACCAATAAAATAACTTCTGAGAAGCGGATTAAACCAAACCACGCAGTCAACGATAATCCCACCCAGCATTTAAAATGCCATTTATGTAAAAATTACTTTTCCCTTAAAGGCATAAAATATCAGAAACAGAGCGCTGCAAACAGCCCATGATTTTCGCTGACGTAGTTACAGAGTTACAGAGCGCCTGATATGCCATGGAGTTTGGCTGGCTCTAGGAGGATGACAGATTCTACTCTGGCAAAAGGGGGCGCGTTGACTCTTATATTTGACCACAGGAACTCCAAGGTGTCCAACACTACCATGTGACCCCAGGAAACTCCCCCCCTACACACACACACAGGCCCTTTCCTTAACTCCCATTACGGTCAGTACATTTTGCTTATTTGTTTACTCATTCTTATATTGCACTGTTTGTCCTGCACTGCCTTGTGTTGTATTGCATCAGATCAGTTATATCACATCTTGTGTCAGATGTCAAACCAACCAATCAGATGTTTTGGTCCTGCCTCCTGTAATTGTTTGAACCCACTTCCTCTGCAGTCTGATTGGTTATCTCTCTGAACCAATCATTTTTCATTCTGCCCTCAGAACATGTTTGTTTAAGTAAGACTCCCATGAGTGCTAATTTGGTGCTTACCAAAGTTCAAACCAGACCTACACTCTTGCTACAGTGGCATCCACTCTTTGCAGAATCTGATTATTCCCTGCCATGTGCCTGTTGATCCCCTGGCCATAAATAGGACAATCTGCTACAGAAAATGGATGGAAGGATAGTTTTTTTTAACGATTGTTGAGATTTTTCCAGTTTATAAATAAGGCAGTGCTGGCGGAGACGTGATAAATCCTGTCAGCATGAAGAGGACTGAGGCGCATGCAAGATTATCATATGTATACATTGCAATGGCAGACGGATGAGGATGGAGAAATGCAGAGCCTGCCGCAGGGAGCATCTTATCTCGAGCTGGACTGGACCGGTCTGCCTCTCAGAGCTGTTGGGGGTGCGTCTCCTTGGTAACTCGGTGGCCGTCGTGAGGACGCGGCTGGTGGTGCCGGATGGACAGGGAGCCCCACAGGAGATTAAACAAACCAGAGCCAGGCTCCCGGGCTAAAGCTGAGTCTATAAACCCCAAGCCCCTTTATTTACATCCCAACCAAGCCCTCTGAGTCACTCACACCATCTAGACTGTAACTGTGAGAGACAAGCAGAGATTTTAAGATCGTAGCCTTGAGGGACGTGTAGTTTTGAATCACCTCTGCTGCTGGAGTCTTGTTTGACTCTATGACATCACCCTGGCAGCCTCTGGGTGGAAGGGGATGTTGTTACCTTGGCTACCTGATATGCACCTTGTTAACTGACCGTGAAAAAAATGAAATGTTCTTAGATCCTCTGCTTAGGAGAAGATGATCTTCTGTTCTCGAAAAAAAAAAAATCTCAGGTCAATAATCCTAAAACGCATTAATAAAAATTATCAAAAACAGTGTTTTTAAAAACTTGCTTTCAAATCTTTACCGCGAACGGAAGCACGACATTTCAGATCTTTATCATCTACGTCTGGATTTAAACCTGCTGCAAGTATCCCGTTACGCTAGGTGAACTTTGCCATTAGCAAGGAAATGAGTTTGAAGCGGTCAGCGCTTAGAGCGCGAGTGTGTTTTGGGTTGGCGGGCAGCACTTCCCACCTGAGGGCGTCGTCCTGTGACACAGGCCCCCGTGACTCAGGGTGACACACAGAGAGGAAGCGACTCCTTGGCCTTCCTGAGTCACGTACCCCGGCCATGATAGGAATGCCGGCCAGAGCTTAGCTGCTTGCTTCACCTTTAGCTTTAGACTATTCTTATTTGCTGGCCAGGCTTTTTCATAGATATATGCATCTAATTACACAAGGAAATGACGCTTGTCATTCTTCATTTAAACGACCTTGCTGGAGAGAGAGAGAGAGAGAGAGTGCGAGAGAGAGAGAGGAAATCTGTACACAAAAGAGTGAATCTCTTTCCTTCTTGCTATCCCTGTCCTGACAGGAATGGCGGTGTCATACGGCAGCATATCCTGCCAGCTGTTCTAACACCTGCTGGACTTTCTGCATTTGACCGGTCAGAACTGGCCAGAAAAGGTCTTCCCAGTAGCCTGCTATTAGCATCCATAATGACCTCCCATTAGCCTCTGGATCTGGCTGTAATGAGTGCAGCCTCCCCCTTAGGGGGCACTGGTTTGCCTTTGTGATGACATGTGACGCGGAGGGGTGGTGACGGATGGTGTGACATCAGCGGTGACAGGAATGGTCTTTTATGGCGTGAAGGGGGGTGTCAGTGGAGGCGTGGCGCAGACACCCGTGGGTGCTGTCATGACTGCTGGCGGGGCTTTAACTCCTCGGGAGTGCAGTGCCCCGCCCGTGACCTCCCCGGGACCCCACTCTTCCCAGGCAGTCCCTCAGGCACAGACCCACAGCCCTTTCCGCTATGTTCCGCTGCGATGAAGTGGGTGGGGGGGGGGGGGGTAATTATGGCAGGAAACTGGCGGGGCGGGGCTGCTGCTCACGGGAATTGGGCCAGCCGGGTCACGGTGTCCGTTCGTGAAACCCAAATAGTGGCAGTGAGTTCCACTGTACGGAAGGAGCAGCACGCTAGAGTGGATCAGGCAGAACCCGTCTAGGTGCTCTCTGGGTGCGAGCTGTCCTCGCCCCGGGCCGCACGGCGCAGCACATGGAGCACATGGCCCCCCCATCTTAATCCCAACCCATGCTGGGGGGCACTCAGTCTGATGGGTAGGGGAGGTCATTTTAGGTAATGCTTCTGGCCACTGATTGGACTCACTAATGCAGAGCAGCACCCCCCAGATGCATGCACTGGTGCATAGCGAAGAGGGCGGTGTGTCTGCAGCGATGCATGCACCTGTAGGGCCTCCCCCCTCTCTCTGCCTCTCTCTATTTCATCCTCCTGTGCGTCTGTTGAATGTGGCCTGCATGCTTACAAACATAATTTAAGTACCTCGCCTGAGGCCGCACAACCAGTGATACCACCCAGCCCATCTGTTCCACATTAAACACACAATTTTCATGTAGCTGTAATGCCCCTGCTGTGTGGTTTAGGGGCTGACTGCAACAGCGCCTCCTGGTGGCCGGGTAATGCTACGTACACTACCTTTAGCTCCACATTGGCTGGCTATCAGCTGCTCGGTGCTCTCTGACTTTCCTCTCACAATAGTCTTTGCTCCTTTGTGGATTCATATTTTCCATAACGTTGGGGGGGTCTGGTTGCTCAACAGAGGATGCCGCTGCAGGGTCACAGGTACGAATCCTGACCCAACTGTGCATGCTCAGGGCCCGTCCGGCCTGAGCGCGCCGTTCCCACTCTGCAGGGACGCGCCTCTGGATGTGGATCTGGCTGCGTGCTTCCTGAGGGCCGCCGGCCGGGATACGTAACGCCCTTTCCTCCGATCTGTGCTCTGGCTGCCAGTTGGTGCTTTAGGCCCGTCTCTGGCCTTTGGAAGGGGCCACTCTGGGTTCACTGGCAATGTGAAGCCTCTGTTTGGAATGGAGCCCGACTCCCCAGGCGGAAAGTTCTGTATTCTCAACCTCTCTCACCTTTTCTCTACACGACCCATCCCACAGAAGGGGGCGGGGGGGGGGGCTATTCACCGGCTCGCGTCTGCAGGAAGTGCTGGCCTCGTCGCCCTCGTGGCTCTGAAAGACGCTAATTACCTAATAACAAATCAGCTCAGATTGCCTCTGGCGTTTGTTGGCCCTAATTGTGTTTTTGTAGTAATGTGTGAGGCAGAGGGGTGGGGGGGGGAGTGTTTGTCTGAGGGACAGAGAGAGAGAGAGGGAGCTCCATTCTCTGTAACTGTTAATGATGTGTGGAGGCTTAGCGAGTGATCTGGGGGGGGGCAGGGGGGACACGCTCTTATGGGGGCACATTCCACGCCCTGCTGATGAGGTGTCAGATTTCACTGCC
>JAODKL010000021.1:21067055-21079100 GCA_026780765.1 Petrocephalus schoutedeni | reverse complement strand
AGTTTGAAAAGTCAATGAAATAGTGATTACCTACACAAGGTGAGCTAGTAGTTGAGTCAAAAAATACATTGGTGTACCCCTGAAATTCCGTATCAATCATATTAATCCATCATCCATCTTCTCCGGGTTTATCCTGGTCAGGGTAACAGAGCCAGGCCGTGCGCATGGGGCACATGAGGGCGGGCAAGCTGGATGGGATGCCAGTCTGTCATGGGACAGCTAATCAAATTAATCCATGTTAAATAGCCATCTCGGCAAAGCGGAGCAATGCGATTTCTCCCACCATGTGACCCAGGTGTGATGCCCATCAGCTCGCTGATTCCGGTTCAGTCCGGTACACACCCCCCCATTACTGACTCTGACCTTTTACAGTGGGGCTGATTAAAGCCAGAGTCATTAAGTCTGACTGAGCCCCAACCTGCCTCCTTGTGAGGAAGCAAACACACTGGCTGATGTTTCTGCCGGCTCTTATGATGGTGTGTGACCCCCCCACCCCACCCCCGCACACTACCGGCCTCCATGAGCGGAGTGGCAGAGGGCAGGGCAGGAAATGGGGGTGGGGGATGAAGAAACCTTACACCTGTATGAAGGAGATTTATTAAATTCCAGTCAGTGAGATGCTGTGCCAGTGAAGCCACGCCCCTCATTGTATCAGGGCCCCCTTGTCTACTCTCAGTGTCCATGTCTGCCAGTGCCTCCATGTCTCTCTCTGCCTGTCCATGGCGGCCTGTGCCTCCATGTCTCTCTCTGCCTGTCCATGTCTGCCTGTGCCTCCATGTCTCTCTCTGCCTGTCCATGGCTGCCTGTGCCTCCATGTCTCTCTCTGCCTGTCCATGTCTGCCTGTGCCTCCATGTCTCTCTCTGCCTGTCCGTGTCTGCTTGTGCCTCCATGTCTCTCTCTGCCTTTCTGTGTCTGCCTGTGCCTCCATGTCTCTCTCTGCCTGTTCATGTCTGCCTGTGCCTCCATGTCTCTCTCTGCCTGTCCATGTCTGCTTGTGCCTCCATGTCTCTCTCTGCCTGTCCGTGTCTGCCTGTGCCTCCATGTCTCTCTCTGCCTGTCGATGTCTGCCTGTGTCTGTCCATGTCTCACTCTGCCTGCCCGTGTCTATGCCTGTCTGGCTCTGTCCACGTTCGCCTGAGCCCAACCGCACACGTCTGCGTGTCTCCATGCCCCCATGTGGGCATCTTAACAGCAGCTGCCTGGCAACTCAGCCACCGTCAAGCCCGCTGTCATGATAGTTGTCATGGTAGCTGTCAGAGCGGGCCAGCGGGGGTCCCGCGGGTTTTTGTGCCCGATGCCACCGCACTGGCATTTGACCTTGCCTCTCGGGATCTGCCATGCTGCTGGGAAGGAGCCACTATCCATCGTGTGTGTCATGGTGTGCCTGGCCCAGGTACCTGACCAGCTGGAGGAGTGTTGCCGAGGCCCTATGCTCCCACCAGGAGCAAATGAATTAAGGACAGGGAGTGGGCACCGAGTGGGCAGACAGGGAGTGGGCACCGAGTGGGGCTGTAAACACAGCCAGTGACAGCACAGGGGTACATCGTTAACTGCTGGAGGTATGCAGGCCGTGGGCAAAGAGGCCTCATTAAGTGGTCATCGCCCCCCCCCCCCAGTGGCTGTTGATGGCGAGGGTGGGTTGTGGGGATATCACTGGCTGGTTGCTGCTGACAAACAGACTCGTGGTGCGTGTGACACACAGTCGTGTCAGGTCTATGAAGGTGCCACCATACCCCAGCAGGGGGTGTCTAACACGGTCAGCTGGAGCGCTATGAAAACACCAAGTTAGTGTCTCTCTCTTCTCCCCCCCCCCTGCAGAACGTGCTGGCGAAGGCCCTGTACGACAATGTGGCTGAGTCGCCGGACGAGCTGTCCTTCCGCAAGGGTGACATCATGACGGTGCTGGAGCGCGACACGCAGGGCCTGGAGGGCTGGTGGCTCTGCTCGCTGCACGGCCGCCAGGGCATCGTCCCCGGCAACCGTCTCAAGATCCTGGTGGGGATGTACGACAAGCAGCAGGGCCAGCTCGCCTCCCCCCAGCCGAACACCTACACCAAGGCCTCTCCTTCCTCTCAATATACAGCCATGCACCCCGCCTTCCCAGCTGGGAGCCCCGCCCCCTGTCCCGCCCCAGGCACGCCCGACAATGTCTACATGCTGCCCCCCAGTCACAGCAAAGCCTCCCCCCACAGCCAGTACCAGGGGCTGACGAAGGGCCCCGGGCCCCTGCAGAAACCGCCCCCCCCAGCACAGTACCCCGCCTCAGAGCAAGACGTCTACCAGGTCCCCCCCAGCACGGGTGGCCCCGGCCACGGGCAGGACATTTACCAGGTGCCCCCTTCAATGACTCAAAATCAGGACATCTACCAGATCCCCCCCTCCATGGAGAAGAGGAGCTGGACGTCGCCCAAGCCTCCAGGAAAGGTGAGAGAGAGCAGAACAATCAGAGAGCATGAGGCTGAAGCCTCAGAAGAAGATGTCGGGCCTCAGACACACAGGAAGTGCCGGGGGTAGGAACTCAGCAGTCAGTTGTGTGCTTGTGAATGACTCACGTGTAGCGGCTGGGCAATGGGCACTTTAATCCGCAGATTGGAATCAGACGGCACTGTAACTCTTTTCTTGAAGCGGCACAGCAGTGCTAGATGGGGGAGTGACAGGGTGGGGGGGGTGTGTCCCTCACAGCGACTCCCCCCCCCCCTCCTTGGGCTGGTGGGGGGAAGGATTAGAAGCTGCCATGATGTCACAGGGCCCTAAACAAAGCAGTAGGGGTGGGGGCTGCCGCTGTAATGAATCATGACGAGCCCCCTGGGATTGGAGGAGGGCCTGTCCAGTGACGAGGGGCCATCAATGGTCCCCAGGGAGGCCACGCCCCCCTCACTCCCCCCCCCCGCTCCATATGTGCGAGCGGAGCTGTTAAATCAAGCATAGGGATAAGGGTGGTGACTCAGGAGACAGGGGACAGCTGTGACCCGAGCCGCCATGGCCCTCCCTCTCGCCAGCGTCCCCTGTTCGACACACCTGTGGGACAGAAATCTCTCTGGGTCCGAGCCGGTGACCAAATGCGGAAGGCGGTGCATGTTCACCATTTACAGCTGCTGACTTCACCCTACAGGGGGCCGGGCGAGGGCTGCGTGGAATCTGGAAAGTCTTTTATTAAAAATATCGCAGACTGATATAGACAACAATGTCTTACCCCACAATGTATGCTTCTGCAGAACATGGTGGTGGAATAGCCCAGTGTGCCAGAGGATGGGGGGAGGGTGACAAGCAGGAGAGGAAGAGGAATTTTAAGGTCAGCCTTTAGATTGCTGTCCCCCCAGGGGGACATTAATGCCTCTCTGCTGTGGTAGGTCAGCTTCCTGGGGATTTTAAGCCTGCAAACCTGCAGCTCTTCCTGTTTTCGTTTGGATGGGGTGCCAAACTACTCCCCCCCCCCCATGCTGCTGATTTCTCATCATGAGATTAAGGCTCTCTGCTTAGAGGGCAATGGCAGGCTCTGGGTCAGAGGCCATCAATGCCAGACCCTTATCTGCATACCCCCATTATCCTCTGCCGTGTTGCACCGCAGGCACCCGGACCGGGGCTCGCCCTTCCTCACGGCAGACTTGTGCCACTCCAAATGGCATGGCCCCGCCTTGCCGGATCACAGGCATTGCTTTTGCAGTTACCAAGGCAACGACATCGATGCTCTTCCATTAGTCTGAATCGGCGGGTGATGCCGCCTCCCTTGGTATTCTCCCAGCATCCTTCATTTTGCTGCTCGCCCTGCACCCACACCGTCAGGCGGTCAGTATGTACAGGAGGGCACACTCTTCCCTCAGCTGTGACACAGAGGCAAACAAGTGAAAGGGGCATATTTTAGTAGCAGGGCTACTGTTAGTGGGGCTAATGCTAGCCAGGCCAGTGAAAGTGTGTGCGCTAACATGAGCTAGACTAATGCAAGCGGGGCTAGCACGAGCAGAGCTAATGCTAGTGGGGTTAGCACGAGCAGAGCTAATGCTAGAAGGATTAGCGCAAGCAGGGCTAATACTGGTGGGGTTAACATGAGCAGGGCTAATGCTAGCAGGACTAATGCAAACAGAGATAATGCTATCTGGGTTAGCATGAGCAGAGCTAAGGCTTGCAGGGTTAGCTAATGCTAGAAGGGTTAATGCAGGCAGGGCTAATACTGATGGAGTTAACATGAGCAGGGCTAATGCTAGTGGGGCAAAGTGTGTGGATGCAGACGGTGGGGGGTTAGACTTCATGCAGCATTTGGGGTAACTCCGGGAGTCTACCACCCACCCAACAGGCGCCGTTGCAAATCCCCCCATCAGCTGTGGGACAGGTGCAGACACTAAAGGAGCTGTCCGGGTGACGGTGTCCCACACAAGCTGCAAGCCGGCCCCGCCCCCTGGACTCAGCGGTGCTCTGCTCTTCCCTTACATGCCTGCGGTATCTCGTTCTGTAGCCCTCAGGTCCTCCTCCAAGCCTACGTCATGTGACCACCGCTTACGGCTGGCGTGACCCAGGTGCAGCTGTAGTAGGCTGGTGGCTGTGTAATTAACATGCTCAAATGGGGGCTCTTTGGACGGGACGATTAACCCTAAGTGACTGGGCAAACCCCCCCCCCCCCACCTGCCAAGAGGGATGTCGAGTAGGCACACTGGAGCGCCAGATGTACAGGAATCCGGCACGAGAGGAAGTCCGTTCCGAGGGGGTGCAGACTTAGCTGAATGGCGCAGGAAATGGTGCAATTAGTGGGTTTTTGTTCGACTGGAAGGCAGACTTGGAGGGGGTTTCAGGTAAAGAAAGGCTTTTTACGCCAGCTCCCTCTTCCACTGTGAAAGACGGGGTTGGGCAGGGGTTGGGCTGACTCACTGACGGCTGTGAGATATTGCAACTGCGCTGCTGTTTGGTCACGCCGGGGCACTGTTTCTGCTGCCACCTGTCCTGGCACTAAAGGCAAGCAGATCTCCCGATATACCTGAGACTGAGACCTGTCAGGTACTCGGGTGGTCCTGAGAGATCCTCGGGGCATGGTTTTCATTTGATCCCAACCTTAGCGACCGGCACCCTGGCAGCCCCTCAGGAACTCTAACCCCTTTGATCTTCACCTTTTGTTGGGTTAGTTTTGGTCCTCACTGCCACCTGTCCCTCTCCACTCTTCAGCAACTCGTGATAAAAATGTTTTTCATGCTTTTTGTCAGCCGTGGAGGCTGGCGCGATAACTTTCAGGGTGTCTGGCGGAGAGTTAATGTACAACCTCTGGTTTCTTTGAAGTATGACCCCAGGCACACCTGAATGAGGGCCGGTTATCTACAGATTGCTTATCTGTAGGAACATGCTGCGGGGACAGGGTCTGGACCTGGTGGCCCCTGGGGAGAGGGAGGGAGTACGGAACCAGCCATGGATACCACCTCCACCACGCCCTTGGCGTGCCTGGGCCAGAGCATTTCCATAATCCATGATCCCAGGCACAAACTTGGGCTCTGAGGGTGGAGTAGGATCATAAATGACGATGAGCGTGCGTTTGATCATTCCCTCCAGGAACTTGTCGTTTGTGTGTTAGCTGATGTTGTTAATGTTGCAAAAGATCATGGGATTTCCGTAATGGTCAATCCCTGCTTTACGCAAAGGATTATGGGATTTTTATTATGGTGAGTCCACACTTTGTGCACACTCCGTGTTTAAGGAGCACACGCCCGAGAGTTCAGCCTCCAGTGTTTCATGCAGTGGTGACCAGGTCTGTGATTGCTTACGTTCAGCGCTAAGAATACTGCCATTGAGCTTGCTGCTTTTCCCAAGATGTCCTAGAACCTCAGCTCTGTCATTAACCAAGACTGGAAAATCTCACGTTTCTTTGATCAGACGTATTCTTGCTGTCAGCTTCGATATTCAAGTTCGTAACATAGCAATGCATCCCATGAAATGCTGCACTGTGACCCAGGTTCAGTAGCTCTGCCGATTTGGCTTTTGGAGCTGTCTCAGTGTGTGCCTTTTCCGACGGAGCCCATTTGATTTGCTGCATGCCCTCAGAAGTCACCCCGCTCTGTAAATACCACCCTCCTACCATTCCTGCAGGCTGCTAGGGACTGTTGGCACCTGTCCAGCGAGTGGACAGTGATCCTGGGGACAAGATGCCCCCCCCCCCCGGGAACTTGATGACAGGGGAAGTTAGCTTTTTAATTCCTCCGGGGGGGTCCTTTCCCACCCTGCTCGCACCCAAAGGCCGAGGGGGACCGCTGGCTGATGTGACAGTTCCAGCTGTGTGACACTGTCGTTGCTGTGGTGAGCTGGAGCCTTCCAAAGCTACATGGGTGGATATGATTGATACTCCAGTAAGGAAGGCAATAAAGGATGGATCCATATAGTATCCCTGTATGTAGGTCAGTATAGGATGGATTTATTTGATAGCCCTGTATACTGTTCCGTAAAGGGTATATGTGTCTGATAGCTCTGTACGTAGGTCTGTAAAGAGTATATGTGTCTAATAGCTCTGTATGTAGGTCTGTAAAGAGTACATGAGTTTGATAGCTCTATGTAGGTCTGTAAATGGTATATGTATCTAATATGTCTGTACGTAGGTCTGTAAAGGGTATGTGAGTCTGATAGGTCTGTATTTAGGTCTGTAAAGGGTCTATGTGTCTGATAACTCTGTATGTAGGTCTGTAAAGGGTATGTGTGTCTGATAGCTCTGTACGTAGGTCTGTAAAGAGTATATGTGTCTAATAGCTCTGTATGTAGGTCTGTAAAGAGTACATGAGTTTGATAGCTCTATGTAGGTCTGTAAATGGTATATGTATCTAATATGTCTGTACGTAGGTCTGTAAAGGGTATGTGAGTCTGATAGGTCTGTATTTAGGTCTGTAAAGGGTCTATGTGTCTGATAACTCTGTATGTAGGTCTGTAAAGGGTATATGTGTCTGATAGCTCTGTACGTAGGTCTGTAAAGAGTATATGTGTCTAATAGCTCTGTAGGTAGGTCTGTAAAGGGTAGGTGTCTGATAGCTCTGTAGGTAGGTCTGTAAAGGGTATATGTGTCTGATAGCTCTGTACATAGGTCTGTAAGGGGTGTAGGTGTCTGATAGCTCTGTAGGTAGGTCTGTAAAGGGTAGGTGTCTGATAGCTCTGTAGGTAGGTCTGTAAAGGGTGTAGGTCTGTAAAGGATGTATGTGTCTGATGTCCTTGCTTCCCGCCTGCTGTAATTACTTCACCACCTGCAGGATATCATTTTCTGCTCTAATAATGGTGAGAGAGACAAATTTGCTGCCTGAAACCACAAGAGAGGGAGGGAGTGGTGGAGTTCTTTAAAACACGCCGCGCTCTTGCCGGCCCTTTCATTACCCCTCCAGCTGTAGGGGTGGGAGGGGCTGGCGAGCGGGGGCCCTCCTATAAGGTTTTGCCCTTGGCACAGATGTCAGCTGCTGTAAACATGCACCTGCAGTGGAGGGCGGGTAAGGAACGAGCTTGTCCCCGTTACCCTCCACGCGGCGTCAAGCCAAAGCGGCCATCTATTCTGGGCAGGAAACGAAACAGAGTCAGCCTCCACTAGCCAGGCCCTTACCTTCCGCGCAAAGACTGTAGCCTCTCGGAAGAGTGAGTGAGCTTTCTAAATTAGTTTGGGCCTGTAACTAGTGAATTTGGATAAATGATAAATCCTATATTTGCACAAGTACTTTGCTTCCCTTTCCCTTTCCTCCCACAATGTGATAAAAACCAGTTATTTTTTACATTTTTACATTGTGGGGACTCTTTTTTTCAGTTCTCACAAGGGGAAGCTCAATTAAATAGTTAAAAAACTAAAAATGTCAAAAGTCTGCTGTTGTTTGGCTACTTATGGTTAATGTTTGGGCTGGGTAGGGGTTAAGGTAGTCTTTGCTGGGATTAGGGATTTTCCCATGGAAATGAATGGACGGTTCCTACAAAGATATTAATACAAATGTGTGTGTGTGATGCTCTCATGTCAGGGTTAGCGACTATTTAAGTTAACATTAGTTTTGTAATCACTTTAAGGAATAGCAGCAATGATCTACACCGAGCGACAACTGCATCATAAAAAGAAAATTATATGCTATTAATAATATAATATTATAATAATAATAAGGTCAGTGGCAGGACTGCAGCATGCTGCCGTCTGCTATACTTCAATGGAGAGAATGATGCAATGCTTCCCTTACTCCCTTACTGCTTGCCCATACTTTAAAGTTTGGTTATTTTTTCCCCTGAAAAGCGTTTTCCTGTTTATTTCCCTTTGTGGTTATTCAGATTGCCTCGCTTGTTTGTGTACCGTTGTTTTTTAATCATCCTCTATTTCCCATTAGGTCGATCCGGTTCTAAGCATGCGCTCCTTAATCAAAACGTACCTTTGTCATGCTAATAATGTCTGTTGAAATGGATTGAGGTAAACGTGGGGACTGAGATAGAGAGTAGGGGGTGGGGGTGTGGGGGGGGGGGGGGCGCGGTCCCAGCAGCAATGGGAGGAATTTGTTATAGAAAAATGCTGCTGGGAGAATCAGGAGGCAGGATTAAGAAGCCGGGTGTGTCTGCTGCACTGTAAATCTGTTCCGCTTGGCTGTGCCCGGTGCCCCCTTCCTGCACTCTCACCCCAGCCGTGTCGCCTTGGCCTCCCAGCATGCTCCTACCTGCTGTTGGCTCCGTCAACCAGTATCTGGTGCTGGACCAATGCCCACCTGCAACCGCCTAGGTTGTAGAGCCAGCTCCAGGCTTTGAGTGGCTCGACCCCTTACGGAGGCCTCTGCCGCGACCACGGGATGCCCCGGTCCTTGTGAGCCCTTTGAACCCTCTAACCCAGAGTGTCATGCATCCAGATGGGTCTTTGCTAAACCTTCAGGGCTCGGCCTGGTCCAGATGGAGGTCGCACATTCATGGCGTTCTGTAAATTCTATTGATGAGGTCAGTCGCGGATAATGCTTCTTCGCATAAAGGCCCAGAGCCTTCCTGTCCTTCTGTGCAGGTCAGGCACAAGGCGCCAACATGTGCCTCTGTCCAGAGAAGAGTGTCACCATCTAAAGTCATTCACCAGAGAACAATGGCTTGCCCATTCAGAGCTCCCCCCTCCCATTCAAAGACCACGGTCCATAACCCAGCTAGGAGATGGGACAGCTTGTGCCACAGATGGGATGTCACCCTGCGGTGGGTGGCTGGGATGGAGATTGCCATAGGGAGATTCATATGCAGACCACAGGAAGGTCAGTAGGCAGACATGAGTCTTCCTCCTGGGTGTAGCATCCTTCCTGTGCCCTGGTCCCCTGCAGCTCACCTGTTGTGCGCAGATCTGAATAAAGCACGATGCTGCTGCGCACTGTCACACTTTCACAATGTGCTGCTGGGCCGAGCAGCAGAAGCCTGGAGGATATGTTGTTTGGGGGATAGTAATGGGTGAGTCGCTGCCACTTAGTGACTCACACTTATTATAGCTGCTAACAAGATTTAGCAGAGAGCACTTAACCTATGAGGGGTTATAATTAGTTAGATAGTCTTAACTGATTTAATCTCCATAAGGCAGACTGAGGTGTTTTCATGCTAGACAGCCTGATGAAAACAGGGAGTTTGCACAATGTTTTTATCGCATAAGCCATGGTGACTAGGCAGAAGCGTAGTTCCCTTAGAGTAGGTGTTGTAAAGATGAGTTATGCTCTTCCCCCGTACACAAAGTCTTTTCGAGTGGTATCCATACAATGTATAGCTTCTCCACAGATGGACAGGGTGTCTGACACTGCATGAAACAGCACTGGTGGCATTTGTTGGGGTTTACAGGGGAGGTGTGGGCGGGGCCGTCTGGGCCGTGCTTACAATCTGCTGCATTGTGACCTTGTTGGGAGTTTTATTGTGTCAAGTAACATGACTTGGGGACAACTGTGCAAGCCAGGGCTTCGGCACCATTCAAAGTCCATCATTGTTCCGATGCTTTATTGACACCCCCCCACCCCCCCGTGTCCCTTTGTGACATCACGAGAGCTCAGTGGAATGCTGGGAGTGACACACCTCGTTCCTTTGTGACATCATAATCGCGGCCCATTGGAATGCTGACCCCTGGGCAGATGCCCATCCAACTCAAGGGTCACTGATAACCCATTTAAACACAGATAAAAAAAAAAGATCCCTCATGTGTTCACCTCCCTTTTTCTTACTCTTAACTGATCGTTTAGCCTGGGGGTTGTCAGCCTTCCCTAAACCGAGGACAAACAAATGAGAATAGACCTGAGCTAAGGAGGCCCAACCACTAATCTGTGATTTTTCTATAACTAAGGACTATGGACAGGGCTGGGGTGTTAGGAACACGGAGTGCATGGAAGTACCCACAATGCATCTCGTCAGGTTTTCTTTGGAACCCTTGCTAGACAGATTCCTGCTGTGCCTGACTCCCTCTACCTCCCTGGGGCATTTTAATTTCGATTAGAGAAGATTAAAGATAACTGCAGAAAGTGGGAGTCAGCCATTTGGAAGGGCTAATATTATGATAATGGTTCCTGTGGTTTTAGTTAATCTGTTAAATGATTCCGGGGAGCCTCCGTCCCCACCTGAGGTGCCAGGTTATACGAGATTAGGTTATCTGGCTAGAGAAGCATAAATTGGATTCACTTGCCAGCCACAGTCAAAGACAAATGATGAGCAAGTCCACACTCTAAGTTCTTTGTTCTCCATGCATGCAAGATTTACGTTGGCTGCATTTGACGTCCTGTATCTGTCTCTTGAAGGCTTGTTAATATTGTAAGGGGGTGTTTAGTGGATCAAGAGGTACGGATCGACCAGGCAGTGCTTATTTCAGTAAGGGAAATAGGCCAGAACGCGCACATCTGCAGCTTCCAAGAGAAAACAGAAGCACGGAAAAATAAATGACTGCCTGCCAAATGTTGCCTTTTCACCCGGCTTTGTTTTGAATCGTCACTGACCTGTTTAGTTCGTCGACCAATGGCCATGTATCGCCCGGATAAATAAGGGACATGGCAAAACAGTGAAAGGCTCGCATCTGCTAGCCCTGCTAGTCTTCCTTCATGTACAGGTCACACAGGACAGTACCATGTATGCACCAAAATCCCTGTTACGCTTGCAGATGTGACCCTCGATCTGTACTGATCTGGCCGTGTGGCCTTAAGGCATTTGAATATTTACTCTGGGCACTGATGTCATCGCTTATTCGGTGCACTTCAGCGAGTTAAGAATCTCCCCCCAAATATGAAATATTAATGAACCTTTCGGGCTCGTTCGTTGTAATGTGCAATATTTATGTGCTGGAAATGCTTACTTGCTCTTGTCAGCTTGGAGATTAACTGGCCCACACCGCCTCTCCCAGTCCGGCCCTCCTGAGGGGGTACGGCTGCGTACTGGGCAGAAATGAGCGTGAAGGCGTGCACTAGTGAGAGCAGCGAGATGCCGGAGTGAGGCGAGGAGCTGGCTTCAGGGTGACTTGTTTGTGCCGGCGCTGAGGATGAGGAGACATCGACCGCGGGAGCCTTTAATGAAACACCTGCTGCTGATTCGTTAGTGCGTCTAAACCGTGTCTGTGGCAGTGTGGCAAATGTGACCCATTACCGAGGGGGGGGGGCGGGGTGAGGAATGCAGAGATTGGAAACTGGTCTAGCAAAGTGGGGTGGGGGGTTAGTGGGGGGCGAGCCTCTAACAGCGACTGGAAAATTAAAGCCCGGTAGTTGGCAGTAATGACTCATGACAGTGACTGATCGGAGGTGTCAGCCCGGGACAATGCACTGCTATTGTCTCTGAGGGAGATATACTAACTAACCCCTAAATTCCTGACATACGCAGTCGCCGGCCCCCCACCTGCTCCCCAGATTTATTAAGCACCTTTTCCCTTCTCTCTCTTCTTCCCAGCAGTCATAAATAAGCATGGCAGACAGGTACAGACACTCGCTGAGATGGGAGAGCAGTTAACAAATGAGGCCTCTTGAGCTGTTTCGGTTCTCTCGTCCTTTTTGACTGCTTTGTCTTTCCATGGAGGCTGCCGGTTATTGTAGACGCCCCAGGTGGAGGTGAGATGGGGGGGGGGGGGGGAGGGAGGGGGGGTTGGGCCCTCTGCTGCAGCA
>JAODKL010000021.1:21006216-21038146 GCA_026780765.1 Petrocephalus schoutedeni | reverse complement strand
ATCAGAGTTCGGCAACTGGAATGCATTCGAATCGGTTTTCCTCGAATTTTTACCGGATGTGACGTTGTCCCGAGCGCCGAGTTCCGACCGCCGAGGATAATGGAACGCATGATTAATCATTGTAAAATCTGGCCTACCAAGATGAAGAACGATGTCATTTCAATGCGCTGATCAGCAAGGCAGTGTTTTTTTTCTAGCTGGGAGGGAGAAAAAACAGGGACTGTTTGGGGGTCCCCAGGGACCCGGCTGAGAAGCGTTTGTCTGAAGGATCTGAAGAGTTTAATGATGATCCGAGACACTGTGTATAAATAAAGAGTAAAAAAGTCCTTTGTGCTTCATTATGTCCACTCACCGTGCTTTCGGATCTGCCCTCCTTATTCAGGAAGAGCTGCTGTTGGAGTGGGTCAACCCCGTGTACCTGGACATGGCCTACCAGGCACAGGTGCAGGAAGAGTTTGAGGAGAGCTCAGAGATCCTCCTCAGGAACTTTCTCCAGGTGAGTGGCAGGCCCGATGATGGTCATCGCTGCAACGTTACAGTAGTAGAGTTGGCCTAGGCGTAGCCACCAAACTTCGGTGAGGTTATGAAGAATAAACTTCTTAAAAATACCGTTTTTAAAATGTCACACACATCACATCCTATAGAATGGCCAATGCACATTGTTTCATTGGGAACTCTCAACTCTCAGGAGGACAAGTTTAAAGAAGTGAATGAAGCCCTGAAGCAGACTGAGATCCAGTGGATCAAAAGAGGTCCTCCCAACAAGAGGTGATCTCTGCTCACCTTCACACAATGCCAGTGTTTCCAGAAAGATTCTTTAATTTGGTAGATTCCTATCTTAAACAATGATGAATGATGAATTATATGCATCAGACAGAAAGACTCTGATTAGGGTCAGGTTTGGTGTGGGATTTTCTGATTGGAGGATCATCTGACGAATCGGGCTGCAGGAGCTATGAACGGGCTGAGATTCAGGGCCTTCCCCAGTGCGTGAGCAGCTGCTGGGAGCTTCTGTCTTCCGAGACCTTCTTCCTGTTACTCTCCAACTTCACGGGGCTCAAACTGCACTTTCTGGCCGCCGGGAGTGATGATGATGATGAGGAGGAGGAGGAGGAAGAAAAGGAGTGTGCAGCAGGATCGACTGGGTCCCTCGATGCAGCACCATCCGAGAAACGAAAAGCAAAGCGAAAAGAGAAGAAGAGCAAGGGTGAGCCACCACTGGTAAGGGCACCTCCTGTTTTCAGGTCCTCTTGGCTGACCTTTGACCTTTGTTTACCCAGAGCCTAGCACTCCAGTCTGTAGAGGGGAACTGCGTCGCTGGGGAACAGGAGACTACACGCTCGTCCATGACACTGACTTGGACAATATGGAGTTTGCCCTAGACCTGCTGCTTTACGGTGGCTGCGAGAGTGAGTGTTGTACTCTACCTCCAGGCTACAAATAGCGGTCCTTAACCACCGCTCTCCCAGCTGTCATTAATGAGGGTAAATAAGAATAAATTAAAAACAGACAAGATTTAGCTGATTTGCAGAGTTTCTCTGTTAAATTGGACCCCTTTCTGTGGGACAGATGCTCTCATTAACACTCAATAGTGGTCTGATGTAGCAGAATGTTGTCTTGTCGAGGTGTTTTGCGATATTGCTTATACCAGAGTGTCTTTCGGTACCGCTGACTTCTCGAACACTGAGTTTGGGGAATGAGTCACGCGGGAAAGTTAAACTGATGAATGAAAGCGTGTTAACGGAACGGGTTTGAGTGAAGTTGCTTATAGATGGAAACTTCTCCCGGTGTCTTGTGTCAGACTGGCAGTCTGAGTTTGGAGGATTCACGTCGTACATCGCCAGCGGAGAGGATGAGGAGGTGAGCGTCCATCTGAATGCCTGCTGCGGGGCCGTTTTGGTGTGCAGAATGCCACAGGGTGTTTATTCTTGCCATCCGCTGTGGATTTTAGCTCCTCACGGTGTTCCCTGAAGACAACGCCCTTGGGTTGGTCTACAGGGACAAGGAGACGCTCAAGTTCGTCAAGCATGTGAATCGCGGGAGCTCCCAGCCTCTGAAGGATGGCCCTGACCGGAGGCATTTCTACGATTTCTCTTTTGTCTACTATGAATAAATGGACCTACTCTGTCAGAAAGATTCCCCTTGTGAGGACAATGGTCATGTGATTTACTGTAGAGGTGGCCAGACAGGATGGAGCTGGTTAAAACTGTATTTTTTGAATTATTGCCCAGTAAACTCACAAGTGGCTACATGATTTTGCAGAAGTCTGTCTTTATTATTGACTCGTGTGCCGTCGCTCTGAATGCCCCTTCAGTGTCTGCCAGTAGGATGTAGTGCTTCTGTAATTACCAAGGGCACGACACGAGTTTGCAAATTACAAATGTGCCGTCTCAAAATCATGAGGCAGGAGCAAGTTCAATTTTGCCCCACATATGTCTGTTTATTACCAGTGAAGATAAACACAACTTTGGTATGCAACTGGTACGCAATCCCTGAAAGCATTCTCATCTCAAACCAGAAAAAATACAAATTTTTAAAAACGGTAGAAAGTAAAAGGATAGATACTTAATTCATACTTTTCTGAAATCTGCTTATTTTATCAGCATTCCTAGTGCAATTTTTTCACATTGCCACATTTCCTTTGTGTGTACAGTCCAGTAAAGCAGTTCCTCTGTTCCTTACATTCCAATGGTCATTGACATATTGCATCAGAATAAGAACTGAAATCTACTGTATTGCACAATGTTCCATTCTTCAATCGATAAGACAAACTAAGAAGTACTGGATGTGATGTGAGTGAAGCCCATGAATGAATGGTTATTTTGTACGATGTTTTTGTTTTGTTTGTAGTCATAAAGTAACAATCCAGTGCACAAGTCACAGGTATAGATGGTCTCCAAACAGCTGGATCTTAGTGCTACAATAGAAACTCTGCTTGACACCATACAATGGCACATTTCTCAAAAATATACATGTGTATATGTAATACACTACACACACACACACACATATTATATATATATATATAGGCAAACCATTTCTAACACAAATATGCCTATCCTTTACCAGAACGTGTGCAATATTGAATTCCTCTCATTGCAGCCCTTTCCCAGTCTGACAATAGTCACGATTCAGCGCAATAGCTCTGAATAAATAACTCCTCCTCCTCACTAGGATGCTACAAATCAATCTGAATACATCAACCCTTGGTCCTGCATTCCGAAACATCTCCACCCTCCCAAAGTTAGGCGCCATCAATACAGATGACAAAAGAGCCTGTGTTAATCAAAGGGTGTATTCAGGGTTCTGGAATTGCAGAATATAAGAGGTGAAAAGAGCCTGGCCACAGCTAAGATAAGGAGCGATCAGCAACAATGCTTACAGAGGTGGATAGTTCAGGTCCAGAAAGTAATAATCCAGACCAAAGTTTTGTTTCAACCAACCAGTTGAGTACTCTGCGACTGTAACTCTTTATATGCAACTGTTTGATGGAAACAAAATCTTGGTCTGGATTTTTACATTCTGGACCTGAACTATCCACCTCTGAATGCTCATTCAGTTGAGATTTCCTCTCTAGTCAGATTTCTTAGCCCATGTTTCCATCTTACTCTAAATTTGCCTCACTTCTTCCGGGCTGTACTGAGATGCACAAGCGTGTATCCTCTTCACCGGGATGGAAGATAGGAAGCGATGGTCTCTTTTCCACCCAATGTCGTCACATCTGACCGGCAGTCAGAGAAATTTCCCAGTGCAGTGTTTCACAATCCGGTCCCAGAAGGAAGCTGGGAGGGAGCAAAAAAGTGGACTGTCGGGGGGGTTCCCGGGTTTGGGAAACACTGCCCTAGTGGCCAAATCAATCAAGTTTGTCATAGATGGACATGGTCAAACGATCTATCCTTATTTCAACGTATGCCACTCAAAAACACATATAATAGAGTCTACGATGAATTTCAGTCTTCCTGCTGGACTTCTTGCTGAGTTCTTCCCACAGGCAAATCCTGTAGGCCCAGATCTAGCCACTATCTGCCTGGAAAACAGCTGTCGGCGTGGTGCAGTCTCCAGGACACCAGAATTTGCGTCCTCGTATTAAGGTGTTCCTGACGGATACTGCAGAACCTTAGAAGATGACTCAGAAGATGTGAATATCCTTAATGGCTGGTGGGACAATGAGGTTCTGAACAATGTCAATCATTCCAGCCAGGTCAGGTCCAACTGTGTTGCAACTGGACGAAAATCAGTCCATCACGAATGTCAGCCTCCCGAACTCCAGGGAAATTTCCTCTTACATTCCCTTCCCGGTGTTCTGTACAAAAACAAATTCAAGTAATTGACTAATAAGTCATGAATCATTAAAAACAGGAGGGAGTTATTAGTGTAGTGGTTTGAGTATATAATCATTTAAATCCATAAATGTCTTTCGCACCCTCTGCAGTATTGTGTTCAGTTTATGTAGGCACCTTTTAGCAATAATATCGGTTACCTTTGTGCTGAGGAGAAAATGACTGATGACTGTTCATTAACTGTTCACAAAAACAGATATTTACCTGGTGATTTTCTCAGGCCATCACCCTTTTATGCTTATTAATAATGTCCAACGTTACGAGCCGTACCTCTCCACATCGCAGATGGAAACTTCCCTCGAGTCTTCACTGCCCCTCACAACCACCACTGCTGAACATGTCTGGATCTTGGTGCTGAAACATGTACTGAAGCAGAGCAACAGATCCCAGAACTGGTCATGAGCTCATCACCCAAACCATCGTCAAATGCTTACTGCCACTAGGCATTCAACCCTGCACAATTTATTAAAACTGCCTATAAAATACATTGTTCGGTTGTTACTAGGCCTGTTATTCTGAAATTTAATTCAAGCTGCAATCTATTTAACCACACTTAACCACAGTGACGAGACGAAGGGCTAAATTAGCTAGACTCAGGAAATCACTGATTGTTTAGCTTGAAATACAACAATTCTATACTGTGGCTTCAAGAACTTGAAGCTGCCATGTTTCTTAGTTCAAATCTACCAATTAGGGCAACTTCAGGGCTTCAAAGGGGCTGCTCTGAACACATCCGCTCATCCCATTACCACTGATGGAGATTACTGTAGAGGTACAAAGTACCTGACCGGTTACTCACGGATTTCAAGTTGGCCTCAATATCAGTGAAGTTCCATTCACTCAGCGGAAGGCTGGAGTTAAATAGCTGTTTGGGGAAATGGGCAGAGTCAGGGTCTCGTCAGTTTATTCTGTGGGGTCTTTTTTTCTTGTCACAGACAGAAAAACACCATGTTTCGTGTCACTTACGTCCACGGTGCCCATGGGCTCCACGCCCTGCTGATACGTCCTGAGGAGCAGCTGTAGCTCCTCCAAACTCATGTCCATGCTCTCCACGCTGTCCTGGATCTCTGACCTTAAGAGAGCACACATTCAGTGTCCTTAAGCCCCCGAGTGTGGGCACCCAGACTGCAATCTGCTTGCTTATACGGACCTACTGGATTTACTCAGCTTGATAGTCCTTGCGCTGACATGTATAATTGCAGGGCCTATTTATACCTCTAGAGGGCCTCAGAGACAACTTCTACAACATCGTGACATGACTCGTCTAGCATTTTTTACGTTTCGTACAGTGTGTGTTGACAGCAGCTATATTTAAATATTTGGGGGTTTGTATATATGTGTGAGAGTGGTAAGTCTGCATAAGCCCCAGTACCACCTGACCTCTCTGGTGGTCTTCTGCCTCTCCTCTCCCCAACTCCAGCACCACGGCCCTCCAAGATGGACTGCACCATGGCAACAGGCAGAATGGGGGGGTCAGCGAATGGGACTCCTTCACCCCGCGCGTGAACCCCAGGGCTCATTGGCTCCTCCTTGATCAGCATCTGGCACGTCCCCCTGCACAGACAGAGACAGGCTTATTTGTGGCGTTCGATTCCTCTGCATTTGCCCCACTTACCAACTGGACCATTCACACAATTTTCATCTGACACTTACAGAATAATCCCCCATCCGTTGCACACGAGAGGAAGAAACCAGTGCACTGTTAACACAGGATATCACTGTAGGATACGATTAATCTGAACTGAGCTTTTCTCCATCAGTGTTAAAATGCGGCAAGTTTACATGCTAATATCAGAGCAGGAACCATGGTGCACCAGACATTTCAGTGTCGCCGGAGAACTTGAAGACACTGCACTGTAATTTTCTCCACATTCAGTCTTCTCACCGTGACTGCTCTCCAGGCATATTCATTGCACTGGACTGCAACATCTCAGTAACATCTGATATGACTGGTCCTCCAGCCAGCATGCTCCGGCCAGACCATTGGCCAGCTTCAGCAGAAGGCTGTAGAAAAGATGTGGTGTTAAAGATGCTGGAATTTCCGGGGGATATTTTGTCCTCTGATTGGTTAGGCTTTCCTTGACCGACGGGATTTGATGGCTCCAACAAAAAAGGTGAGCACATGTCACATGTTAGTGGTGGGGTGTGAGGTGGTGTCCCTTAGAAACCTCAGCATTATCACAATCTCCAAGGACAGTGTGTGAAAAATTGGCAGGAGAACTTACAGAGTGGATATAGTAAGGCGCTTGTAAAGTCTCCATGTGGCTGAACCTGGAGGCTCGAGGGCTGGAGGGTCCATCATCTAGCATCAAAGGTCTCAGAGGCAAAGAGAGAAACCAAAATCATTTCACAATGACCGTAGTGTTTCAGAAAACTGACACTTTTTTTTTTTTAGCAGAAAATCCTGACTGTGACAAATGTTGCGCCTTATTTTTTTTATGCTATATTGAGTGACATACTGACAGGTTTTCACTCTGCGGTACCTGTCAAGGAGTAATAAAAGACTTTATTAACTCAGTGCTAAATTTACTGTGACAGTCCAATCCCTCTGCTTTGCTAAGTGGATGACAAGTAAGTAAGGGGGGGGCGGAGTCAGCCCGATCCGCATACTGCATTTTTTTTTGCTGACTGATCCCGAGGCTCTTATCGTAATTCGACTGAATGTGTAACTTTGCAGGCCTGGGCTTTTGAAATTCCAACACTGACTTGGACATATCTAAGGTAAACAGTCAATTAAAATGTGTAATTCTGCAAATAAGAGCTATAGGACAGAGAACATCATGACATATCCATCCATCCATCCATCCATCTAACCACTTAATCAATACAGAGTCATGGCAGAGGCCTGGAGTCTATCCCAGGCAACAACAAACACGAGACAGGAATACACCCTGGATGGGATGCCAGTCCATCACAGGGCACATACACACATTTTCAAGAAACCAATTGCCCTAAATGATTGTCTTTGGGCAATAGAAGGAAACCAGTAAAAAGCAAAGTAACAGAGAAAACACACACATACCACAGCCAGGATTATAATCCCCAACCCTGGAGGTGTGAGGCAACAGCGCTATGCAGTGATCCGCCCAAGTGTAATATCCTTAAATATAAACTCAGTAAAAAGATACAATTGCCATTTATATGGTGTTAAGGGAGCATGTGCGTGTCTTTTTGATGTAAGACTCTCCCCTCGGCCGGCTTTTTATAAACCGCGTGAAATATGCTGCGCGTATCTCATCCAGAACACAGTACCTGAGTTTTATTCTGGGTCCCTGGAGCATGAGATGCAGGCCCCCGCTGAGGCCTTACCCTGCTGCTCACCTATGCTGACGGGGCAGATTACAATGGGGGCCACGTGCCCCGGGTTCAGTGGGTCGCGATGGGTTGAGAGGGGAGGGAGCAGTCAGCCGGTCTGACTCAGCACTGCGGCCCATTCATGCTCACCCTGGCCCATAATCGGACCCAGGCCAGCTGAGTAGGGGTTTCACACATCCGTGTATGTGTGTGCGATTGTGTGCACGCGCGTGTGTGTCTGCCCATCTGTGTGTCCCTGTGTGTGCGGACGAGAGCCCAGCGATGTACTCACAGCTTCCTCTTCATCGCAACAGTGTTCGGCAAGTTCGATTGCATCTGAGTGAACAGGAACTGGATCAGCTGACCAGCCAAGAGCATGATGGGAAACCCAGAGGAGTTAATCGAGGTTAAGGAAGTGAACCACACAGGCAGTGGCTTAAAGGGCTTTTCACCCACACTGCCACACATGTACACTCAGGAAGTGGTTGCCAGAAAAATGATTCGGCAGCTGAGACATTTAGTAACACACTAAATCATGGTCCTCCCCTTTTGAACACAAACCTGCCAGCACAATAAAAGGCAAAACAAATGTTCTTGCAAAACAGACACAAGATATTACAATGAACGAGATGAACGATGAAACCGTCCTGATTTCTGGCAACCAGTCAAGGAAAAAGCAGGCAGTGTATGCGAGCGAGCGGGGACGGGCGGCAGCTCGCTCGGTGGGCTGAAGCAGGCCCGAGCCTCCTCACCTTGTTCATGGCCTTCTGCTGCTGCGTGTAGTTCTGCCTCAGAGACACCACCTCTCTCCACAGCACCTCGTTCTGGCTACAAAAACACATCAGTCGCACCGGTTGCTGCTGTGAACCTGGTCTTTGGAGCTCTCTGTCACTCTCTCATCTAAGCATCTGTCTGGAAGTCGATCTCCTATCAATAAGGCAAACTCGCTATGGCTGACTCTGGCTCCAATGCACTCGAGATCCACACTCCCCACGACTTTGCCGTCCCCTTCAAGATCCCTCTCCCTCTTAATTGTGTGCCTGTGTGCATCTGAACATCACCAGTCCTTGCTGAGTGCCTGTCTGGAGGGGACAGGAAGGGGGAGGGCAGATCTTTCTCTTGCATCTGATTCACTGTGTTGTCAGATGGAAGGCATCTGGTGATCTGGTGTACATAATGGTGCATTGTTCTACATAACACAGAAATATAAATAAATATATGTTTTGCAATTAAAATTAAAATGATGAAAGGAAACACTGATTTTCTGCTCCTCCATGGACTTTATCACTCAAGACCTCTAGTGTTGTTAAATAATAATGCTCATAAAATATTACTGTCTGCAGAATTTTAATGCCACTATTTTGTAGTTATGCCCAGGTTTCCAAAAATAGCCCCATCTGTGTGAGAGGGGCGTGTCTAACCTCTTTGTGGATTCAGTGTGATTAGCACCTGATTCTAGAACAGCAGCATACAAATGGTTCACCTGAGCTACCTGTCCTGTGTAGCCACCTGACAGGGGTAACATTGGTAACATTGGTACCATTGTTCTATCCACTGGGAAAACACAGTGGGCCAAACAGGAACTTGTGCAGATTTATAGGGGCGGCTGCTGCGCTGGGATGGTGTGATTTCATGTGCACTTTGAAACATTTACATAAATCTGTCTGTATCTCTCCTCCACAAGATCTGCTACCAGCACAAGGGTACTAAGCTGGGGTACAACCTGGACGTAATGCAGGGCCATCGCAGGGCGAATACACAATTCAATTCAATTCCTTTCACAACGGGGTCACCAGAAATGGTGTGGTACATAGGTGTGTTGCAATACAGATAACAATGGAGGAGAGGAACCAAAACCTCCCAAGTAGGGAGACAAAAACACCTCTGGGTGGGTCAACTGGCTGCCCATCCCCCCCGGGCTTGCTTTACGGGGCAATTTAAAGTCGCCAGTGAGCCTGACTGCATGTGGTTGGCCTGCGGGAGGACAGCCCGTGTGACCCGGAGAGGACATGCCAACGCCCAGCCGCACTCACTGCTTCATGTCCTGCACCTGACACTCCATGCTCTCCTGCTGGCTCCGCAGCACCTGCACCTCGTAAAGCAGCTTGCTCAGGTCCTCCTGACGAACCTTGGTCTCCTCGCTCTTCACAATGGACACCTACGGGTACCCAGGGGACGACACTGAGTGTGTGGCCCGCACCAATGAACTGGTGAGAGATTCGTCTTGCTTATTCATTTGTAGCCGCGAGTGGGCCTGCGACTCGTGCGTTGCGCGTCTATGTGTTCGCCGACCTCACTGGGACTTCTGTTCGTGTCTGCCTGCTAGTACTTGCACAAGTCTCCACACTCTCAGAAAAAAGGGTATCAATTTGTACCTTTGCTTGTCACTGGGGCTGTACCCTCAAGGATCTTGTACCTTTTAAGATACATAAATGGTCTATGAGGAACTGTTTTGCACCTTTGGGGGTACATTAGTGTTGTTTGTACCTTGGGGATTCATTTCTGTACCATATAAAGTGCAATTACCTACAGCTAAGGGTACAATTGGCAGACCCTTGAGGGCACAGCCCCAGTGACAAGCAAAGGTACAGATTGGTACCCAATTTTCTGAGAGTGCATGTGGACGCCTACACACCTTCCTCTTGATGTGCTCCAGCAGGTGCTCGTGGCCCTGAAGAAAGTAGAGATGCTGGAACTCTGTGTCGTCCCTCTCGGGCTTCACCAGACCACTCTGCTCGATGTTCACCACTTTCCTGAAGCCATCTGAGGGAAGAGTTAAAGCTTTGGGATCGCTGTGCATTGACGATCATCATGTTACATGAATCACAAACACTCCCATAATACTAATTACTCAAGCACACAAACTGTCCACTTGACAGGCTGTAGCGTACAGGCATTTCTATAATTATCGTGATCACCATCGATAGTACACACAGATAAAACACTTCCCACGACTCCCTTGTTAAGATCCTTTAAAGACTGGTACTCACACATGTTAAGCTGGCGTACAAAGCTGGCCATATTGTTATGTTTAAAGTACTTGGGGAGAACCTCTTTGGCAAACCTTCCCTGATCAAACACGTGGAAACTAGTGCCGGTCTGGGAAAGAGAACAAATTGAAAAGATTCAGAGATGCTTGTTATTTCTGCACCGAGGAGTTTGAAGCTAGACAGTTTCAGTGGAACATCTGGCCGATAGTACCAGGCCGTTTCTAGCTGGACTAAACGCTCTTTACTTAGATTTTCTAAAACCAGATGAAAAGAAACAGAGAAAACCATTGGCAGATGGATTATTTTTAATAACAGCATTGTATACAGTAAAGATGATCTCCCTATGTTTGATTCAAATAAGCCAGCACATTGTATGTACATACACAGGTCTGTTTTTGCGCCGCTTTGGATGGGCCAGGTAATCGGACGGTATAGCCGAATGGCGCCTGTACGCACCAGCTAACCCAGCGTCTCTCTCCACTGTGCCGCGTCCTGCTCAAACCTTATCGATCTTTCCCACATGTCGACAATCACATTCCTCCAAGCTGTTCTTCGTCGCTTGTATTTTATCCCTAAACCTTCATAAATTACTCTTCTACTTTATGATCCAACTTTCATAGATGACGGCAATATCTATAATTGTTAATCTGCATGTTTTCAGTAACCGAAATAATAATAATTGATGTTTCTTCTTCGTGATCTCTATTCTACACACTAATAACTTAATAATAACAATTATTTGTAGGTGTACTGTGACTGTAACGACATTAGGAAATTATTTACCCTCTTATTGCGAATAAAGCCATGGAAAGACATGATCACCGGGTTCTAAAGGCCTTTCTCATGGACGCATTGACGACCATCAATTTCCCTGCGTTACGGTATGAAAAAGCTTATATCCGAATTATATACATTATAGGCGCATTTCTTTTAATATCATGCTGTCAAGTTTCTTGCCGTTTACTTTAATCAGATAAACCAGCACTTAGAGGCGTACATTATGTAAACATCCGTGTATTTTTAATAAAAAACGGCAGATAACAGGGGTTTCTAAACATCTAGCAAAATATTAACCCAATATTAAACAAGCGATAAAGGACAATTCGTCACAAGGATTTTTAATATATTAATAATTGTTTGTACAATTTGTCTTATGAAATCTGGATTTCGTTACTTAGACGAATGTATAATTTTGGCAGTTTTAGAAGAACAAAAACGTCTCCATTGCAATGAAAATCTTAGGAAAATATGCTGTATTTCACCTCAAACCCAAGCCAGCATCCTCGTATTTTCAACATGTAATGTTCATCCTGCGTAATTAGTGCCACTGCATTTTAAAAAAGCGAAACTTTCTCCCAGTCATTACTAGACTGAACCAACTCTAGTACATCGCCTCTGTGAATATCTAGGCTCTGTACGTGGATACGAAAACAGGGATAGCTTCAGTATTCAGCTTGTTTGCACCTAGCCTCAGCCAGATATAGCTAGATAAAGCAGAATGATACATTGGATAGGAGCTGTTATTGGGAGCTAGCCCAAGCAAACAGAGACGGCAGTCTCAGAGCCAGGTACTCACTGCACTCCAGCGGATGAGGTGACTCGTCTCTGGGTCCTCTACCAGGGTCCAGAGTTTAGTGAGGAAGGCTGGGACGTTGCTGTTGTAGCTGCCGTCCATTCCAAGTGAGCCGGGGGACTCCTGCATGGCTCTGCTGTGGCTCGTGGGCCGTTGGGGGGGACGGAGATGCGCTCTGCGAGTGCTGGGTGCGTTCTGCCGTGGGATGCCTAGGGTCTGTTGGACGGTCCTAGTCCATCTTGTCGCCCACCAGCCTGTACCAATGCTGACTGAGGTTTGTGCCGACCTAGTCACTCAGCCATACCGGCCCCCTCGCTGCCCCTGCTGGCCGGCGTCAGCACAAAACAATGGGGCCCCCGGGGGGGGGGGGGGGGGGGGGGCGCACAAAGGTGGGCAGCACAAAACTGCGAATAATGGCCCTGAGTCACGCACGCCCAGTACAATGGCATACACTCACTTGCGCACCAGCCGGCCGGGGCGGGGTTGCATGCTGCTGAGGGCGTCAAACATGAGGCCCCTGCGTTTAACCCAAGATTCCTGCTCGGTGAGTCAGGCTCCTGGAGCTCGGCCGGCGTCGGGTGGGCTCATTTAAGCAAGCCAGGTACTTAGCCCAAGCAGTCAGGTGGGCTCATTTAAGCCAGTCAGGTGTTTAGCCCAAGCGGTCAGGTCAGCTCATTTAAGCCAGCCAGGTACTTAGCCCAAGCGGTCAGGTGGGCTCATTTAAGCCAGTCAGTTGTTTAGCCCAAGCGGTCAGGTGGGCTCATTTAAGCCAGCCAGGTACTTAGCCCAAGCGGTCAGGTAGGCTTGCCACAGGGGTATATAGGGTTTATAGTCTGATGTTCCTGGTTCGGGCATCAGGGCCTCTTTCAGTACTTTACTAACAGGGTCCAGCTTACAAAAGTCACTTAGGCCTAAAATAGTTGGGATAAAAAAGACAGTGGGTGATGTAGAGCTTAAACACCTGCCTTAAGGTAGTAGGTTCAAGTCCCAGAAGGAGCATGACTGCTGTATTCTTTAGAAAGGGAGCCAAAATCACAGCAAAACTGTCTGCTGTGCAAATGGAGACAAACCTGTAATTTCCTTACTTTGCTAAAAAAATGAACTGTAAGAGAATCACATTGGCAATAATTCTGAATGTGATGAGGGCTACTGACGTCTCTTCCCCTCAAGACTCTACATTTGTCAAGGGGGTGGTTGAGTGTGAACATATGCAGGCGATTTATTCCCATTTCAGGTCATCCTTTACCCTAATTGATAATTAATGATTATTAATAATTAAACCAAGGCACACTTCTCCACACTTTAATGAACTATAACACTTACATCTCCTGAAGAAAAGGAAAGAAGGAAATTTATTTGCATAGTGCAAAAATACAGTAGCAGTTATACTAAAATCTGCTTTTTATGTATAGATTATGAAGCCTTCTTGTCAACACAAGTGTCTGACTATAGATTACAGTACAACTGCAGTCAACATCAAACAATGTTTGACTACAGACTACAGTGCAATATAAAGTCAATACAAGTGTCTGACTATAGATTACAGTACAAATTGCAGTCAGCACGAAAAATGTGATTAGCCATAAATGACAGAGGATCATGAAGTGAACAAAGAAAAGATATGATTGTAATTTACAGAACAACATGAAATACAGTACAATATAATCTAATATCCATTTATTTCTCAAATTAAAGTTTTCTCATATATCCCAATAGCAACTGAAGTCACTTGTGGTTACAATGTTTGTAGTTTCCATTTGCACTGTGACTGTGGAGCTTCTGCGAGGAGTTAGCTGGACTGGCAACCAGCGATTGGAAGTAAACTTTTGGTGTCATCCTTCATGTTACTTGACCACTGTACAAGTCCAGGGGTGAGGCTCCTTGCGTGTCTTTAGCGTGTATCTCCACAGGTGTGGACAGTTGGTGCGGAAGGCCTTCACCACGCCCTGGGTCACCACACAGTAGCAGTGGATCTCCCTCAGGTGCGGGCAACTGGTGGCCAGGCCCACCAGCGCTGCGTCCAGCTCTGCAGACGACGTCGTCTGCAGCACCAGCTTTTCCAGCTTTGCCCCGTAGCTGGTGGCCACAAAATTGACCTCGTTTACCAGGTATGTGTAGGTAAGCAGCTCCAGGTCACGTATGGGGATGCTCGGTTGCAGGATCTTAAGGAACTTCTTGGCGGGCAGAGTGTGGTTGAGGATAACGTTTACTGACAAGGAGGGGTGTCTCTTGTGCAAGACCTCCCAGAACTCATTGGAAATAGCCGGCACGTACTTGTCAGACCGTTCACAATACAGCTCCAGGAGCCGGAATGGGGCTCTTCCAGGCAAGAGTAACTCACTGAGTACCTTCTCTGACAGACTGACATAGAAAGCCCCCAGGACCTGGAGACTGGGGCAGGACACTAGGAGCTCCTGGATAGTGTTCCCGGTCACATTGCATACAAGAGCCTGATTGTTGATGTAGAGCCTTCGCAAGTCGGGGCTTCGCCGGGCGATGTTCCTGATCAGCTGGTCGCTCAGAGTGAAGGGCATGTCCCTGAAGTCGACCTCTCTGAGCGACAGGCCGCTGGCCTCATTTAGCAGCACGCCTTCTATGCCATGGAGGATGTCTTCGCCAGAGTAGAACAGGGGAAAGTCGCCCGTGCAGGATACGCTCAGCTTCTGAAGCCGGCCGCTCCGGTCTGTCGCCTGGCTCAGCGCTCGGATGGCCAAGTCCCGGTTCGCCACTTCCGTCAACTGGCAGATGATGATTTTCAGGTGCTTGACCATCCCCAGCAAGTGGCAGAAGTGCTGAAAGCTGTGGTCTTCAGCTCCAGTCTCACATCTGCTATTATAAAACAGGTATGAACTACCCAAAGAAGTGCAGGCTTCCTCCCAGCTGCATGCCGGAGCTAGGAGGGAGCAAAAACATGGACTCTCTCGGGGTCCCTGCAGACCACGTTGGGAGACACTGCTCTAGATTCACCTGTTGTTTGGAATTACCCGATTGAATGACTGAAAGAAATTTATTGGCCACATAATTTCATTCTTGTAAGAAATTTGTCTTGGCATGGTGCAAAGTAGAGCTACAGATGGCGCCAGTGAGCGGCTCAGTGGGCCAAGCCTCTATGCCTGTGACTGAAGATAGCAGGTTTGAGCCAAGACTAAGCAGAACTGTCATGTCTGTGGGCCCGATACAGTCAACATTAAATAATAAGCAAGTTAAAACAGGTGAACATGCAGTGTTGGATACCAGCAGTGTTGGCCCACTGCTGTTATGTACATGGCTTTTAGACAAGTTTTAACACACTTGCCTCTGCATTTTAAAATTCACTTCGCCACACAAGTAAACTCATAGTAAACCTGTGTGACAGGATTTTTTGAGTAGGGTTTTTCTGGGGGTGGCTCAGTGGATAGCACTGTTGTCTTACACCTCCAGGGTAGGGGCACTGAATCCTGCATTTGCTGTGTGTGTGTCCTATGCTGCCTGCAATAGGCTCCAGGGTCTCTGTGGTTAGTCATTAAAAGATGGATGGTTTCCATACAAGCAGTACTTTTTAAACATAGTTTTAATATAGATTTGTAAAGCCCCTAAAATATAAAAAAAAAAATGGAGATTAACTCTGAGAGCAGGCAACTAGGACAGGAAATAGTCAAATGTATGTAATTTATCATGTGACTATATCGGCAATATTAATGTTATATTATTTCCATGAAAATGTAGTCTAGAAATGTCTGCCAATTTACATGACTAGTAGCAGATTCACTAACCTGACTTCGGTGTAATACCAGACGGAGGGGTAGGTCATCGTCTGGGCCCATCGTCTACACACCAAGGAGGAGCTGTGCCTGTCCCTTAGCGGGAGGTAGGCGAAGATGTTGGCGAGTATTTCTTCAGGGAAGTTCATTCCACAGCCGAAACGGGGAACTTAGGTCCTTTCCCACCGCAGGAACCTTATCCGATTTTAAGCTGACGGCGTCGTTTCGTCGCGTACGGATTTACGCGTGATGTTTAACCTGCGAACTTTAAGCTTCTCCCATGATTATTCTGCATAAAGCCTCCCGTTGCGCGGTGGGAAAGCCACACTAAAGCGACCAGGAACCTCCAACTAGGTACCAGAACTTCGGTGGCTAAGCGCCTATTACGGGGCTCACGCGAGAAATCTTAAGGCAAATCTATATTATTTTAAACCTGAAATTAGCGGCATCAAAAGCGATAAGGTAGTCTGCAAACCCTACAGACTATTTACAAGGTAATAAAACTTACATACATGTAAATCAACGTGCTGTCATGCTTACATTAGTTAAACTGCGATTAAATGCTTCAAAGTACCAAGTCATGCGGAAACACCACTTTCCCCTCATAATTTGTTAAAAACACGTTTAACCGGTTCATGTTAATCTTCTGTATAACATTTGTAGTGTATACGCCGGGCATCATGTGCCGTAAAACAAATGGACTGTAAAATGTATGGTATCTATTTCAAATTCATCGTAACAATGTATATCACGATGTGAGTTTTTCCTTCTACGTCATATGAGTCGCTAATAAAATATTGTCCGACAGCCAATCAAAAGGCGCAGCGAGCCTGCGTAGGAACCACGTGATCTATACTAAGTTTATTTCATCCAATCGGATGTCTTCTAACTGGCCTGCAGAACTTGTGCATGTTCAGTAATAAGTTGAATGCTGTTTATTGACACAAATGTTTATGGTAAGTGAGTTACACAATAAAAAGATGTAAATCTTACACCTCACAGGGCTTTGAATGACGTATATCGGTTGGCTGCATTGGAGAAACGACCGCCGATTACTAAAATTGGTTAATAAGCTCAGGATAGAAACTTACAGGGTGTGAAGGTTAGTGAAGAAAAAAAAAAGATCTCTTGCAAAAACTTGTTTAACGGACAAAACTACGCCCAGTTCGCGAGAAATGTGCTTTTTCACATTGGAAGCCTATTTCGGAATAAAGGGGACTCTTTAAGGTGTTCTCGCGGAACGTGTCTTAGGACGGCTGGGCGCGTTTTGCGCAGTTTTGGTGTCACATGAAGTTGGTGTCGCCGGAGATTGGAGCCGTATGGCGGCTGAGCACGGTGACAGCAGGGACATGCGCGCTCTCCGAGCCCTTCGTGTCGGCCTTTCACCCGTTTCCTGTGCTTAAGACCGGCTACTCCGGATATCTTCATGTTTTGCGGGTTAGCGAAACGCTGCTGTGCGCAAAGCTGCTTTCTTTTCCCTCCCTATTTATTCTTTTGAATCCGTATTTTCTCAAAATGTCGATGTAGTATTTCAATGAACTGCTGTTCGTTCTGCTTCAAGTACGCCGGCTGAAGCGGTCTCGTACTGCAGGTATGACACAACAAACATTATGTTTGTTTCCTGAGTGGAGCACAGTTTGCTTTCGTTTTCTGACGAAGATAGAAATTTATAACTGAAACTATATTTCTGGCCAGGCTTTGAGGAAGCTTTGGTCTCGGAAATGTAAGTTTGACGCAAAGATGTTAGGAGAACCCGTCAAGGGGAAGAACGTGCTATAAATACCTGTCAATTAGTTTAGATGTTATTTTTGTCTGGGTTGATTTTAGGCTTATTTAATATTAGTTTTTAATTGCCTAATGTGTTTCAGCTGTGGGTCATGCCGCTGTAACAACGACTGTGGCAGCTAACGTCACCTGACAGTGATGCCCAGACAATGGACACGTCTGATGGAAAGGTAACAACAAAACATCGAGACCGTAAGGGTCCGGGGTGGCTGATCATGTGTTAGTCTGAAGGTGCTTCTAACAGTATAACAAGAGGTGGGACAGTGAAAGATTTTTAAAGAAAATTTTTCGTTTCAGAAAATGAGCTCCAAGAGTGCGGATGGTGTGTGGATGGGATGTGCATTCCTCTTCGTGAAATCTGCTTGCTCAAAGGTGAATTTGCCAGCCTTGTACAAGGATCCACAGACGAAATTTGGTCTTTTCAAAGTCATCAAGCTGACACTGTCAGGTGGGTAGCAGAGAGACTGACAGTCCTCACTTTCCGACACCACAGACCTAAACCACAGCAGTGCACTGTTACGGTTAATGCAGTTTAGTTATCTGATTTTTGGCTGACATTTGCACAGCTGTAGATTTCACTGAATCACTCTTTCTTTTGAATACCTGCTACTTCTGATTCTCTAGACTCTCCATACAGATAAAGTGCTGTATAACATAGAGCAATGTTTCTGCAGTTTATTCAAGGCTATGTGTCAGGCACAAATACCAAAGTGATTGGCGATGCAGACTAATACCCCATGGGTATGTCAGTAGATGTTCTCCTGTATGGATTTTCAACCAGGGCGCTTAATTAAACCCGTGTCTAGCTCTGTGAACAGATTTAATTTGTAAAAATACTTTAAGTTGGTGAGTACAATGCCTGCTTTACTAACATAAAATTCAGCAGATGTCATAATTAGCTTTTTGAGGTATGCTCTGATACTGTCAAAGATCTATGTTAGGATGCCATAGAAGTATTCTGGCTGAGCAGCAGGATAATGTTTGACAGAGCTGTGAGCTTCAGGCGAAAGTGCTGAATTACTCTGCCCGGTAGGTGGATCCACGCAATAATTAGGTTTGAGGGGGTTAGGAGTAAAGAAGCACCACACTAAGAAAAATACAGTCCCCTTGGACTTGGTCCGGGACACAGGTTACAACAGTGTTTCCCAACCCAGTCCTCGGGGAACACCGGATAGTCCACATTTTTGCTCCCTCCGCACTCTCTCCCAATCTTACGATGATGATAGCAATATGAAAAAATTGTAAAAATATTTTAAGTTTCGCACGGCAGGCAAACGTAGCAGCGTACGCGGTGCAATACGTCGGGACGCTGCCAGGATGTACGCGTCACTCGCCTTGTGAGATGCTTCGCTCTTGCCAGCGATTGATAGAGTTTGGTGTTAGAGCATATTTTTTTTTTGTTTTTTTTTTTACAGTGCATATAGACTCATTTTTTATACAATATTGTAATTAATAAATTCGACTTACGATATTTTCAAGTTATGATGGGGTCATCAGAGCGCATCTCCATCACAAGTCGGGGACTACCTGTGATTTGTTATACTGTGCAGTAGATTTTTAAATGGTTTGAATTTAAAATTTTCTTTGCAAGTAATAAATTCACTTTGGATGGCCACTGAACTGTGAATGGGAAGTTTTGGCATTATAGCTAAGTTGATGTTAATGATGTTCACCAAATTTTGTGCTTATGGATAAAATTTGTCATCTTGTTTGAAGAACTGTATTGGGATATTTCCTCCAATTTCTTTGGCCTTTTTGTGGATGATTATGAGTGTAGTTGGTCATCCTTGCCTGTAGGTGGCATTGATTGTTTATTTGTTTATTTAATTAAAGTAGTGCAGTTTTGACTACTGTTTAAAAAGGAGGGTGCTGATCTGACTTCCTATGCTTCTTGCTACAGACACGGCTGGCGGTCTCCATGGCTACGAGATCCTGAAGCTACACGACACAGACCCTTTCCTGGGCATTGAGCTGAAATTTGTGAACAAGGCCGCATGCCGACAGTTCCTTGACAGCTACGCCACGGCCGCTGTCAGCCAGTCTTTCACACAGCACACCTTGCGGATCTTCTCTGTCTCAGAGGACTTCAGAGCAGAGACTGAACTCAAGGCTGGGGAGAACCTCCTGGATCTGTGTCTGGCCAACCAGGATCTCTGCCTTTCCCACATTCACTCCTTACAGGTGAGGTCATCTAGATTGCAATCCACAGGTAATCTGCAGGCCAAATGGGGGTCTGGGAACCATTGTGTTGATGTGTAACTTAATAGGTAAGGAGTTATAGGATGCCTGGAAGTGAAGCAGTTTTAACACAATCTGTTGAAGTAACTGCCATTAAATCTCTCTGGCAAAAGCGTTCTGCTGTGTTGAGTGAGGGTGTAATGGGTGCCCTGCCCTGATGCATTGTCCATCTCCCTCTAGGAGGTATTTTATCTCTGTGCTAGTGCTACAAATATTTTCCCTTCCTTAATCGCGTTCTGCAGACATTTATGTAAGATATATTTAGACAGCTGTTATCAAAAAAGCGATTTATCAGAAAGCCTGCACACTCTGTGACTGCGTACACTTGAAATATTTGTGTTGCTAAGACATTGTTGCTAGGCAACATAGAGAGAAGGCAGCTGACCCTATAGGACTGGGGTCCCCAGTCCTGGTCCTAACATGATGATTTAATCTATAGGTTGTAGTGACACGGTGACCTAATTTGTCTTTTGGCAGCCTGTCCACCTACGGGATGATGAAGTGTCCCAGCTAGAGAAGCAGCTACTAAACTTGACCATAGGTGACCGGGACTCATCCAACAGCTTTCCATCTCAAGTATCAAGACCGGAAGCCCCTGCTGTGCCTAGTAACTGCTTCACGTTCCAGAAGAAGTTGTTTGGTAAGATGTCCAGGGGAATGTGTGGCTCTGACGGCATTAACACCACAGAGGAATTGCAAAGCAGCTCATTTATTTAACATATGGGTGTAATTTTACTGTATAATGAGAATGTAAATGAGGGATAAAACTGGAATCTGCCATCATCTGATGATCTGGCTTATATAATTGTTATTAAAATATTTATATTAGTGGTCTTCTAGTGGGCACCTGCAGCTAAAAATTGAGAATCATCCCAGGTTAGATTTAATAAGTCAGAATGTTTTATTTTGATGCTATTAAAGACACAAAAAAATTCACGTCATTATCTTAAACAATTTTTTTTAAGATAGCCCTATTTAAATGTGACGTTTATGAGGCCTTTTTGGCCCAGTTTTCCTCAGTGTATGGGCCTACCTGTTGCTGCCTACCTCCAGGCCACAGGTATATATTTTGGAACTTTTCCCTTTTTGTCCCACAGAGCCATGCATCTTTAGTGGGGCACTTTGCTGAATCCTCAGTCTGTTCCTCTCTGTTGTGTGAGTGTATGGTTTTTTTCTGAATCTCTCTAAAAACCCGCTTTCAGTTGATCGGCAGCTGACGGCAGCCGACCACCAGCGCTTCGCCACCAACATCGGGCGGGACTGGAAGCAGGTCGGCCGCGCGCTGCAGAAGACATGCCGGGCCCTGAAGGCCCCCGCCATCGACAATCTGGCCTTCGAGTATGAGCGCGAGGGCATCTATGAGCAGGCCTACCAGCTGCTCAGCCGCTTCATCCAGGCCGAAGGAAGGAACGCCAAGCTGGGCCGGCTGGTTAAGGCCCTTGAGGAGACCAAGCTGGTTGGCATTGCTGAGATCATGCTGGAAATCCAACCCAAAGAGTGACCGCTCTCATTCCGGTCAATTATGTTTTATTATGTGTGTGTGTGTGTGTGTGTGCGCGTGCACGTGCGTGTGTGTGTGTGTGTGTGTGTGTTTGTGTGCCTGTGAGGTGAGGGATTCAGACCAAGCCTACAAAGGACACAACTGTGGCCAAACTAGTTTTACCAAAAAGACAGTTCATGTATCACTGGTCTCTTTATCATCCTATTTTTCTGTCCCCTTCTCTCATTTTTATATTACCATTTAACATTAATGAGCGACGAACAAATCCTGACCTATGCGTTCCGAAGGGTGCTGCATGTTGTCTCCCAGAATGCTTTATACGTGTTTTTTTTTTATCCGCCTTGTTCTTCTGAATTGTCAGATCACGAAAACCAGTTTTAAGAAAGTCAGCTGATGAGCTACAAAAGTAAAATGAAATTTTATATTGTCACCTTGTTGTGTTTTTAATTACCCTTTTTTTTTTTTTTATTCCTGACGGAGGTGTGTGCCTGTGTTGTATAAATAGCCATGGCTCTATTTCTGGATTTATTAAACTAGTCACCTGCTGCTTTTCAGATAAGTCTTGAGGATATTGGGAGAGTGAGCACAGTGCTGTTTTGGCAAGCTCTGTAGGGGCTGCAGGCAGCTTCGTGCCAGATCCTATCTGAGGAACACCTGTAATTCTCTGATTCGAAGGGCTCTTCAGTGCTGATTGGGGGCTTCGTAAGCATGTTGGAAGTGGAACAGTGATGAGCCCCACCCTGTCTCTGAGGGTTTTCTGTGTGTAAAGCAGGAGAGTCGGTGTGCAGCACGAAACCGGCAAGTGCGATGTGCCTTTGCTTTGTCGGCCAATACTGCTGCAGTTGCTGGCTAAGCATTCCGCAACCTTAAGCACATCTGTCAGAGGCATTTAATTAAAAATTCTGCAGAGTGAATATCGCACTAAAGTTTATTTTAAAGCTTGCGAGACACGGGGGGGGGGCTAATTCCACTTTCCATTGAGAGTTTATTTTTGCGAAGTATCGCCAGTCTCAAGCGCTGTTCATCTTTGAACTGCATTCTTTTGTACGGTACCTGAAATGCCTTCTGAATAACAGAAACGGTACCTTTACTTAGCAGAGGCTTTTATCCAAAGCAATACACAATTAAGAATGCATGGTCAGACGGTCCCTGAAGCAGTTTGGGCTAGGGGCCATGCTCAAGGGCTGAATGATGACACCACTCTGCTGATGTGAGGACTGCACCTGGCAATCAGATCACAAGCACGGCACCCTAGCCCGCTGAGCTATGCACCACCATCTAGTCTGGGTTCTTTTAGGCTGGGGGTGGGGGGAGGCTTTTAACATGCCTTTTTGAGCATACCTGTGTGGACTAAAGAGAATAAACATGAAAGGGTCACATGACTAGCAGAGGTAGTGGGAGGGTGTGGCCTTGCCCACTGAGTGCCACACTTTGTGCAGAAGGGCAGTGGAGGGACCGTTTTTCAGGACCAGATAATGCTTAGGGATTAGGGAAGATCCTTACCTCACTGATCATCAAGGGCTTGATAATTACACCACTGGTTGAAATGGGTGTGTGTTCGAGCTGGATTTAAAGAGAAAAATGCACTGTCCCGAGGCCCTGAGAGTGGAGTCAGAAAGACATTTTTGGTTCGATTACGTGCCCTCATTTAGTGGCCACATGCGGGAAGTTGTAGTTTCCCATTGACTTGACAGTGAGCTCATGATTGCAGTTATATGGGAAAGAAAAACTGAATGAACAAACCAGGGCAGAGCAGATGGAGAAAGGAGAGAACATGATGGTAGGAGGAGGTAAGGAAGACAGATTGGGGAGGGAGTGGCATCTTCTGCAGTCCATTCGTGTCTGCAGAGTCTGACGCCGGCCACTTCAGTGGAGCTGCTGCTGTGTTCCTATGACCCAGACTGGATATTCAGATTAAAGTTCTGGTTCTGTTTGGGTTCAGTGTTCAGCTGGTTAGGGGTGGCGGTTAATGACGGTTTATGATACGTGTTCAAAATGGAAAACAAAAACTAAATGTATATAGGTTGGATCACATACTTTCTTGTTCTGCAACTACCTTCCAGATCAACACACCAAACTGGAACTGGAGTGAATGAGCTGGGAGGGAGCGAAAATGTGGACTGTCTGGCTGGGAGATGGGAGGGAGCGAAAATGTGGACTGTCTGGGGGTCCCGGAGGACTGGGTTGAGAAACACTGCCCTGGGGGATTGTTACACAATCCTGGCCTGCTTCCCATCGGAATCCCAAAGACTACTGGGAGAGAGGCTGCCAGCTGATTGGGATCATGGATTCGTTTGTTAGACTGCTGCAATCGTCTGTGCCTCTGCGAAGGTTATGATCCCATTATTAATAATGTTAAAAGCATATCCTAAGCAGCCTTCGATTTGTTTGGGGGTATAATCATTTGCAATAGACCATGATACTAATCTCAGTAAGTACACGGTCCATTAGCGAATGGCATAAGTCTTATGGAAGTATTTATTTGCCTGTATGTGTTCAGCGTTGATGAATTGAGGGCCTTTTATTAATATCATAAATTCCTTTGTCAAGCACATTATCGAGTGGGGGCTGTTTGTAGCCTGTCACTATGGTGAACTGGGAAGTCCCTGGTTTCAGAATCTCAGATGTAGCTCGTAGTAGGAAAGGTGTGTCTGGTCTCAGGTGATTCTGATGGACATCAGGTAGCCTTCCTATATGGTAGAATTGAGTTGAGCCCAAGTAACAGTCCTCCAGCTGATGGGCTAATGGCTGCAGCCTTGCTGTGCTGTGTCTTCATCCAAAAGTGCTTCATCAGTCTCCAACACCCTGACTCACCCCAGCTGGTGAATGTGTGTTCTCTCCTTGAACACCCCAGGATCCCTATTTCAGTATGACTCACTCTTTGAGCATACAGTTTAGGAAAATCCCCCGCCCGAATTTTCTCGCTCTCGCAGCTCGTTATGCCAGACGCCGATTTCTATCACGCCCTTCTGACATATTCAGGACATCGTAATCGGGGCTGACCTCCATCTTTCTGCAACTCCACGGCACAGCTCACTCTGTCCAGGTGAAAGATTTGAAGTTGAAATGACCGGGCACAGGAGCGAGAGTCTGAAGGTAACACGCAGCACACAGATGAAATAGATCAGAGCATCTAGAGAATAATGCATTCTGACAGCAAACATTATAAGCTTTCCACCCTGGGATCCAATCAATATCAGGCAACAGCCACCATTTTTGGCTTTATTCAAAGCACCTGGCGGAGAATCTGTGCAACGAAGCTGGCACAGACTGGATTAGTGTGGTGTAAAAGTTTGGGTTGGGGGGGTAACATTAATATTTACCTGAGGTCTTTACTGCTCACTGGGTCACTAACATGCATATGGGCTGATCTAGGCTTTCTAGATATCGATCAGCCAACTACCAGACAGTCTTAATTTACTGGAGTCAAAATGAACCGAAAGGAATCATGCTGGATTATGGTTTGACATTCCTTTATTGATGAACAGAATATTATTATTGCTTGTTGGATCAATACAATTGATTAAGAAGCACTCGATAACAATTAAGTTCATTCGACAGAGTTCATGGGACACGGTTTATTGCTGTATACCTTAAGGGAAGGGTCTTTGATGGGGGGGATCTGCAGAAACATTTAATAAAGCTTGAAAAAATGCTTTTTCATATCCCCAAATTTTTGCATTCTGTTTAACATGTGTCCTTAGCAAGAGCCGTTTAATGCATGGGCTTATAGGGTAAGAGTCTTCTAACAATTCAAAAAGCCCTGGGGTTTCGCTGGCCATGCTAATGTGCCTCTGGTTCTTATGCTGTGCTCCATTTGAACTTGGAAGTCAGAATTTCCTTCCAGAGTTCCTTGCCGGAAATTTCACCTGGAGCACCCCCTGTCCCGACTCGGAAAGTCTGAGGAAGCTTTGCAGCCCTAACCTCAGAATTCAAGAAGGCTGCTCCCTTCTCCCACAGAAGTGAAGCTGTAGTTATAAACTGTTTAGTAGCTTGTCTCTCAACTTGGTCAAATGCACCATACTGTCCAACGTCTATCTGTAGACATGTTGCTACTGTGTTTGTATGGACAAAATACTACTTAATGTGCTGTTATGAAGTGGTATTGCTAACAATGCCTAACACAGAACCTGCCTGGAACAGTCTTGCTAAATGGCTTTCCAGCTTCTTGTACTGGAACATGGTGAACTCAGGTGTGCCATCATTCCTAGCTCTGATTTCCAACCTCTGAGGTAAATGGAACACAAATTTAGCTACCAAGTAATTGGTACAATCAGTGGTCCTATAAGGAGAGGAGTTAAGATGATTTCTAGAAAATTTGGAACATAATTGGATTGTATCTGGGTTTGGGCCGAATATGACATACTTTTATGGTGCCCAAAATCTCCAGCTTTGCCCTTGAGTACATTACTCACCCCCATTCTAAATGTCTTCCACAGAGTAGCCTAATTCCTCAGCATCACTATACTGGCACCATCTTCAGAGCAAAAAATATTAATGGGGAACTCCCCCCTCCTCCGGTCATTATTGCTTAGTTATTTATAAAATCACACATTAGCAGTACGGGCCCCCAGCTCAGGTCTATGTTAATTTGGTGGTCCCTGCTTTAAGGTAACCCCTCCCTGCCTTAGGCTGCCCAGCGCTCCATGGCAGGAATTAGGAAGGAACACCTAGAATGATCTCTGTCATCCATCCCAATGTTAAGCCCCTGCGGTGCCAAAGCGAGGCTCGTGGGATGGAGCCGTCGCCACGTAATCCTTCGCCGCTCTCTACCTGCGCGACACTGCAGCCCCTTTTATAAACGCATCCTAGCTGCCAATTAGTCTTCATTTCTTTTTCCTGCTGTGCTCATAGAGGTGTTTTTTTTTATCTTTTACCGATACAGATTTTTTTTTCTACTGGAGTTATGGATTTAACACCATGGATAAAAATCCATACAGTTTATTTACCTACATTTCCTTTGGAAGACAAATGCATTACCCGCTCAGAGTCTGCCTCTTGATTACTTTCTTTCTTACTTTCTTTATTTCATTCTCTTTTTCTTTCTTGCTTTCTTTCAGTTGTCTTTTTTTTTTTTTTATATGTAACTTGGAAGCATATAACTATCATTACACCCCTGCATCGCATAGGTTATTTATGATGGGTGGATAGATATTTACATATGTAGTTACTGTAGATCGAAGTGAACTTTGATGCATTTACACGTCGTGGAGATTCTGCAGCTGTATGTGTGGAGTACTTATTTATATACGCAATTTGTCCTCGTGTGCCACATTTACTCAGTGAAAAAAGCTTTAACCTGCTGTCACCAATGGGCAAAAGCCATGTTTTATTTAGGAGCACGCTGGCAGAACCACTTTGGGTGCACGTCTGTCCTCCTCTCCCCACTCTCGCATGCATTATTTAAGTAACGGCTCTTAAGTATAACCCAGACCCCCCCCAAAGCATTTCCCGGTGTCCCGTGGAGCTTGGCAGGAAGTTCGTGCCCTCCTGAACGCGCTCACAGAGGATGTAGGGGAGCAGCCACTGCGTCCGGGGGCCTTCAAAGCCTCAGCACGGGCCCTTTGTCCGTATTCATTTGATGTGGCTATGGGCGGGGAAGTCAAGGCATAAGGAGGGCACTGTGAACTCATGTGCTTTGTGCAAAGGGGCTCCCGCCTTTGTTTTCATCCCATATGGATTTCTATACTGTCAGTGAAGATGGGGCGGGGGGGATCCATTTACTTGAAGTGTTTTACCCTCGTTTTCCCAGGTATTAAATATGAATACAGTGGGCACCAGTTGAACATGCGGCGCAGGCTGTGAGTGACATTAAGGCAGGCAGCAAAGGTTATGGAAAAGCAACATCTGGCGATTCATTTGCCGGAGCCTGCAAGGGGGGGGTCCCCGACTCACAGAACTGCGCCCGACCTCTCTGGCTTTATTTTCGGGACTGTTAAAGGTGCAATGCGTAAGCACTGCACTGTCAAACCGAGTCCTAGTATTTGGTTAAGGGTTACCGGAGCAATTCCCAGAAACCTTAGGGCAACCATCCAACATCAGGTCTAGAAAACCGCCACCCATTACCGTCCTTTCCTGTCGCCCCAAAAACCATGACACACCACTGACTGGAAAAGGCTGGTGGGCTGGGAGTGCCAGGCTGCTTTTGCTGTGTGGTGTGACGCCCACCTTCTCATCACCGTCTTGTAGTGGAAAATTAATGAGTTACTCAGGGAAGTGGCCTTGTTCATACATCCATCACTGAGAGCGCGTCACATGGGTGAATTCATCAAACAGCAGTGTGGAATCCTGGTCACAAGCTATACCTCGATGCAGCTCTCGCCTGCAGATCTTTGTTTTGTCCTTGTCATTTCGTATCTGTCTCTTGACAACCCATACATTGAGTGTTCCCAGGGATTGGGGAGGATTTAAATGTCCATATTTTGAAAGGGTTTATGGGATTACGGCAGTGGTGGGTTTTTCCTCTGACTAGTTTTCACAGCAGTGGGGTTTTTTTTTGCCTCATAATTTTGGTTTGTCACCATAATATTACTGTTTCCAAGATGCCATGTTTTTCTTTGTATGCAAACCTTTGCCTATTAATTCGCCGCCGTTCCTCTGTGACCATTTCTCCAGTACAGGGTTGAGGTGAACACTGGGCAGGGGACACACTGGATAGGGTGCAATTACCTTTTAACCAAATCACTTCTAAAATGCGCTAAAGCACATGCATCCCAAGATATTTTCTCCTCTCCAGTAGCAAATCATATTCCTGTTCATTTGGACAGAATGCAAAAAGCAGACACACATTTTATGGTATTATTCTGAGACCAGTTGTGAGACGCATGTGGGACATATCAGAACGTGAAGAATTATGTGAAATTATAATCTTTTTGGTAACCTTTTTCCTTGAATATCATGTCATTTTAGATTCCTTCATAATTCTTTAATTGTCACCATAGGAATTAATTGGGCATTATTGAAGCATTATAAAGAAGTATACGAATTAATAAGGCATCTTCTATAGTCATAAGGCATTATAGTGTTGATTATAATACTTCATAAGCTCTCATCATCTATAATGCACTCTAGATATAGGTATAAGAATTAAAGATGCTTTGAACTGCATTAGAAAGGTATCTATAGTGCATTCTACACGAGATCTTCATAAATCATGCATAATGCATTCTAAAAATGGCTATAATGTGTTATGCCTTTATGTATATATATAAGCCATGTTTTTCATTTATGAATGCATCATAATGTGTTATGGAAGTGTTCAAGGATTCTTATAGACATGACTTTCACAAAGAGTGTTACCATCTTTCTTTGTCCCTCATGTGTTCCGAATGTTCACACTGAACAGAAACATCGCTGGTCTAATTCCAGGGCCTCACCCTGCTCTCATTAAGCTGACTGTGCCCCTGGGATTACCAAGCTTCTCGAGTGTCCAATAAAATCACTGCTGTGCCACATGGCCTTTCCATACCATTTATGGGATGATTAAAAAAAATAAATGATGCTGTGCGGAGCCCATACACGGCTGCAGCAGTACTGTAAACAGCCAGCGGTAATGGCAGATCACAGAGCCCGTCCCCTCAATTTGTCTGGAGGTTGTAGTGTTGTGCCAGATGTCTTTCTACTGTGATATATAGGAGACTGGGGCACAACTCTTATTCTGAGTGCCTTTGTATTATATATATATATTTTCATTTATGCCCTGTTTCCCCTCTCTGTCTTTGATTGCCTGATCTCAGATTCACCCCTATAATGCTATTGGGACACTTAAAACATGCACTTAGCCAACAATAAGGTCCAGGTTCTCTACGGGGGCTTCCTAACATTAGCCGTGGACGCTGGATGGAATCCATCAGGAATGAGGAGCAGTGAGAGGAGAGTGTGGGACTACCGACATGCCGCAATGAGGAGGCCTGGCGGACGGGAAGCTAAACCCTTCAACTTCCTTCAAGGGGCCTCGTCCTGAAGACCAGGGGGACATGTGACTTCCAGTCCTCTAAATATAACAGCTTTCTATTTTCCTCTTATCCTCCAGACATTGCTTTCCTCATGTGTGCCCTCCTGGCTACTTAACAATGTGAAAGTAAAGCAATTTAGCAGGCGATTAGTAGTTTATATTAGTGGCAGGATTCCTTGGAAAGGCCGTCAGAGAGGTTTACTGAATCTGAACAGTGGCTGTATGCATTCAAAAACTTAAGCTACCATTATGGATTAGCCTGGTAACATTTTTACAGGGGCACAGTTCGATTTAAAGTTTTCTATCTTTGTTTGTTGTTTGTATCGAAAATAACATTTTCTTAGCTTGTAAGTGTGTGGTTTGAAAACCATTTGCCATCTAGATCCAATAACCTTGGCTGGTGTGTGACATCATTTCACCTACTCTATATAAATAAATAAATAAATATAAAAATATATAGCTCCTGCATTCACAGGGCATGTTTTGCTTGGCCATCCAGGCTGTCATTGGCCCTTCAACAATGTGACTCAGCCGTTTTCATGTGGAATTCCCCATCAACCAAAGGAAATATGAATGCTAAGCTGCTAAGCAGAAACGAAAGTGCGGGTTATGCCAAAGCCAGCATGACTGCATCGCTGCAAAACCCTGTTTGAGCTGCTGTGGCAGTGAGGGCAAATTGTTTCCCCTTCCCATATGATAAAGCTGAACATCTGTGTGACAAACGCAGCTCTGTAAATGGACCAAAGTGCTCCTGGAGATAAATGCTGCGGTGTGCAGGTCAGCCTGTAATATCTGGAGGAAACACTGACACATAGCAAAACCACCCTTTCTATTTAAACTTTCCTTGGTTATTTACAGACCAGATTCTTTTACTGTCCCTTGAGAAATATCACTTTTTAAAAGAAAACTCAAGGACCCTTCAGGGCAGAGGGAATCCCCCTTTAAGCGTTTTCCTAATACCGTGTCAGAATCAAAAATATCTTTGTTGGCGAAGTATATTAAGCATACACGGAATTTGTCTTGGTGGGTGTGCTCAGGTATAACATACAACATACACGACAATTTCAACATAATTTATAGGACATTTACAAGTGTGTATGCATCAAGATTTCACACATAAATACAGTATACACTAGAACAGTGTTTCCCAACCCAGTCCTCGGGGGAACCCCAGACAGTCCACGATTTTGCTTCCTCTCAGCTACCAGCGCGCCTGTGTACCAGGTATTCGGTGGTCCTGATTGGTTGGGGCTCGCCAAGGATTGGGTTGGGAAACACTGCACTTGAATGTCTACCAACAGTCTGAAGCAGCATGGGATATTACAGGGGGCGAAACAAACATATAGTGAATAAGTGAGTAAACAGGGTTCATGCTAGGAAGAGTTACAGAATCCCAGCTGACTATAGTACAAAGTGTCTGTTGTCAGTAGGCCATTTACTATCAGTGAGAAACACCAATTTGAGAAAGGAACGCATCTTTGATTGTGCTTATTTATTTATTTATTTTATGTGACAATGTGTGTTGCCCAGTGATAGTGAATAATGCACATGGGAAGGGATGTTGTACGGTGGCTTAAGGTCGACCCCGCCCCCTGAGAGTGTGACACCGCCCCTACGCCATCACGATCTTTGGCAGCAGAGTCACATGACTACCAGCTCCTTGGTTAAACGTCAGCTTTTACAGCCCCGTCTTCACCAGAGATTGAAAGTAGATCCACAGTATCTCTGCATACCCTTTCAAGCCTCTCAAACAATTGTCCAGTAATGTCATTACTGTAATGGTCCTAAAAATACTTCTGTCTTTGTGTCAGTGTGAACTTTTCGATTCTGCATCAGAGAGCAAGACAGAAAAATGTTAAATTCAGATCTAACATTGGAGGCTTAGCTTGCTAATGCTAATAATGCTAGAGGCCATGAGGCTAGTGATTTCCATAGCTGTCAAGCCTCCCGTTTTGGCCGGGAAACTACCGTATTTTACCCCTCTTTCCCACTGCCCTCCCTTATCAGTGTTTTCCCGTAAATCTCCCGTATTATATCCTTTAAAAATCCTCTGCCTCTCCAAACTGAACTCGGTCAGTAGCTCCACGAGAACTGCCACCTGCAGTAGCCTGAGAAATTAAAAGAAAATGTGTAATGAAAATAAAATGTGAATGACAAGTGGTTATTTTATATTTCTTATACACCTGTCTTAAAATGTAAGGGATACTGGAGCTTGGTTGGGGTGGTGGGATGGCTCGCGGCCGGTGCTGGAAAATTATTTTCAAATCCAAAACTTGACAGGTATGGTGATTTCTGAAGCTAGTGATTTGGAGGGTCCTGCGTGCTAACACATTAATTCATCACCTTCCTTCTAATCCTTTTTTAGCATTTTGTAGAAAATAGCCCCGATGATGTTCTAGGTAGTCCATATCCACAATGTCACCCCATTCTTGGGACTAGACTAGGACTCCAGCTCAGAAGGTGCCCACCCCGGGCACCATCCGGACATGTGGGAAGGCAAATGGCATGGATGGTC
>JAODKL010000021.1:20987238-21003280 GCA_026780765.1 Petrocephalus schoutedeni | reverse complement strand
GTCTGGATGGTAGAAGACCAGAGTTATCACCATAATCCATCCCTCCATCAACATTGTATGGACAGAGGTATGCCCCACCCCACTCGCAACCTGCCCAGGCCTGGGTATTGCCATCCCGACACTCTGCTGCAGTGTCTGCTCGCCCGCCCAGCCAGTCATTAGTGCATGTTCACGGCAATGCCACATTAGGGATAATCTACGTGCATTACTGTTAGAATAAAGAGGATTGAGTGGCCATTTTCCCAGAAAGAGCCCCTGCCAAGAGCTGCCAGTGTCTGAGAGGGCGTGCGGAGGAATGGGCCGCTGGGTTGGCGTGGTGCAGCCGGGGTGCAGAGCGGGAAGTGTGATGAAGGCTGCTAACTTTGCCCCGTCATGTTTATTCAGTGCTTTAGATACTTCCCTTATTCCAGCTTAACTTCCCCATTATTCTTATCCTGCTTTCAGTTTCACGGCTTTGGCCTTTGAGCCAATGGCAGCTCAGAGGATAGATGCATACACCAATCCATACCTTTTCAGTGCCGGATTCAGACGCGGACCTAATGCAAGGCTAACCCAAGCACACTATCTGCACCTTCTTATCTTTCTCTGGAACCTGTACTGTACTTCCCTGCGTGTGTCTCAGGAAATCAACTCAGGAACCGGGCTATGGCAATTTGGAAAACATACCCCCCCCCCACCCCCCCAACAATGAATTTTTGGGAGAGGCGCCTAATTGTTTTTGTAAAATCAAGCTGAACCTTGAATGAAAACTGGAAGAGCGACTGCTGGCTCGCCTGTGGAAACCCCATGGCCCTGGGTTTCTGTAAATTTGATTTCCAGCTGGAGAAACAAGCTCCCTTGTTCGGCCCATTAGACACATTCGCTGACACTCCCTGCACCACACTAGCCGCCTCAATCATGTGCCTTCCGGGTCCTTGCCTCTTCTGCCTCCCTCACTATGCCTCTGTCTCTCCATCTCTCTCCCTCTCTCTCCTCTCTTTCCCCCCATCCCTCTCTCCTACTGGCCACTCTCGTGAATACTAAGTGGTGGGTTTAAGGTCACACAGCCCACATCCACAGATTTGCTTTAGCTTGAGTATCCCTGTCGTGCTCCCGGGGGACTGAGGGCCCCGCCTGGCCTTCTTCGGCCGTCTCCACCTGGACCCCGCTGGCTTCCTCCTGACCTTTCCGGGCCCAGCCTCAGCGGTTGTACAGGCCTGGAAAAACCAAAGTACTTATTGTCTTGTGCTTTATTTTTGATCCCCTGGCAGCCGGAGCACGCTAGCAAAATAGATTAGGGGCTTAAAAAGTAAGGCATAGCGATGGCCCAAATAGGCCAAGCTGCACGGTTTGGGTTTCAATTGATTAGGGTTAGTGTAGATTTCCTTTGGGCTATGCTGCTGCTGACACTGCATTCACATTAAATGTGCCTGGTCATTCTGTGTCTGTATCACTCTATAGCATTAACAGGTATGCTGTTTGTACCCTTTCGCTTCGGACTATCTATCTATCTGTCTGTCTGTCTGTCTGTCTGTCTATCTGAAACAAAAAGCTTTGAAAATCTTTACCATTTTTGAAGTCGCTGTTTTTCATTTTTAATGCTGCAGAGTGCACCCCCCCCCGCCCATGTAAGATGGAGCAGAATGGTCCAGTCGAGTAAGTGAGGCACATCTCGCTCAATTCCCTTGGGGGGTCGGGGGGCAGCTGTGACATCACTGCCTCTCAGAGGAAGGTGATTGGTCTGGGTGGCGGGAGTATGACTGAGAGCCAGCATGGACGTGCAGAGCATGTCAGAGGCCACATCCATAGCGGCCACTCTGGGCTGTAAGGTCAACGTTTACAAAGGCAGCATACAGAGGGACCAACGGGAGTAGTGCTCACTCAACAGCACAGAAATTTATCTTTGAAGTCATAAAGTCTGGATTTTCATAGATTCTGAGCAGTGTATCTCTCTGTCGAGCAACAAAATTCTATTTGATAAACATATTTGGAAATATGCTGTTGCAAAATGCTTGACAGTGCACCATTCACCGTTATGTTGTTGTTAATTGCATAGCCTTAAAATCCCCAGAACACAAATTTAACAATTAAAATCGCCCCAAAAATCTCACTTTAAACACATCACCTCAGAGTTCCTGTCTGGGAACCTGAAAGGGTCAGAGCAGTAAACAGACGGCTCTGTCAGAAACAAAGGAGAGCAGGACGTGAGATCTTCTTCAGTCTGGTGCACTGTCAGGTCAGCTGGAGTCCACGGTTCGACCTGTCAGGGAGTGAGATTCTCCATATCCCCGCGAGTCCATCACTTCATCGGGGAATCGCCATCACACTAAAGAACTCAATAGTAGCATCATCAGCAGCTGTCAAACGCTTTGGTGTCACGCTGACAAAAACCTTACCTCCACATAGCAGCCGTAAGCTGGTCTAACAGATTGGATCCACCCATCGCTCACAAAGATGCCAACTTAGCTGCCAGTGCAGACCACAGTCATTCCTCACCTAACCTGCTGCACCTCCTTCCTGGCTGGGCTCCTGACGTGTCGCGGTGAATTTCTCCATGTTACCCCGAATCCCCAGATGCTCACATCTCCCCCTTTCAGCTCTTCTTCCATTAGCTGTCAACTGAAGCTAATATCAAGTTGAAGACCTTGGGATTGGCTAGGTTTCCAAGAAAATAACATCACCATACCCACAAGGTGCCATCAAACCCTAGACTCCTTCAAGGACGCTATGTTCCTCTATATCAGGTTGGCTGAAATTTCAAGTTAAAGTATTTGAAATCCAAATCAAGCATATTTTTGACCTTGCCGTGGAGAATCAAGCTTCTCCTGAACCTTAAGACTGTATAGTTCTTCATGATATTGAAGAAGGGACTATTTTCTAATGTCAACGTTTTTCTTGTACTTTTATATTATACCCACATTTCACATTACACAGGTATCTACACGTGAGTTAATAGAGATAATAATCACGTATGTATGTTGTTGCTCTCTGATGCACGATACACCAAATATTTGGATCGACCTGTAAGAGAAAATGTCGACTATATACAAAAATACAATATGCACTGCAATTAATCATTAAGAGTGTCGGTTCTACAATAGGTGTAGCAAAAATACTAATAAAATACTCAGTCTTCCAGCTTGTATGCCTTCGAAAACCAGACGCACCTCTGCATGCCTCATGGCCACTACTCACTGCAGCTCATACACTTTTACGAGGATGTGACTCGGTCACACCTCAGGTGTTCACACAACGGCACATGGTCTCAGAGTCCTGCCGGTCCAAATCCAATGTGAGCTCTTCTCCAAATCCAATGTGAACGCCCTTGAGCATTGTGATGATGAAGTCCTTATTCTTAATTGCTCCACTGAAACATCCAGTAATATACATGGGGTAAAACTTAACGACACGTCTACTACAATTATTAGCATCATAACACATGCAAATGGGGCCCAGTATACATTTTCATGGCCCCTAAGCAAAGCGTTAACTGGGAGACCCCCTACCAAGATAACTGATGATCATTTCACTTCCTGCACAACTAAACTCAGGGGTAACTCAGGGGCCCAAGGCAAATGTCTGTTCTGCCTATAGCTAGAGTCGGCCCTGTTTTCAAATAATATTAATAATAAAAACAACAATGCTAAACAGAGTGAGTAGGAGGAGCATCATTTATAATATTGAGTTAAAGATTTGAATTGGTTGTTATTCTGGATGTAAAATTGACGGCAACCACACAGGGGCCCTCAGTAACACTTTCACTGTATTGAAGGCTGACTGGTTCATATCTCAGCTACTTGTCTGACATAGAGCTCTTTGTTGGACAGACAAAACAATTAGGATGCTCATTTCTGAAAAATGTCATATCCATCTGAGTATGTGTTTTCCTGCTGCACAGTGTTGTGTCTTTCTTATTTTTGCTTGTGAACTCAGCAAACTAGATTCACTGTGTATGTGTGTTTAATAGTGGCAAAAAATAATTTAATGCATAATTATTCGCACTGGCCAACTAAAATGATTTCTGTTTAACAGGGCAGGGGTGGGCGTTCGGATTCTGAAATCAATCATTCCTCTGTACCGCACTGCACGGTACCTCAGAGCATATTCAATCTTCTATATACATGCGTGAATGATTTATATTTACAGTCATTCATCTAAAACCTGATCTAAAGAGCAATGTAAATAGTAAGTGCATTAAACAACGAGCATGCAATCAGTAAATGTGTTTATATGCGACTTGGCTCGCTAAGTGAGATATCAAAATATCACTCTGAGGTAACGTAATCTAAAAAGCAAGGTGCTAAGAACTGCAATTTAGAAGGGTGAGTGAGTCGCAGTGTTGCCCAACACCTGCTTGGCTGGCATGTCTGAATCCCACTTCTGCTCTTTGTGTGTGGGGTTTGAATATTCTTCCCGTGTCTGGTTTCCTCTGGTAGACCAAAGACATGCAGCCAAGCTAACTGCTGTTGCTAAATTACCCAGAGAGTATCATTGTGGGCGTGGCTGTATCTGCCCTATGATCATGGCTTGCTCTACCTTTTCGGGGAAAAGGTAAAGCTTTTGGGCAAAGCTTTTGAGCAAAGGGAAGTGTAATGCAAGAGAGTGCAAGCCAGTGCATTATGCTGCATGACAGCCAGAGAGGCAGCGTCTGGGGACGGAGCTGAGGCGCCAGTTCCTCCTTACCTAGCCAGTTCCTCCCACCAAGAAAAATGATTAATGATGATCACTTCCTCCACACTGCAGGCAATTTATGGGCCCTACGTAACAGCCTAGTCTGCCTATAGCTAGTGGTGGCCTATACAGGACTGGCATCCTGTCCACAGAGTACCCCAGCCTTGTTTCCAGTGCAGCTTCGGATTGGCTTCAGGCCCTGCTGTGTCCCTGACTGGGATGGATACACTGCCCCCCCCAATACTCCCATAAAGCTTTAGATAGATTATGAAGTTCGAGACCATATAACCTCAAATAACCTCATAATGTGGAGAAATACCAGCCGATAAATCTGAGAACGCACATTCATCTTTATACATGCTCATGAAATATTAACCAAATTGGACCGGGCCAAGAGGAGTCAGACCGCACACTGCTGATGTTCCTGATTGCTAAAGTCACAGATACTCTGACAGCTATAACGCTATCGTCACCCACACCAATGCACCTTCCCGTCCTGGGAGGCAGGGCCAGCCAGGCTGCTAATGCATATCAGTGTATGTAGTTCTGCTCCAAAACTGTTACAGGTTCACTGATCATGATTTGGTTTTATTAATTGTATTTTGAGTCACTATTGGCATCAGAAGACTCCTGATTGTGTCATGACGCATTCGGGGACACACTTCATTGCCACTTCTGTTGATAAAGCAGTGCAGTCGCCTCAATCTCGTGACTTTAGGTGTAGAAAGTCAATTCCATTTTTTATAGATGTAATCCAATTTGTAAAGAGGGCAGGCAGTTCCACTGTACTTAACTGCAAAAGTAATTTCCCTCGTTTTACGAATACTGAGTTAAGGACATTAGTCATATGGCTCACTCAGATGGAACACTAATGTCATGTATAATCCAGAGACCAAGCACACCTGGGGCAAGGGTAGTATGAACACAATTTTAAAAAAGTATTTTCAGTGTGAGAAGTTTGGCCCAGCCACTGCAACATGATCAATAGTCAAGCCCTCAGAAATTTACGAATGTGTTAATTCGCCAGGAAGGGAAGAGCAGGGAAGACCACCCTATTGGCATGTGTGTGTGTGTATATAATACCTCGTGACCCTGTCCCATCAGATAAAGAGGCAGAAGGAAGTAAAAGTAACAACTTGACACAAGGATATGAGAAAATGAAAAAAAATAGCTATAAAATGCGAACCAAACAAAAATTATTCTTAAGCACTTGAATTTGATTTTAACCATGGTTTAAATAAAACCATGCTTAAATACGGTGTTATTATTATACTAATAGAATTAGAGGTATTAGATTTTGTCACATTTAATGATGATACATACCACCAACTGTACGTCTACCACTATATATGATGTAGGCCACGCCTAGCTATTACTGAAGGCGTTTGTAGCTATTATACCTGACAGGGATCATTATTTCACGGCAAAAGCCGATGTCTGCACGTTTCGTGCACTGCGCGTAGGAGCGCCACATCGCGAGCGGTCTGCCCTCTTTGCCACGAGAAGGGGGGACTGGCGCGGCGCGCGGGGCACGCGCCTTCGGCCGCGTGCAGGGGCGCGCGGTGAGCACGCCGGTGCGGGCTCGCCGGCTCACGTGGGCCTGACGTCAGCGGCGCTGTCAGTAAGCGCCCAGCTTTCCCGGCCGCCGCACGCGCCCTCCTTCCCCCTCCATTGTGCGCGAGTCGAACGATGCGATCGCCCGCAGCCATCGCCGCCGCCCAGTAGAGACCACCAGCCCGAAAGCCGAGCGCAGCCGCCCTCCCACAGCCGAGACAGCCGCGGAGATACGCCCTCCTCCCAAGCCGTCTCCATTTGCAGTCGCACCGGGGTTTAATGCTTTAGCGAGTCGCCGTAGCGAGAGAGGGGGAACGAGAGCGGCAGAGAGAGAGAGGGAGAGAGAGAGAGAGAGAGAACGAGCGAACGCGTCCGAGAAAGGGGACAGGGAAGAAAAGGGAAGGAAAAAAAAGGATTACCCGTTTTTAACTTCGTATATTTTGGAGAAAGAGAAGAGCCGAGGGTCGCCTAACAATGGGATGTACACTGAGCGCTGAGGAGAGGGCGGCTTTGGACAGGAGCAAAGCCATCGAGAAGAACCTGAAGGAAGATGGGATCACTGCTGCAAAAGACGTGAAATTACTGCTGCTAGGTAAGGAGGAAGCGCCGAGCGGGCTCCGTCTGCGGAAGCCGCCGCTCCGGCTGTCACGCCGCACGGCGCGCCGGCTCGCACTCTCTCGCATTACACCACCGCCTACAGCCTCAGCAATAAATAAGGCAAGATATTACAAGTGCTATTAGTGCCAGCAAATCTTGCACCAACATCCCTAATGCTTGCATCGTCTTTTCCCTTTTTCCCCCCTTTGTTTGCTTTAACAGGGGCAGGCGAATCAGGCAAAAGTACCATCGTCAAACAGATGAAGTAAGTGTTTCGGGCTAAGTGTCTTTTCGCCTTTAATGTGGGCTGGTGTCGCCCCCCGCCCCCCGCCCGCTCCCTCTCGCCGTCCCTTCGTAGTGTGGATGCTGGATACGGGGGTCCGCCATATTCTCCCAGAATTATTCCTCGGCGGCGAGGCTTACGTGTCTGCGGGAGAGAGCGGCAGTGGGTGACGGCGGGAATATGTGCTGTTCACTGTAATGGTGCTGAAAGCCGGAGCCCCCGACGCCGGGGCGGACTGCCGTCCAGCCGGAGCTTGTTAACGACCAGCACGCCAGCCGTGCGCCGCCCGCGTCCCAGCAGAGTGCCATTAAAATTCACCTCTCCCAATTAATCTTAATGCCATGCTTTTATCTCCCCGAGCCGTGCCTTGCCCCTCGCTGCTTGATCTCTCGACGCAGGTTTTTAGGGTGGCTTCTCTGGCATTTAATTTGGAAGAATCCGCAGGTAATACGGATTTAAGGCAGGGGCAGAAAATATGCGGTCCGAGCTGCACCTCACTGGGGATCCTTTGCGTTTTCAAACAGCAGTAAAAATCTGTTCGAGCTCCGTTGAGCATGTATGGGGGGGGGGGGGGGGGGGGGGTGGAAGAATAATTATATTTAAAATTGTATATTCCTACTTTCATGTGCATTTTAATAGAAATTGGCGCCTGGTGTTACACTCGAACCACCTCTAGTTTTACAGCCATTTTAATTTTCACGCTGCACGCCCAAGTCACTCCCTTTTTGCCCGCTGAGATTTAGTTAAATGATGGGTTCTGACAATATTGTATTTCCGAATAACACATATTTACCCAGGATAACCGTTAAACTTAAGCTGCCGTGTAAGCTTTTTGCAGAACTGTACATTTTTCCCTTGAATTTGCTGCATTCATCTACAGATGTCTGCAAAACTGTCTTGAGATGAAATGTCTGAAAATCTGTTTACACGACTGTCGATTTTGGAGGCCCATTTATTTGCAGGGTTTATGGATGCTATCAGTACCGTCCGATTTAAACACCTGATATTAAATGAATGGAAACAGACTGGGATTTCAGACACCAGGCAAAGAAACGCCTTTCAGCTCTCAGACTTGTTGGATCGTTGCCATTTTTGGAACGGCTTCTTCACAAAACTGTTTAGAATTAGATTTTTTTGCATGCATATTGATTTTTCGGTGCACCGATTCGGGTTTTTTTTGTGCATACTTCGTGCGGAGATATCCGGTAGTGCAGGCAACCTTCCGCTATAACAATATCTGATTGTCGGATTACAGAATTTCAGGCGCTTTTGATGGTGGACAGCGCCCAACTGAACCTGTACTCATTCGTTGTTCTTCGGAAATGCTCGGGCCTCTTCGGTTTAACTGATCGGCATCGCGCTTTCACTCGGAAATCCCGAAACGGATTTCCCACGGACTGTGAGTGCGGTATAAGAGAGAGAGAGAGAGAGAGAGATTAGCGCTAAATGAAAAGATATTAGCGATCATGTATCGCCGTAACTTACGATTAAGCGGGTGATTTTAAGTTAAAATTGTTTTTTTGTGATTTAAATCGAGGAAGTAGGAAATAAGCTGGTGTTGTAGTTGGTTTGTGTTGTTATATTTACATCTATTTTTCTGTGCTGCAACATGGGCCTTGTCAAGGCAATGCAGTGCTATTGACATTCTGGCATCACCCGTGCATAACTCAATGCTCAATATACATACAAATAGATATCCTTTGATGGGATTTCCAGAATATTGTGTACTGTTTTCCATCCAGCTATCCATCCATCCATCCAACCTCTGACTGCTTATCCTGGTCCAGGACATAGAGGCCGGGATGCTAGTCTTTAAGTGGGGACACACACACACACACACCAGCACACACACACTCACCCGCACAAACACACACACAAACATGCTATGGGCAGTTCAGGCACACCACTTAGTCTTCGACAACGGAAGGAAACCAGATTACCTGTCGGAAGCCCACAAGACCTGAGGAGAACATGTACACCACAAACATGCATGCCACTCCTGCAGTGTTTATGGAATACACATTCTCGTGCGGGTGGGGAGAAGGGGTCACCACCTGCAATGTGTACAGTGGGGCAGTGACGGTGACCTTTGGCTTTTGCATACATTTTTTAACGGGAATAGTCAAATAAATTAAGTGCTTAGATGAAGCCACAGGTTTATTGTGTTGGTAAAAGTAGGCGCTCAATAAGTTTGAGACAGGAACCTGTGAAACGGTGTCTCTGGAGAGGTGACGAGTGGCTTAGAGCTGCTAGTTAAACTTTCCTCAGGGACCTCGTCATTGGGAAGGTTACTCTTCTCTCCTTGTTATTGTTATTGTGTTATTATGTACAGGGTAGGTGCCCTATGTGAGGATTCAATGGAAGCTCCTGGTTTCATGCTCTTCCTGACACTTTCTTTTGTAAGTTTATTGAAGTGTAGTATCAAGTTAAGGAGGCGAGCGTTTTTAAAAATGGAGCTATGCCATTGGCAGCCGGGATCGGCGTTAAACGTAGAGGCTCTCAGGCCCCCGCTTGGTTGGTGTGGACTGTGTGCTCATGTCCTCTTTGTATGTAGGTTACTCAGTCAACTCGAGGGTGTTAATAGATAACCAGCTCATCTACTGGATCCATGGCCTACAGGTCTAAAGTCCAGCACCCTGATCTGGCCCAGCCAGAGATGTTTTTTGCGTTATCCCCAAACTGGCATGTGTACAGGTACAGGGCCCTGCTTTCACGTCTGTTCCTGGTTTTCATGGAAATTTAGGTCCATTATGGACGATTGTGAATTTGCTGTGCCGCTCACTGCAGTGTGCTCTGTGAAGAGGGTGGCAGCAGACCTGCTACAGAGCTCTCTGCAGACCTGCTTGCTCCCTGTAGCCCTGCTCTTGTCGGTCAGTTGTTCTCCGTTAAGTGATATAAACATACAGGCCATTAATAGAGCATTTAGGGTGAGCTTTTAGTCAGAAATGGGTCCTTGGATGAATTTACCTGCTTGAATGTTTGTAACATGCAGACGGATCTTTTCAGATGCATTATAGGATAGGGTTTCTACAACCAAGGCCGGTGCACTTGAGGAATTCTTCTTGTGGATGCGTAGAGGCTAAATCGGCATTCTCCTCAGCTCATCTTCTGTCACGCATAGATACAGTGTCCTTATATAATATACTTTCGATGGAACCTTCCCTGGAATTTTAATGCGAGGGAGATTGGCGGTCTCAAGTCAGTGAGCCCGAAATCAATACCCAAAGAGCGGGGAGCTGATTTTAATGAATGCTGAAAGCCACCAGGGGAGGTCACTTAAACACGAAGAAGCACGTGAGCCACCTACAGCACGGATAAAGGTCACACTGGTGTCTTGGAGAGTTTCAGCATCCGCATGCTCGCCCATGAGTGTGTGCACAGGCCTGTAGTGCATGCACGTGCATTTTAGTCTCATGCAACGTGTCCCAGCCGTGAATTTAACACCTAGTCTTGTAGAACTGTAAGATTACTAAAAACTGCTGGGAAACAATAGAAAAAAAAATGAATCGCAAAATACTTCCAAATATCCATCTTTTTAGTGTTTCAGAAAATAGTAATATAGTATTACTATAGTATATAATAAGTATATATATATTGTTTTATATATTGTATATATTTGTATATATTAACTTTTGTAATTAAAGTTAGTTTAATTCCGGCTTTCTTCGTCATGATACACAGGCAAAGAGAAACATGTACGATTAAAATAAATGCTAACGAATGTCATCTGTGATCTCTGAGTGTCCTGGCGCTACAGTGGCCCAGTTGTTCTTGCAGACCTCAGAGTGCCTCGTTCACCTTCCTTGATGGCGGGGTCGTGAGCAAGTGTGCGAGGGAGCGAGCGCAATGATTGCGGGGCCCTAATGGTGGCCGACCGCGGAGGAAACTGTCTGCCTTGCTCTTGTACTTTGTCTCCAGCGTTCCGCTTTGTGAGCTGCTGTAAATAATTCAGCACTGTGATTCTGAGAAAGCGGGATAAGGAAGTCTACGCAAGTCACTCTGAGTATTCATGAACCAACACTCAAAAAAATGATACTGGACTGAAGAGAGGGCACGTGGACTAGGCGTCTCCCCTGGTGGTGCCTGATGTTCACCCTTCAAGGTCAACTTTATTGCCATTGTGTGCATGCTCAATAAATGAAACCCTTGGCCTTGGGGACCCTTTAGCACCCCATTATGTTCCTGTTTGTCTTATTCCTGCAAGTCTAATATGCCCGCCGGACCTGACAGTATGTCATACTGTCCCATCCAGAAGGTTTCCACTAAGTGCATCACAGCTCTGAGGACTGCCTTCGTCCGTGAATAAAGCCTCAGTAGCCCACCGTTAGGTCACGTGGCATAGTGCGAGCTGGCCCCTTGTACATAACCACCCCGAGGTTGCATCTTTTGTACCCATTACAACATCCTGTTTGCAATAGGCAAGGGCACATGCAGGGATGGGCCTACAGGTGCCCTGGCCCCAGCTCAAAGCTGATTGGCCACAAGAGTGCCTCTTCCCCTGTCACTCACTGATTCAAAACACATCATTGGCTAATGATAAGGTTAGCCCCTCCATATGAATTATGTACTCTCTTATGTCCCCCACCTTAAAAACTCTTAGAATCACCCCTGACATGCAGTACACGCCATATCAAACGCTGGACCTCCTGACTGCTGCTCAGCTGACCCAATATTCATAGTCTCCTAGCAACACAAAGCAGTATCTTGATTGGCTCAGCCATTACTTAGTTGTTAATGGGCATAGTCTTTATGTTCCCACTAAATGGACCCATTGCAGATTGCATTCTGCTTTTCTGTGTTCCTTTGGGAGTGCCCACCCCAATAAGGCTACATCATGCTTGCCCTCACCATCACCCCTCAGTCATATACACCATTAACTGGCCCAGTGATCCAATGCCTCTTCATCTGATGAAAGCTTTTTTAACGATGCCGCACACCTGTGCTGGGTTCTGATGGAGGATCGTTTTGGGGGAAATGTAGAGATTCGGAGATAAAACAATGCTAATTTCCGGTAGCCTCGTTAGAGCCTGAATTTGGGCTGAAAGCTTCAGTTAAGTTGTTCAGTTTAATTAACAGACGTTTCAGCTAAATGATCTCACACAATGGCAGTGTTCCAGTTTGAGGTCTGATGCTTTTACTACAAGGTTTCCCATTCAGTCTCTGCACTTATAGAGGCGTAGCATCCTGTTAACATCATACACTGCTGTATCACAAAGACGGGATGTTGCTGTTTTGGTTTTCGTCACCAAAGAACTCCCTTGCTGGAGTAATGTGAGACAGCTTTGTTTTCATTCAATTGTTACATTCAACTTTGTAAAAGATTGTTCCTATCAGACCAAATAAGCAATAACAGCGTCCTCGGTGTAGCTGGCTCTGGAGAGATGAGTCAGAGGGTCACAGATGGACACATATTGACAGGGCGGATGTATTCAGCACCAAGGCTTGCGTGTTCACACAAAATGCGCCTACACCTAGCGTGAAATGGTTAATTACATTCTCTCACTCCCCAATGATTTGAAAATTACTCACTCTGGAACATACACATTTAATATTATGGACTGGCACCCATACCAGGTGGCACTCTGCAATGCTTGGAAGACTCTGGAGTGCAGCTTGGATTAGTTGTCATTGTTATATTAATTTAAGATATCTTTTTAACTGCATTGTCGATAGGGATGTCAGACGTCATTGATAGGGATACATGTCTATGGTCCCTCCATGGCTAGAAGTGTGTGGGGTCAGAGCCCGTCTCACCATGTGCTCCCTTCTGGACCTTGTGCTCGGTAGGGTGGGAGGGGGTGGGGGGAAGGGCACATACGCTCACTCTGGGCAGGCCACCTAGAGATGGCCTTGCTCTAGCTGAACATTCAAGATGACAGAATATGAATGTGTTCCAGAAAGCCAGCCCATTCTTATTCCATTAAAGCATCCAGAACACAACCAACATCTACTATGTCTCCTGCTTCTTACCTTGTGGTCACCATAAGCTCACCATAGTTTGAACAGATGAATGGGTGGAAATAATCTAAGAATATACACTTTGTGTTCAGTTACAAAAAGGAGACGTAATTATTCCCTGGCTGATAATGTCTAAGCTGTCAGGGCTTGTAGCCCTTTCTAACAGGAGCTTGTTGTCTCCTGACTCCCGGAAGGGTGCCCTGGTCAAAATATGGCCCCCTGGGATACCTGGGAGCCACAGACTGGCCGGCTGTCAGCAGCACTGGCTGGTAGAGGGCTTCTGCGAGATCATTGGAGCAGCCTGATGAAGGGCAGTGATACGCCAGGAGCCTCTGGATGCTGCTTTACCGGTCCTACACGACTCGCTCGTGGCCGCTGGGTGTCAGGTTGCAGGCACCGTCTCCACCCTTTCATGGGGGACCCTGACTGTTGCGCGGTGCAGCATGCTCCCCTTCAGGCATAACTTGGGAAGGCCCTGGGGGGACTCGGTGTTCTGGCCTGCGGTGGCTGGGCTGCGGGGCGGGGGGCCTCCTGTAAAGCCCTCACTTGGACTCTCACTCCCTCGTTCTTGAATCTTTCCCTTCCTTCTATCCCTCCCCATCTCTCATTCTTTGCCTCATTGTGTCTCTCTTTCCTGTTCTCCCTCCCCCTCTTTCTACCTTCCTGTCTTCCCATCTTCCTACTTCCATCTCTCCCTCCTTTTCTTCTCTGTCTACCTCTGTTTCTCTCTTCACACCTCCCCGTTGTCCTCCATCCTTCCTTCCTTCTTTCTGTCCATGCCTCATTCTCTCTTTCCCTCTCCATCTGGCTTCTGCTTTCCCCCCATCTCACACTCCTTCTCTCCCCGCCCCTCCGCCTTGTTCCCTCTTTCTCTCCATCTCTCGCTCCCTCTAGGCAAGCCAAGCACCGTCCGCTGAACAAGCAAAGGCTCTTAACAGGCAATGTCTCTCTGGCTTGGGCACATCATGTTTTTTATGTACCAGTCCCCCCTGATCTTTTCTTATTTGTTGCTTGAATGGAAATCTCATTAGCTCTGTGAGGAATACTTACTGCCACCAGTGGGGAGGAGATGGACAGAACCAGCACTAATGGAAGCTGGAACAACTCCTCCATTAATGGTTCTGTTTTTTTTTTTGTGCGGACCTCAGAATTAAGGAGATGCTGGTTGGTGCCTTTCCCGGCCCTATGCACTGTTCTGTGGCCACTTGGGTGAGAGTGTGTCAGGGCTGTTTTTCTCAGAGGATGCTTGTGTTTCCATGGGCACGTCTGAAGGGATGAACAGGAGAGACTTTTGGGCTTCATGGACTGACGTCCATGGCTGCATTCATGGTCCAGCTTATTGGAGTGATGTTTACATTTTCTGACTGCTGGAGAGATTTTCACAATCCAGCTTGTTGCCATGGTATTCACAACCCTCTCAGGCTTTTCGAGAGATGTCCACTTGCCAGCTTATTTCCATGGTATTCACAATCCTCTCATGCTTTTGGAGAAATGTCCACATTGCAGTTTGTTGCCATGGTATTCACAGCCCTCTCATGCTTTTGGAAAGATATCCGCATTTCAGTTTCATGGTGTTCAAAACCCTCTTGTGTTTTTTGGAGAGATGTCCACATTGCAGCTTGATGGTGTTCACAAATGGCTTGGGCTTTTAGAGAGATTTACAATTCCTGCTTGCTGCTATGGCATGTACAGTCCTCTCAAGTTTTTGGAGAGATGTCCACATGTCAATTTGCTGGCATGTTCACAACCTTTGTATCTCTTTTTGGAGAGACATCCATATTACAGGTTGTTGCCATGGTATTCACAACTCTCTTGAGTTTTTGGAGAGATCTCCACATTCTAGCTTGTTGCCATGGTGTTCACAGCCCTGTTGGGTTTTTGAAGCGATTCACATTCTAGGTTGTTGCCATGGTGTCCTCTCAATGCCTCTCAAGTTTTTGGAAAGATGTCCATGTTCCAGGTTGTTGTAGTGGTGCCCAGTCAGCTTCTGACTGCTTTCTTGGTCGGTTTCCCTGTAGGAGTGGCAACCTTACACTCAACATTCCTCTATCTATCTTGATGTATCTCTCTATATTTATCTTTATCTCTGTGCCTGTCTATGTCTATCTAAATTTCTAGCATGCATAGTCCGTGTTCTTGCCTCTGTTGTTCCTGTTCCTCTGTTGTTGCCATTTGCCTCTGGTGAATGATGTCACATCTGAGTTAACTGCATTTCAGTATAAGAAGTCAGAATACCGGTTCTAGCCAGGATTGTTTTTAGTCTTTGTTAGCAATACCAGTTGATTACAGTTGATTACGTGGTATTAAAAACCATAGTAACAAGTCCACAGATAGTGGTTGGACAGTACTTTGCGTACAACCAATTTAAGGTGACCTAAATAATACTTTAGCGCTAATAAAAAGTATTCAGCTACAGCCTTCTTGAATTCTGTGGTCGGGGCAGCAGAGGTTCCTCTGACTATCCATGTCAGAATTTTGATTTCAGGTGTGTTCCAGTTGAAATTTCTGACTAGGAACTCAGAAATTCTGAATTTCTAGTTTAAATGGAACATGACATCATCCTCTCTTTAATTTTCCTGCTTCTGGGCAGAGTGTTATAGGTCTGTTTACTGGGTGGGTTAGTCACTAGGTGGGATAATCACTGGACATGATGATAGTTTGAGAGTTACAGGGCAGGTTAGTTATTGGTTGGGGTAATAACTGGACAAACTAGTAGTCTGGGAGTTGTTACACTGGGTGGGTTAGTCACTGGACAGGGTGGTTTTGTAGGTGTAGTTATTAGCTGGGTTAGTGACCGGGATAATCACTGGACAGGATGTTAGCATGAGGATAGTTACTGGGCAGGTTAGTCATTGAGTGGGATAATCACACAACAGGGTGGTGGTGTGTGGGTGGTGGGGTTATTTAATTAGGTTCTCACAGTCTCTCCAGTGCAGCCAGCTGCCAGTTCCCGGGGGGGGGGGGGGGGGGGGGGGGGGGGGGGGGGGTGGGGGGGGGGTG
>JAODKL010000021.1:20971032-20987138 GCA_026780765.1 Petrocephalus schoutedeni | reverse complement strand
CCCGGGGGGGGGGGGGGGGTTGCTGAGGTGGGGCTACTTCTCGCCTACAACATGGGAAGTCTGTGTTTGCATGCATAGCCAGTGGTTTTGTTGTGTCCCAATCGTGTGGGGGGGGGAGGGGGTGGTGGTGTGTCGCTGCTGAGTCATGGGTGTTGCTTCTCCAAAAGAAGGTTCCGTTCTGTGCGGTGCCTCGCCCGGCCCGGCTCAGCCTCGGTCAGTCTGTGTGCTCAGCGACAGTGCTGACACGCACGTCTGCCAGCTCTAAGGCGCCCTGGGCCCACGGTTCACACACTCGCTGCTCTCTCTGCTCTCTCTCTCTCTCTCTCCGGCTGTCATCCGCTCTGAAATCTAATTTTACCACTCCCCCCAGTCCGCCTTCACTGGCCACCTGGGTCCCGAAATTCACAAGAGGTCAGACGTCGGCAAAATAGATAATTTTGGACGATTTCCCTGTGGGATGTGACGGTGTGCTTCTCTTCTGGGACGGGGTACCAAAAGTGTGTCACGGAGGACCCTCGGAGTACCACCTGGACTGTCCCTACTGGAGTCTCTTTGAGACGCACGCACTCTCAGGCACCCTCACTCTACACACACATATTGAGACACTCAGGGCCGACACCCCCTCCCCCCGTCACCATCTGTGCGTGTCTTTGGCCCCAGGAAGGCCGTGAGTGTGAACGGCGGGGCAGTCGCTGCTTGGCACTCTTCACATCGCCCCGCTGAAAGGCTGCTTTGTTCCCGCCGCGGTGCCCCCCCACCTCTCCCCACTGCACCGGGCCCGGGTGCAAGAGAAACACGGTGGCTCAACGGCCAATCAGATCTTCGCCCAGTCAGATCACCAGCCAATCAGATCTCCACACCAGAAGCGAGTGCTCATGAGAAACAGGCACTCGGCCCTCAGGATAGATCTCTTCTTTAACCTCTTTATGAGTTTAAAAAGTGCAATGAAGGGCTGTTGCGCGATGTGGTGTCAGATAAGAGGAACGATGGAAGACAGCTGGCTGGAAAGCTCTGTGCTGCCAGGGTGCTCAACGAGGTGAGCACAGGAAAGAGGACAGCACTTAACGAGCCAAGTTAACCACATTCAGTAGGAAAGGCAGGATGTACCATCCCAGGCTCAAAACTAAAAATGTGAATAGACCATGAGGGAATCCAGTGATGACAGATTTCAATTAAGCAGACATATGAGATCATAGAATCAGGGTGACGCAGCTGAAAGGGCATCAGCCCTGACCTCTGACCCCGGGAATGTCCTTCCACGTCCTGTTGGGGTTTAGTAATGAACTGTGTCTATTTGCTCCCAAAGATCTACGTTCCTTACACATCACCGATTAATGTCACTTACATCAGCCAGATCTAGCCTAGGACTTGAACCACCAGTGTACCGGGCCATAGCTTTGCCTATTACACCAGCAAGCTCCCGGGCATCTGGATGGCCACGGAACAAAAGACATTTGTTGAGCCGTGAGTTCATGTTAGTACTCTCAGCTGATCCCCACTCGGGTTGTGTGGGGCTGCATGTCCCCTACCCCTCAGTAAAATCTGAAGAGCACACCATTGTTGTTTACTGGACTTTCTCAGCTAAGAAGGGGAACGTAAACAACATCAGAGCTTTTGATACAGGAGAATGGACGGGACAGCGAGATTTAACGTTACATTGTTCGTTCAGTTTTGGAGGATCTGCCTGAGACGCAATAATAATATCTGCTAAAAACAGCGAGGGATGGGGTGAAACACTCACTGGGTGCATGAAGGGGACAAAACCCGAATATGAGGGCAAAGAAATGAAACTGGAAGCCTCAGACAGGCATTGGGAATTCTGGGGGGTGAAACAGCAGACCACTTGAGACCGCGTTTTTGCAAACGAGGCCAGGGGCATTGAAGTCTCGGCACCAGTCACAGGTACCTGTGGGTGTCCCAGATGTGGCCTGCAAAGCACTGTCTGTTCACATGTGCCCATGCACCTCGCTACGTGGCCGCGTGCCCGCCGGATCCCGCACGACTGCCAGATCCTATGCGCCCACGAGATTCCGCAGCCTGTTTTCCTCTTCCTGAAGGGCACTAATTGCCGCGGGTTGTGACGGTGTTTACACAGTGCTACAGCGTAACCTTTACCTGGTGCTGGAGCAAATTGGTCTTCGTGTTGCAGAGCCCCCAGTGGCCCCAGGGCCCCCTGGGGGGGAGCACTCCCACTGTAAATTAACGCTCGGGGCGCACTGCTTTTAATTAATTGTTAATTTTAGTGGCAGATGGAATGGCCTGTAACCTGTCTGTGAGGAGGTTGTGGGCTTTTTTTTTAGGCTACGGGGCTGGCTTATGTCACAAAAGGTGCTTTGATATCTTATGATGATGCTGGAGGGTGTGTGCAACAATATTAGATTCACTGGTGTATGAGATTGGCCATCCTTCCCCCGCAGGGAAGGACCCGAAGGGACAGGGTCAGGATGGATTATGTTTGTTAGTACATGTGACAAAATGTTAAGTTCAGTCTCCTGTTATGGCTTGATACAGCTTTAAAGGAACAGGCCGCTCTAAGTAAGAGACGTCTTATCTTAGTTATGCCTTTGTTAAGTGTTCCTGGGTGGTATGAGGTCGCCTGATTAAGGTACAGTAAGCAGTCAAGAGGGCTGTACCCTTGGGCTAGGTATTATGGTGGTGGTATTTTCTCGCATTTATGCAGGGCCTTTAATAGGGTCGCGATCACTTCATGTATCATCAGTCTAATCATCTCAGAGGAATCTGTTACTCACCACAGGCAGGAGGTGACGTTCCCAAGTCGTGTGCATTTTAACCAGCCAATGGTAAATCAGCTACGAAGCAGCTTCCCAAAGGCCCTGCCCCCTCCCTGAGCTCCCCCATCAACCAACTGTGATTTACAGCAGCAGTCTCCACCCCTCTCCTAGCGTCCCGCCTTCGTGACGCCCTTTCATGGGCGTGCCGGTCACAGCGAGGCTTGTTAATTTCCCATGCCCGTGAAGTGGGATTTTCCCCTGTGTGAGCGGGTATCTTAATTACGCTTCCCGGGGAAGGCGTTGTTTAATTTGCTTTGTACTTGTGAAAGAAATCCCAGCATTGCTGCGCCCAGCAGGCCCACTGGAGTGGTGGATTGAGATCGCTGTTCCCTCTCCTTTACCTACTCCATCACAGAGTCTTCTCTGATGTCCTGTGCGGTGCTTGAAAACACCTCTTGTCTGGCTCTCCTGCACTGTGATACTTCCAAGCAATAACGGCAAGCCCCTCGGTGGTTGCCAATGGCGACCCTCCCCTTTCCGGAGTCTCTATAGACACAGTAATGACGGATAGTACCACTCAGCATTCTCTCCAAGAGGACGGCAAGTGTCTGCAGAGGGTCGGGGTGGGGGGTGGGGCCGGGCTGCGGGATTAATCAGCTGCTCTCTTTGGGGCAAAGTGAGGTCCGGCTAAAGGCTGGCAGCTAATGGACTGTGCTAATTGCATTATTGTTAAATTATGTATCTCGCCTGCCAGACGCGCGCGCACGCCTCATAGTTTAGCTGGCACGCCCGGGCATCCCAAGCCGTTTATGAAGCAGAACGTTTTACTGGAAACTTTACTGCCCGAGGTTAACGAGGGCCAGTGCTCCCGGGCTGGAATTCTGAAACAGGTGTATGTCACGTGTCGTGGCATCGGGATGGCACTACAAGGAGCTCTCTAGTGCACTCATATCTAGCCCTGCTTTTAGGCAGAGAATGAGGAGATAATGTACGATAAAAGTCAGACAAGCTGTTAAAATTAGCACTAGCCGCTACAAGTAGCTTGATGGCGCGCGCGGCCATCAGTGCTCTGCTGAAGCTCACCGCGTGCCGCGCTCTCTGGCAGCCGCCCGGCCTGCTGGGTACGTGCCTGGGAACTCTGCTGTCTCCCTGTCATTCTGTCACGCTCCCTTTGCTCCGAATAAAACAAAACATTAACTGAGGCTCTCGGATGTTGTGCTAAAATTAATCCCCGCTTTTAATTATTAATTAGAAAGTCCAGTGTTTAATGGCGAGGCTGTTGGCTGCGCTCGCATCGTATTAATACTGACCGACACATTTAAAGGCCTATGTTTATGAAATCTGTACTTGATTCTTATTGCTTATTTTCTTCTAATTTGAGCTGTTGCATGCGCAGTTGCATGTGATTTTGCCAAACGATGATGCCTAACCAAATAACTCCCTCTACAGACCCTGAGGTCCAGTACAAAGAGCTCAGATGTAGCAGGAATTACACAGTACTTTGATATCTTTGGCTTCATGAGTGTTCCATTTATGTTAGAACAGAATGACATTCACCTGAATAATTTGTGTTTAGAAAATGGATTGATGGATGCATTTATTTACGTCTATGTCTAATTACACAGATTTACAAGACTTTTGTTTACTTTATAATTTTTGGTGTGCCAGATTTTGTGATGCTGATCACAGAAATAACTTAACGTAAGGTTTTGTTACAGGCCAGTTTTGTAAAATGTAACTACCGGTATTGTAAAATGTTTAAATCATGGGTGTCTTGTATAGCACTGGTCAACACAGATTTCAATGCAGATTTAAGAAATGCAAAAAAAAAAGAAATTAGTTTTTCATAGTTTTTTCATGATGTAATTTTTAAGCTATGTTGATAGTATATCATTCCTTGTGAATGACATTTAGACATATTTAAGAATAATTCAGAGAAAATTATTTTATTTCTGTTTCTGACCATTTTAGGACTTTACATAAGGGAGCAAAGTACTGTAAGTCTGTTTTGCCAGAGTATACAGGCTGTAACATGTATGGACATGTTGAGACAGGGGTCTGCTCTCGCTCTCTGATATGAAAAAAACGATATCAAAGCAAGTGGGATGTTCGTGAGGCCAAGTACATAAAAAAAACCACACACTTCCACCTTTTAAACAAGTCACTTCCACCACGCACATATACTGTAAATACACGTATAGTGTAAGGTTTAATTTTGTTTCACTCAAACTCCTTTCATAATAGGTAAATTCTGATTAAAGACTTCATTCAGCACAAACAATACAATAAGATGAACCTATTTTGATCTGTGTACCTAAAAGAAAGTAAAAATGTGTTGACCGGTGATATTTACAGGTTTAGTGTTCAAATATGTATGTCTTGCTGTCTTCCTTATGTTGATAATTGAGCCTAAAAATAGTCACCCCCCACCCCTTAAGAGGGCATTGAGTTAGTGGGTGGGGGGGGCTTGGTAGTGATGACAGCAGTCATACTCTGTAACATTGTCAGGACAAAGTATCCAGTCATGTGTTTTTTCAAGAGGATAACAGTGTGACCTGGTCATCTGGGTTTGTGTGTGTATGTGTGTGTGCGTTCATGCACGTGCACCCCTGTTGTACGTGCCATATTCAGGTTGGCAAACCGCATTCCCACATACCCTGTGCCCCCTCCCTGGCTTTTATGTAACAACACAGCCAAAAATACAGCTGGGGCCACAACGCTGCTGGTTTAAACAGTCAGCAGTGTGGAAGAGGTGCCAGCCGTTTGTGGAAAAGCAGTTTTCACAGAGAGCCATTGCACAACAGCTTTAGGTCTCGTTGTTTTTCTGCGGCCGATGCAGCTGAAAACATAGAAAAGTCTGTCTCTCCTCTTATGCTTCTTGGTTCCCATAAGACCTTCGATTTTCAGCAGGAGTGCAGCAAACAGCCCTGAAGGCCCAGCACCCCTCAGCTGGTTTCAGCCTCTACAGCACAATTTGACCAGGGCAGTAAAACAGGAGCCAGAGCACAGGTTAATCCAGCAGAACCTGCCTTCGGGAGGTAGAGGGGCCTGGTGAGAATTGCTGAAGATGAAGCGTCCATTAATGTATGGGCTGTGAAAGCTGATTCCATTACCTCCACCCAAAGCTTGCCTTCCTGCTCTCTGGCTGCCTCTGGCCACTAGTTAGCTAATGAATATGCCCACATTCAATCTGCGGAAGGGAAAGACCTTAATGAGCTTCATTCTCTGCTTCTCCCGGTCATCTGTGTGATGCTCTGGGTTTTGGGCGGAGCTAAACAAGTGCCGGTGGTGCAGCTGGCATTGGGATGGAACGGTCCTTGGGGGAAGCGGGGATCGGGGGTGAACAGGGACATTCGGGGGGTGAAGCCCATGATGTCACTGCAGAGCGTCCCAGGGAATTTGCTGAGGTCATCCATGTTACCTACTGAAGTTCAACGCGAGAATGTTTGAGGGTGCTGAGTTATTTCACCTAGAAGTGTGGAGAATCTGGGTCTTTCACGCTCACCACTCAGCCTGACGCTGGCCCCTGTACCAGTATGAATGGTTCCACCTCAGCTGTGCCCACTGGACTTTGCCTTGGGCCAGCCTTGCCCCATTAAGGATGAGCCTGTCACATGACAGCTCCAGGTTCAGTAACCACAGTCGCTATGCCAACATGATGCCATGGGAACCGTACGATAACAGAATGTGGAGGGTGAAAGTGAGAAGGAGAAGGAGAGGTCTGATCTACTAGGAGTGTGAGATTGTGAGGTGGCACTAGCTCAGCTAGAGAGTGAGCAAATAAAATATACAGGAACCCTATGCAGGTCATCTAGAGATGCAGCAGGCTGGGCTTAGAGAGGATTAGCTATATAGGTCTATATTTATGGGTTATCGACAAATTTGCATAGACACAGGCACTGTAGATAAAGTATACTTGTACATGGACACGGTAGATTAGATATATCATACAGACAGACAGACAGATGCCATAGATAAGGTATACTTGTACACAGACACAGTAGATGACAGACACTGATAGACACATTAGACTGGACATCTTGACATTTTAGCTCTCCCTCAGAGGAAATTGCTTTACTCTTCGTGCTGTTTAGACATGAAGGGAGATTGCCTGAGACTCTTTTAGCCACATCCTGCTGGGTGACCACAAGCCGTCAGCTGAGAGACTGACTTTTCACATGTTCTCGCTTTTTTAGTAGACACATCACGTCTGTATTTATATTTCAAAATGATTATTGTCATATGAATAATTTAACAGCTCGCTGAGTGAAAACAGCTTGGTGTTTTTGATGGCGTGCTTTCTGTCCACGGTAACAAAAACGTCCAGGTGATGAGTCCTGGTCGAAGATGCAGTTTGGAGGAGGAACCATGGCGATGTCATGGTCAGGGAACTAGGCGACGACGAAGGATGGTCAGGGCAGCAGTGTTACCAAGGCAACCGCAAGGAGCAGTAGATGAAGGAGGGGCGAGGAAAACACTGTCAAGCCCGGAGCATCTGGGAAGTGGGTTCGGAGCTTGGCCTGGATTGCTGCTTTATTTGGGGGTCATGGTGACATTTTAGCAGCCCAGCAGTGTTGGTGAGCCTGGATTTTCTGCGCACTCTGGGGAAAGCATTACTAAAGTTACTCAACTTCCTCGGCCACGCGACAGGATAAAGCGCCTGACGCTTGTCAGTTCCCGAGCAAACAGCCAGCATTTATTGCTGAGTGGCGCGTAGAAATTCTTGACGGGATTGAGAGTGTGGCCGCAGTGCGCAACGTTTTAATGAGTCGATGGTGTTTTCCCGGTGTTTACGGGGCCTTTAATTGCTCAGGCGTGTAGGAGGGGGGGAGGGGGGCCCCAATGCTATGACGATAAACACACCGACCCAAACAATAGAGGTGCACCTGTCCCCAGCAGAGATCCGTGAGCGATGGGCCCTCACACGCCAGCAGGCTTGCAGAAGGCTCTGGGAGGTTCTGTGTAGGCCTGTGAAGGCTGTGGCAGGTTCTGTGCGGTCTACGGAAGGCTCTGGGAGGTTCCGTGTAGGCCTGTGAAGGGTGCGGCAGGTTTCGTGTGGTCTACGGAAGGCTCTGGACTCATACTTATGCACTGCTTTCCTGCACTTGCTGAGCCTCACACAGGTTGACATCTGTGACTCTACGTACCCGGACGCATGCCCCTAAAAATGCCCAGTGACCCCTGGTGTGCTCCTGGATAATGATGCTTTTTCAGGGTCGTGCATGTTGTTTATCGCACTCGCTGTTGCTCGCTGGCGATGTGGCCGACATGTCCGCTCCTGTCATGCCCGCTCCTGTCATGCACCTGGAGCGGTGACGCCACAGGACGACTCCGCGATTGTCCCTCAGCACGTCTGGGCACAGCAGCCGTGGCAGGCGAGCTTCACGGCTCGGGTGAAGGAATGATTTGCAGCGTTCCGTGCCGGTTTTAACAGATAAAATCCCGTCGTACATTTCAAATGCGTGAATTTTGTCTGTTTGCTAGGCAGCGTATGGAAGGATGAAGTATGATCTAGAGTGATTCGAGACATGTAAATGTGCAAATTCATTCTGTGTAAAATGTATGTGCATAAGCTGCCTTGCAGTGCAGCGGCTGCAAACTGGCAGCTGAAGGATTGTGTTCGATTTACATAACATGGCAGAATTTGTACAGTTCCTGCCTTCCTTGACATCAATGATTTCTCCACCATCAGCTTTACACATTGTAGCGTTCTGCGTGCTATGTGACCCAAACCCTCCACTCCTAACTGGTCAGCTGGCGTTTATAGGACCGGAAAGAGGGTCAAAGGTCAACCACGCATCAGGCGAATCGTACAAAGGCAGCCCTCCATGTTAGTCGCATGTAAATACTCTAAATACTGACCAGTCCTACACAGGATTCGTGTGACCCCGCTTACAGCACCTTGTCATTTTTACAGTTTTCAGGGAGAGCAGAGGTGAATGTGCAAGTATGGGGGAGGGTGAAATATTGTGGCTTGTGTGTCAGGCGGGTCAAATGCCGCTCCTGAGAAGCATTGCCCGTCTGACCTCCCATGTTTCGGCAGGATCATCCATGAGGATGGCTTTTCTGGGGATGACGTGAAGCAGTACAAACCCGTGGTCTACAGCAACACCATCCAGTCCCTGGCGGCCATCGTGCGCGCCATGGACACGCTGGGCCTGGAGTACGGGGACAAGGAGAGAAAAGTAAGTGTGTCTGCGCTTTGCACCCGGGCCCCAGGCACGTGTAGCTGGCCGGCCATCATACTGCAACTCCGCTCAGCTAAAAATCACCGCTGCAATGTAAAACAATGCAGAATCAATAGAGTGCAGTGTGGCTGACAGCTGTAAATATCAGCATAACAGAGAAGTGGTTGGTCAGAATCAGCCCTTTAACACAGGACTGTTTATTGACAATTTCATTTCGAGTCATATCACAGCACGCTGGCCACCTTCATTCCCATGCCACACGTAAATCCAGATTCTGTCATCCTCATATCTCTAAATAATCAGTCACAATCCCCTATACTCCATGGGGTTGGGGGCATGCAGTCACAATCATACCTGAATGGTTTATTCTCAGCTGTGCACACACACAAGCACACACTCACACGTGTACACACCCACACATACATACACACACACTCTACACTTATTTCTACGGGCATAACCCTAATCTCATCTATGACAGCCTTAACCCCTACCCAGCCATAGAAAATAGAAGACTTTTGGCATTTTTACTTTTTTGATTGCATTCACAGATTTTAATAACATCCAGGTTATTCTTGTGGGTAACGAAATATGTCTCCACAAGGTAAAAAGTTACAAGTTTTCATCACATTGTGGGGAAATCTGGACCCCACAATGTAATAATTCCAAAAACATGCACACATATGCACACACACACACACACACTCTCGTACCTATCTAAATGGGGACCTTCCATTAATTTCTATGGGAAAAACCCTAATCCCAATCACAACACCCTTAACCCCAACTCAGCCATAACCATAACCATAAGTAACCAACCCAAATGCAAGACTTTTGGCATTTTTAGTTTTTTGATTACATTCAACAAATTTTTATAAAATTTTGGTTATCCAAATGGGGACCTGAAAAGATGTCCCCAAAAGTAGGGAAATTTCACGTTTTCTCAAATGTGAACTATGCAAACCCACGCATACACACACACACACACACACACACAGCACTCAGTTCATACACACACACACAGGCGCAGTGCTGCACAGATTCTTTTCTCGAGTTCTGGTCCATGTCAAGTAGAGAAAATCAAAACAACCTGACAGGCCCTGAGCAGTGTCAGAATCGCCCCCTTCCCCTGCACTTTTTCTTAGTATTGTTATAAGCCCAACATGAGTACCCCCTCCCCTCCGACAATGCAGGACTGAATGAATGGTGCTTAAAGCCAGCAGAATCGCTGTACGCAGTAATGCATGCACAGAGGCCTGCAGATCAGCCACACGGGGATTAGCATCCACTAAATATCTTTGATCATCTCCTGTTACCCTTTATAAATATGCAAATGCTCTTAATTCACATATAATTATGACAGTGGCCTTCCACTGGATAGTCAGAATAGAGAATAGGTGGATGAATAGTTACATTATTGTGGGCATATTCACTATAAGGAATACAGAAAATGTGTGGTTATGATGCCAGGAAAGAAAAGCACAAAATGTATAAAACACAAATGGGAAATTGCTTTGATTTAATAGTTGTGATTTCAGCACAATCGCTGTGGGAATTAATTAAAGGAACACTTTAATAACGCTGGGCTTTTTTTTTTCCGCGCAATGTTATTACCGCTATTTCTATTTACTTACATAACAGCCATTGTTTGGAGGTCAAAGTATTAGGAGCCACAGAAAGTGGAGCATTGAGCACATTAAATTGAGCATCTCTATGAAGCATTAACTCCAATTTGAACTGACCGGGGAGGGGACTAGGAGCACTGGTGGGTTGGGATTAGGACTCAGGTGTAGCCGCATCAGCACCACGAAGCGACTCCTCACTCCTCTGGCTAGCCGTGTATCCCCCATGGGTGCGAGGCGACCTGGAACTGAAGCGCTATTCACAATTCGCCCCTTGAAAATGACTGCACGTATGTCGGGAAGTTGAGCTCTTCCTGCTGAATGAAGACGCTGAGAGCCGTCACACTCCCGTCTCAGATGCTGCGGCGATCACAGTTACTGATGCTGCACTCCCACGATGCACTGCACCAGGGCTGACTGGCAGCTCTGGGTGCTGAGAGGACTTCCTGCCCCCCAGTGATGTTTAACTGCTAATACGAGAGACAGCTTTCCATCCCTCACCAGAAGTCATTTCATTTTGATCCAGTCTGTTTCAGTGGTATCGGATATGTCGTTGGCATCGATCGTAAAGCTGTCTATTCCTCCAGCTAAAACATTCACTGTCCAGTAATGCCTACGCCCAGGGAGCGGCCATGGGTGAGCGAGTGAAGACCTGAGGAGATGGGTGGGGGAGGGGAGCGTGTTATTCAATCAGGAGCGGCGAGAGAGAAAGAGAGGATTACCGAATGTGTCACACTGACCCTTTGGCCCATTTAGGAGTTAGGTGTGACCAAGTTGGCAGAGATCAATGTCCGCTGACAGCTGATTGTCTTTCCTTTTGTCACACAGAAGACAGTGACAGAGGTCCGGAGAGGGGCAGTGGAACATGACAGGCAAACGGGGAGTCTAGGGGTGACCGATCAGGGAGGGTGAAGAGTGAGGGGAAGCACGCTGTGTTGTTTATGACAGGTGAACAAGGTTCCGAGTGACGCGTGAATTTCGCACCTTTCTTTCGGGGTGCTGTCGTGGGCACAGGCACGTGCAGGTACAAAGGGGCGTGACTCTCCCCCACCTCCTGATGTGGCTGACAGGCCGGGCAAATGCTTCTCTGTACTGGGGTATGAAGCCTCCCCACCTTTTCCAGTACACCAGGGATTAGTAAGTAGTGATTCACAGTGTAACTTTAAGGCTTCAGGTCGGTCTGCTATCCATACTGCCATCTTCAGACCCCTGAGTCCAACCTCCTATCCATACTGCCATCTTCAAACCCCAGAGGCTGGTGTGACATCCGTACTGCCATCTTCAGACTCCTGAGTCCAACCTGCTATCCATACTGCCATATTCAGACCCCAGAGCTCATTCCGCCATCCGTACTGCCATCTTCAGACCCCAGAGCTCATTCCACCATCCATGCTGCCATCTTCAGACCCTAGAGCTCATTCCACCATCCATACTGCCACCTTCAGACCCCTGAGCTCATTCCACCATCCATGCTGCCATCTTCAGACCCTAGAGCTCATTCCACCATCCATACTGCCACCTTCAGACCCCTGAGCTCATTCCATCATCCATGCTGCCATCTTCAGACCCTAGAGCTCATTCCACCATCCATACTGCCATCTTCAGACCCCTGAGCTCATTCCATCATCCATGCTGCCATCTTCAGACCCTAGAGCTCATTCCATCATCCATGCTGCCATCTTCAGACCCTAGAGCTCATTCCACCATCCATACTGCCATCTTCAGACCCCTGAGCACATTCCACTATCCACCGTCAGACAGCATAGTGGTGCAGTTTTGCTGCCGTCCCCCTCTGCTGTCTCTTTCCACTCTCATGCAGTTCCCCTTTTGTCTTCGTCCCTCTCACCACCTCGCCTTCTCATCCCTCAGCGGGGCCCTGTCGACACTGCCTTTGATATATCTCTGGCACTCTGGCCTGTTGCCATGACCACCCGGAGTCTTGCCTCCATTCTGATACATTCCGCAGGTCCGCCCTCAGTTAGGAATGACACTTACGTGAGAAGAGTTTACAGACCTTGAAAATGCTCCATCATCCGGAGAGAAACCGCGATTCAAACATAGCCACTCGTACTTGAGGTTTTTTTGTTTCCTCTTGTGTTGGGTATCATTTACTCTTTAACCTTGACCATCTTCGTGTGCCCTTATGGGTAGCCCTTGTCTTCAGTAGACTTGTCTTGCCTTATTTTTAAGCTGGCAACATTTTTTTTTAAGCTGGCTGCTTTTCCCCATCTGTGTCACTTATGAGTAAATATTAGCTCCCCAGTGTGCATTCCCTGCTCGTCTTCTGCTGCCTCTCGCGCTCTAAACTCCACCAGTACAGACCGCATCCCTGTCCCGTTCCTTGCTATATCAGATCCCAGGAGAATTCCTCCTGAGCCGAATGCAGCAAGCCCGATTGGACAAAGGCCGAGCCCACCCCATGGCTCCACGATTCACACACTCCCATAGCACCCCTTGGCCGCATGAGCGAGCACTCACGTAGCGCCGCGGAGCTTGGAGCCCGCAGTGGCTGATGGAGACTGACCGCTATGCATATGCTAATTCACAAAGGAAGGACAAAACGCTGGCCTGCGTGGGAATTAGCAAGGAGAAAGGGGCTTTTGGCCGGGAAGAGGAAGAGTGAGGCAAAGCCCCATTCAGAAAGTGAGCCGGCGGCCGTATGGAGCACGGAGACGCAAGCGCACATCACACACACAGATAATGAAGCCTGCTAGTACATACTTACAGGCCGAGGAGCAAGGGGAGCTCCGGCCAGGTATTACCGCAGTAAAAGCAGCCTGGCTGGCTGGCCCTGATGTCCCATAGCTTTTGTTGTCCATAGAAAGTTTTATTTCATACAAAACTTTCATGGACTAGTCAGTCTTTTAGTTTTTTTTTAAATTATTTGGGAACCCCCCTATCCTATAGGAGCAAGCATTGTGACTTGAGCATGTGGTAATCGAGGGGGGTGAGGAGAGGGAGGGCACCCTCTCGTCCCAACCTGGCCTCGATAGGTGTGAGCAGTGCCCTTACTGTGCCAGGAGGCAGCTGGCACCCAGTCAGACCCCAGCTCTGTCCCCGTTGACATTGTGGAGCCCCCCCGCCCCATGTATAAGGAGCACTGTCGTCCAGAGACAACGACAGTGCTCTGTGGGGGTGGGGCACGCTGTGATTTCCCATGGGACAAGATGGCACCCTGCGTGGGACGTAGCGTGGGTGCCTGTCCTGGGGGGTGGGGGGGGGGGGGTGGTGACTCGGTAAGATGCTGATTCCTCCTGACGACGGTGGCACTGTAGACAAGCAGAATGCTAGCAAAGGACAATGCAGCGGCAAATGATGCATATGAGCAGGCCTGCTGTGTTTGTTTATTTAACAGATGCTTTAATCCAAAGTGACATGCAATTTTAAGAGAATGCAGGGTCAGATTGTGCCTAGAGCAGCCAGGGGTTGAGGGTGTTGCTCAGGGTCCCTACAGTGAATTCATTCTGCTGACTATGGGATTTGAACCTCTGACCATCTAATCATAGGGACAGCATCCTCGCCCACTGAGCCACACCACACCCCCTTAAGCCTAGCTTGGGTCCTGGTTTGATTTCTACGCAGCTGTTATCGCTAACCAGTTGCGCTGTTCGGCTCTTTGGCTAGGTCACATTTAGTTAATGTGGTTCGGGTCGGCGCACATTGATGCTTAGGCCACCGTGTGCGACGGGCCCAGGACCGGGGTGCTCACTGTGACCCCACAGACATGTGAGGCTATTGATGCGAGGCTGGTGTCCTTTGAAGGAGTCTCCCAGGTTGGCAGGTATGGATTTTAGCTTAGCCGTGTGAAGGTCATTTTTGTTTCAGGCATTTGGGTCCTATTGACCAGAGAGAACAAATATTTTCTGGCTGTTTGAAAGTGGTTTCGCGTGCCGCTACGTTTTGATGCCCGGCATTTGCATGTGCTCATATGAATATTCAAAAAAACATTTTTCCATTGTCAAATCCATGAACTTTATTTTGAGCGTCTGTGTCCTGTCCGTCAGCCGGATACCTCAGTACACAGTTCAGTCAGTAGTAATGCAATAAATCAATTACTTTTAGTGTAATGTTCCAACTTTCCATGTTTGTAATACATGACTCGGCATGTACTCCACACACTGAAATGGTATCGGAAGAATGTTAAAGACACATACTGACCTTTTAATGCTTTATTAGTATACCTCAGTGGCAGTGATAGCGTTGTGTGAACCATGTAAAAGCATGCTCATTTAAATTTTAAGTGACAATAAATATGGAAATGATGTTTTTAACAGATTTGTATCAAAGGTTATTTTTGACTACAACCTGAATGATGCTGGTTTTTGTGCAAATGTATGGGAGGTTGTGATGTCGTAACCCTCAGAAGGCCTGACCTTTTAATTATTTCTGTGAAAAAAGGCTTTAATTCAGTCTTCTGGTTTATTCCAGTTTTGCGTCATGCTTTCTGCTCCTCAGGGTCTGTCCTTTGTGTATATCGGCGTTGAACATTATTGCATACAAATATTTTATTTTTGTCTTGTTGATCACAGGAGGTGAACTTCAGGGTAAAGTGTCGTTTGTTTCATAGCACTTGGGGTCATGTGATCTGAGGCAGAGGTGGATTCAATGGGGAGAGGGGCAGAGTTTGCTATGCTGGAAATGTACTTTGCCTTGCGTTGGGCTGAATATGCATTTCTTGGTTGCACTGCAGCCTCACTTGTGAAATCGGAAGGTGATGCTGCCTATTCATCAGTTTCTAAATTAATGCCAAAGAAAACAATATTGCACTTAAGCATTTAATGGGCTCCATACCTGTCAGGTTTGACCCACTTATTCCCAATGTCTTCGATCGATTTCTACGGTATTAATTAAAATATTGACTAACTAGCACAGCCCACCGTTAGAGGGTAATGTACATGCATACCTTTTTTATGGTGAACTGGCTGTTTTTCATTCAAGGTAGTCTGTCACTCTAACCTACCTGGTGACGCCATCCTGTCCCAGAAGAGAATGTCCGTTTGTGACTCACGCCATTATCCTCGCGGAGATGCTTCCTGATGGGGCCAGTTGTGATCGCTAGGGTAATAAACAGCAGAACCCGAACTAAATAATGAAAGATTTATGCAGGAACATTTCTGGTATTATTATTATGGTATATACCAGGGGTATTTGAGGGAAAATGATGCAGCGTGCACAGTACTGTCATGGGAGCCGTCCAGAGCCTTTGGAATCATTTCTTCATGACGACAGACCCCTCCCTTAGGTTTGAGTGTGCGTCACTCGCCTGACTGAGTTGTCCGTGTTTCTCGTACCTTTAGACCGAACCTCAGGAGCACAGCCCACAGAGCTTGTGCTCAGCTGTTCCACTAACATCTGTTAATGCTAATGCTGTGCTAATGCTAACACTCTGATAGTGCTAATGCTAACGCCCTGCTGACTATAACCCTCTGCTAATGCAGACACTTTGCGAAAGCTAACATTCTGCTAGCGCTAACACTCTGCTAATGCTAATGCTAATGCTGTGCTAATGCTAACACTCTGATAGTGCTAATGCTAACGCCCTGCTGACTATAACCCTCTGCTAA
>JAODKL010000021.1:20944470-20970932 GCA_026780765.1 Petrocephalus schoutedeni | reverse complement strand
TGCAGACACTTTGCGAAAGCTAGTGCTAAGTGCTAATTGCTAGTGCTAATGCTAGTGGTCTACTAACGCCAGTCATTTCCCTCTGTGGAACACGGCCTCTAGTTGGCAGGATGCAAAAATCACTGTGGTCTGAAGAGTGTTGTTCATTTTGCACAAAGCACAGTTCAAGTGTCTTTGCATAACGCTAACCGTTTGCACTTTTTTGGAGTTACACAAGCTCGAATGTGACACATTTGATTTCTCAAAATGCGCTATTGCCAACATGCAGCATTGCATGGTACAAATGCGCTAGGTGCATACTTATTTTGTCACTGAACCTCACTTGACACCTAGAGGCTGTTATGCTTGCACATCACTCCAGTTATCTATACCAGTGTGATCTATTTGGGAACTGCCCTTGGATCCCCCGGGCTGGCTGAACGAGCCATGGCCCTGTAGCTGAACGTGCTGGCACTGTGTCGGGTAGAAAGGCACGGCATATCACACGTCCAGATTTAGTGTTTAGCGGCCTGGAGGAATCCGGGGGAAGCGGGCTCCCAGTCTGCACCTTTGGTTAAGAGGCAGAGGACTCAGTTACGGAGCATAAACAGAGCCAATGATCAGCGTGAGGTCGATAGATGAATGGCTGCTGGACTCTTCTGCTTTTGTGTGGGCACGTTCCCCCAGAGCAGGCCCGGTGACCGGCCACTTCGCGTCTGAGTGGGGCTGCGGAGTCGCCTTGAGTGCTGATTCATCAGATAAAGAATGGAGCCGTGTGCCATCAGCCCGGACCGGCATTCACTGAGAGCAGGAGGAGGAGGAGGAGGGGTAGTCGGAAGTAAAGGGAAAGGTGGAGGAGACAAGGGCGGATGGAGGGATGAGAGATGGTCAGACAGAGAGAGCCTAGGGTTGCCGATTTTACCCGGTTGTTTTGCAGAAAAAGAATGGGACCTTAAGCAGAAGATGTTACCCAGAAACCCCTGGAACTGCGCCGGGTCAGTTCCATTTCCTCCCAGGCTTATGACCACGTGTCATATTCACCATGTCCAGGAAGATGCTTCTGCGTCGCTCAACACCCCAAACGTCAACTGCTGCAATTTGGTTTCCCATAATCCTCTGCTCTCCCCGGTGTACTGCGTCTCACTGCCAAGATGAGCCTGGTTTCGCACGTTCTATTTTTGGACAGAGGTGTTTTTTTGTTCACAGTTCAGAAGCATGTATTATGCCCAATACACGTATTTTTGAAGAGGATGAGATTAACTGTATTTGAATTGGGCTTGACCTGCTTTTCAAGAATTTTCTTTACATTATGATAATAGATACAGTAAAGGTTGCTTTGCTCTATCCAGCACCTCTAGTGCCTAAAGGTAGCCAGATATTGTAATGTAGTGGTGCACAGGTGTGGAAATTTTGGCCAATGCAATGACCAATACATTTTTGTATAATATTACCGATACCGTTCACCAGCTGAGCTCTGAGCTCCAGAGATCAGTAGCACTGTAGCACCAATGTCAGTGACGTTACTTCTTAAAATCCCATGATCTTATCATGCAGTCAGTGAGACATCAGCGAATCAGTGCTGACTTGGAAGTCTGTAGCTAGATTCTTAGTGGTGAACGAGCCAATAATATTCCTCGCCCCCCACTACAGAAAATGGCTGATAGTCTCCACTATTTTAGTAGTTATATCTTTAGCTCTGGTGCTGCTAATTTGGAATATTGACTAAAGTCTAAATATCACCTGAGATTGGATTGATGCCGATGTCCTGTTTTTCATAAACATTGCCCGATAATAATATATTTACCGATATATCGTGCATCTATTAGCTATCGTGTGTTTTAGCTTTAGCTTTTTAGTCTAGTACTGGTCTGATGGAGACTCCTGGGCAGCGCACAGTCCTACACTATAGCTGGAACGTGGTAGATACAGATAGAGGAAAGCCACATACAGCCATACAAGCACCGCTCTGAAAGACATACCAGCTTATTGGCTGGATTTTCATCCCATCTTTGGTGCAGCTGACTGGCAGTCATAATGGGCCCCTTTGTGGATTTCCAGTTGGTAGAGCTTTCCGGATCATTCCGGACTGAATCAAGAGGCTTGCGTTTCTGTGCACGTTGTACACTCAAGTCACTGGGCCATGAGGCCTGGAGGAGTTTAAGGCAGGGCTAGTCCTGTAGGCGACATTGGCAGCTGCCTAGGACACCAGCCTCTGAGGGGGCTCTGACTTGCCAGTTGATTTCACTTTGCCTTGGACAGGGGGCACCAGTGGTGATTCTCAGTGGGTAATGTGTCTGTGAAGTCCAAAGACTTATAAATGGTCATGTCGCTAATTTGACCCCAGAATGCGGCATAGCAATTTGAGCCATAGCTTTAGAATGTTCTGGGCTTGGGGGTGCAGCATGTGGCCTGCACGGGCCCCTTAAAGCTGGGGAGACACTGTAAATATGACCTAATGAGAGGCACCTTCTGCAGGGGAATTCTGTGAGCAAATTAAATTTGGGGAGCATTTGGGTCAGACAGACTAAACATTTGGGGACGTGTGTTAAGGCTGCCAGGTGTCCTGGATAAGGGGCTCCTCTCACCTGAACCTATGACAGCTTGCAACATGCAGTACTGTGCAAAAGTCTCAGGCAGTCAAAGAAAATGTTCAGATTAGCTCGTTGGTGTAAAACTGTGATTTCTGTCAAAGTGTGCCAGCTTAACCATTTCAAAACCTCTCCTAAAGTCACCCCAGCATTTGCAGTAAACATCCAATATACCCATGTATTTTTTGACTTGACCACTAGCACGGGGGTATTTTGGGTAATCAGTATCTCACTGAGTTATTAACTAATTAACTTAATTAAATAAGTGAGCTGGTGGTGGACTTTTACAAGAGCAGAAGATATTCCTGTTAGGTTTTATTGTGTTACTCTTAAATTATTCTGATGTTAAATAGTGTTTTTGTGTGGAGCAAATATACACTTGCTACCCAGATAAATAGCTTTAAACATTTCCCTTGACTGCCTAAGACTTTACATACACAGTAGAGATACCAGCTCAGTCTTTAATGAGCAGAACGCTGATAAATGGCTGGAGAGCTTGCGCTACTGTGCGGCGTTCCGTGACAACGGGTTGCTGACCCAGCGTGGGTGAAGAGGACCTCGTTGGTGGCCACTGACACACTCGTGTCGTGCCACTTTGCCATTTGTTTGCTCTCTTGTTTCCGTTTGCGGCTTCGTGTCCCTCCCGGGAGGCAGTGCCCAGATTCCTCCGCCTCGGATCGGATCGGGTTTCAGTAGGACAGCAGCGTTAGTGCTCATGCTGCTTGTAGCACTCTGACGGGTCTCGTGGCGAGTGTCCCCAGGCCATAGCAGAGTCTGCTTGAACCCTGGAAGCTGGACACCGTGCCACAGTGAGGGTTAATCTGCATGTGCTACAACATCTACTGGCAGTGCCACAAAACCATAGCTCGCTGCATGCCCCCTTGGGCCCCCTGGCCTGAGCCAATCCTATTGTGCCTTGGTTCTGTGTTCTGTTTCTCGAACCTGTGATTCATTTCTAGGTTCTGCTCTGTTCCTGTGGTCCTCAGAGACACCTACACTCGTCGTTTTCACCGTATGTTCTTTCACATTAGCTCCCAGTTCTTTTGCATACATGTGAGCACACTGTGGGGAATGCCTACAAAGAGGAACAAGATATTCTGTGTGTACACCTTCATCAAGGCCCAAGTTCTGGGTCCAGGCAGGGGTCCACATTGCTACATCTGTGAGTCAGCTCTTGGGGGAATGAATGTCAGGATCCTGTTGGCTCTGTAGACAGGTCTGTGTTGTGTTTTTCTGTATGTATGAGTGTTTGTGCCTGTCTGTTCCTATAGGAATTATAGATTTTACATTGAGTAAAAACAATGATTTCTGGCTTCTTGGCCTTCGAGTGAGAGGAGCCGGATAGACGGGAGGCCGAATGGAAGAGGAGTGTTTCCCTGGCCCGCGATCCTGTGGGTGCCATGTAAGAGCAAATCATCCTCTTTCAGCCATTGAAGCACCTTGAAGTTTTACGCATAAGGGGCAGCCGCCCATAACCACACATGCACCCAAACAAACATCATGCTCAATCTAAAGCGAGACGTACGATACATAGATATATAGTCTGCAGTTTGCCGAATGACAGCAGTAGCATCTTAGCTGGTCTCCGGCCAGATTTCACTTATCTGCTCGCTTCCTGCCTTGACAGCCCTATAAAACATTTATGGTCATGGATGGGGAGTGGGGGGAGGGGGGCGACGTGGAGCATTGGCTTCTGGGAGCCGTGACCTAGATTCACCCTAGCGGTGGCATTTTAGATTTCATTTTTAATGATTTTGATGATGATGCTGATGATGTTCCACCAGCAATCAGTGATTCATTGGAGGCATGCAGCGGAGGAAGTAGGCATTTTGTCTTTGGTGATAATGAACGTGATGCTTGGATGCTTGAAAGACCAACTTGGGGAAGACAGTTTGGGGCCATGAAGCATCGCACCGTCCTCGATGTATACGATTGAAGCCCTCAGCTTGCCAAATCATCCCACGCCTGTCAGAGTGATCATATCACTGTTGGGCCTTTGAACAAGACCCTTAACCCCAGTTGTCCCAGGAATACTCAAAATATGGCTGGCCCTGCGCTTTGACCCCATATGTTGCTGTCGCCAGTAGATGCGTGTGTCTCATAGGAGAGAAAAATGTGTTATGTAAAGACAAAACAATTGTGCTGATTACACACTTTCCCTGTGGGACCTACTGATCCAACACTGATGCCTAAACTTATGCTGACAGCAAGGCTTAACATTATACACAAACACACACACTTACTGCCTTCATTCTGACTCAGATTGATGGACAGACACCCGCCCTTCACAAAGAGACACAGATCTCTTACACAAGCACCGGTTTTAGCTTCCGGAATCAAGGAGGAGAAACAGCCTGACCTCAAGGCTTTATCGATCGAACTTCTATTTATTAGCAGCTGAAGGTGACTGTAACAGTCACAAAGATCATCTACGAGTCACAAATTAGAAAAGGGTTTGTTCAGGAAGGGTTTCTGCATGTGGCTTGCAGGTAAAATACTCTCATGTGTAAAAGGAAGTCACACCTTTCAATTTTGATCCATTACTTCTCCATTTTGTGGCAGGAGCCTCAGTGATAAAGACAGTAAAGTACAAAAAGTCACTGTCCCGAGACATCCCATAATACAGCATTTCCTCCTGCCAGGCTGGTGTGTTTACCAGGTACACAATGTTGGCGGCATACTTCTTAGTTTTATGAAAGTACATTTTCAAGAGCTAATTCTCGCAGAGTTTTTGCCAATACTGGGATAACATAGGGAAGTTATTCCTAGACCCCTGGTGTTGGACCAGCAGCCACCTGCAAGACATTTTGTTGTCTGTTTTCATTATTTTTGTCTAGCCCAGCTTTGTTAATACCACTTAAGTAGGTAGGCTCTAGAAATGTTCTGGGGAGTCTGGGAAGCCACTTAACCACCAGGATGCCTGACTGGGGTATGAGTTAAGCAAACGTACATTTGTATCTATTATACTGATATACCAGTGAAGGGTATTATTAATAGCTTAATCTGGTACAGGCACAATTGTTTTATGTTGTGCCAGGAAAGCACACATCACTGATCATTGATATGTAGAACCTCTAATGGGTCGAACAATTAACCATTGTTTAAAAAATACCAGCAATACCACATCACCACCAACAATACTTCCTGAGTATCCAGCCACCCATCTCCTGACCGCTTGTCCTGTACTGGATCCTCAGCGGTTTGGAAGAATTTTGGCCTTGTGTTCCTGCCACTTCCTTCAACCCTAGAAGCTGTCTGTCTTCTAAGAAGTATTTTTCCCAGCATGCCTCAGGGTAGAGGTTAAAGTACATGTGGAATAATGCTTTCCTGCACAGCGACACAGAGTTTGTCTTTCCCACAATGACCCTTTTCTTCACTGCATACTTACAGTATCTGTAAAATCCGAGGAAACCCTAGAATGCACAGTTGCCCACAGAGGGCAAATCTGCTACCGGGTCATTGGCTCCGATGGCCAGGAGCCGAAACAGTGCTGACCCAGCTGCTCATCAGAAGAAGTGGGTGTGTGGTCTGTTTGTGGTCTGGCACAAGGGTAGCCATAGATTGCCTGATGGTGATTCTGCTGGAAGACAGAATGAAATAGCCTTCACTAATGTATTTGACGTATCTGCAAGAGGGACAATTTAAGACTGGGGGATGGGTGAATGGTGTTTGCAGAGACAGAAGCCCTTTCTGTAGATCCTTTTATGTCCCGCGTGTATCTCCCAACCAGTTGACCCCCCTGGGGGTAATTGTTAATGGGGCACATGTTGGGGTTATGTTTTTCCAGCAGTCTGTAAATGGTGCATTTGCACACAGACTGATGGAAACAGCTCCTCGGTGCACTGCAGCAAGGGTCTTCCTTACTAAAGACTAATGACCAGACAACGGATGTGGTCATTAGATGTACATTTACATTAATTTCATTTGGCAGACGCTTTTGTCCAGAGTGACATTCAAGTGAGACACATAACAGTCGGCTAGGCGTAGGTTCAGCTAGACGGAGCATCAGGGAATGCCCAGTTATGGTGTAAACAGTATTGGACCAGGAGCTACTCAACAGTCTACAAAGTATGTAACTGTAATATCAGACAGAATCAGCCATCGCTGACCTTGTATCTGTGCTCAGCACTTTTCTTTTGTGCTCTTAGTCTCTAACTCTGACCCTGTTGAACCTGCTCCATCAAACTGTTGGTCAGCATCTCCCATAACCACAAAAGGAGTGTGGCCTCATCAATTGCGTCCTCAACATCACGGATGTTGATGTTGGCCTACTGGCCTCAGTGGATGGTGTTTGTGGTTTTGCTCTGAGCTTCAGTGGAGCCTTCATGTTCGCCTTTCATCCTCCCCTCGGGGAATGAGCCGGAGCTCCGGAAGTCCAGCTTGGCAGATGGTCAGAGGAGCATGGCTGAGCCCACACTGAGTGAAGGTGGGCAGCGTTCTGCCTGATGACTTTTTATAGCCTATAACAGTAAGTTGCCAGAGGGCCAAGAGCATGGTCGGTGGCTAGCACAGGATAATTACAAGCAGTCAGAAGAATACCTATTAATATCTATAAATAAACTCAATGAAAACAGTGACCAGCTAGGTGTTTTAGCCAAATGAGACTGTTTGCAGTGTGGTTTACTGGAGGAGGGTTGACATAGAATTTGCCATAAGTTGTTGTAGGGTACACTGTAAGTATTATAGTAAGCGGGTTGGCGCAGAGTACACTGTAAGTAATCTAGTAAGCAGGTTGGAGTGAGGTTATATAGAAAGCAAGTCGATATAGGATACACTCTAGGTAGTATAGTAAGTAATATAGTATGAAGGTTGAAGTAAAGTACACTTAGTAGTATAGTATAGTCATTTAGTAGTATAGTATAGTGTAGTGTAGTATAGTATAGTAGGGAAGTTGGTTTAGGGTGCCCTGTAAGTAGTGTAGCAGGCAGGCTGATGTAAGGTGTTTTGTAAGTAATTCAGTGGAGAAGTACACTTGAACAGTTCCTCAGCAGTGATTGCTGTGGCTATGTGTAAGCATATCCCAGCATGCCCTGCAGCGTTAACATCATTCTGTCATTTGCTGCCGTGTGAACAGTGCCAAAGCCCTACTGCCAGATGAGCTACGTGTAGGCAGGTGTCGGGGTTTGTTTGTTTCAGGTCTGTCTCTAAATCAGCACAAGTGTGTATGCGTGTCACAGAGGTCTCCGCCGATCACACAGAAGTTAGCCCTCTTCTAATTAATGGTCCTTCTACTGCAGGTAACAGCCAAAAAAACTCATTTAAAAAAAACTTCATTCCAGACTCTTTTTTGTTCCCTTTAGTTTACATTATATTTTCTGGGCGAGACACTTTTAAAGGCCCCTTTACATCATTCCTTCTGATTCAGATCAGCTCCTTTTAAAACACAAGGGACTAAATCTTTCACTGTGGAGTGCATGGGTTTGCAGGATTGTGTTTTAGGGAGTCATGGGAAATATTGTTTGGGGCAGGAAATAGCTGGGATTGAAGCTTTGAGTCTGTTCATACATGTGGAAGAGAAACCCACTGAAGCGCTTTTAGAAATGAGTACCTGAAGAGGCCAAACCTCCGGGGTCCTGCGTGACATTCTCCTGAGGCTCTTCTCCACTCCACCTCCACTTATTTCCCTGTTTATAATTTGATGGCAGCTTGAGGTCCCTCAAGTGGTTTCCAGACCAGCACCACCAAACCTAACCCCGTCACTGCCCTAAATTACTTTTTACAGTGCAGCACATCTGGCTTGTCGATGTCCAGCATGCAGAACACTGACTGGATCACACTAAAATCTGTGTTGGTTTTATCCTCTATCCAGTCCGACCAGCATCTAGATGGTATTGACTCTTGTTTATTGGACGTTTACATTCCGTTTTGAATTTTGTTTTCATTTTTAACAACCTCGCCAACAGTGTGAACATAATAGATTCAGTTACCACTGGCCTCTCGGACTGTTTGTTAAAAAAGGAAATGGGGGGGGCCTTTTTTTAGTCTCAAACCGCCTTTATGTAAGCCTGCCAATGTCGTCATAGCCCCCCCCACGCCCCCCAGCTGGATCGCTCTGCCACTGCTGTACCCCCTCCTCCCCAGTCCACAATTAGCGACCAGGCCTGAATAATTCACAAGGCTGAGGAATACCCCCTGTGCCCGTGGCCCTCGCCAGCGTGCAAGCTCCGCGCTGGCATTTACTGCCTAATCGATACCCCGTGTGGTCTGAAGCCACTAATTGAAGGTTAGAAGGAAGGCGAGTGATTCAGGCTGCCCCCCTGGGCTGCTGGGGAGGCACCGTTGCCTCCCCCCCACCCCACCCGCAAGTGTGCCCCCGTTTAGTTATCTCAACTGATAAACATTTCATCTGCTCCATAGCGCCACCTGCTGGCCTTTGTGAGTAAATAGGGCGTTACACCACCAGATGTGGCCAGGAAAAGGCCCGGCAATGCCTGTGTGTCACTGGTATGAACGCAGAGGAGAGAAAAGCAACCCACCCTCCCCGTCACCATGGCAGCTGCAGTTGCCACGGAGGATACTCAACTCGGGAACGATTTTGGTGGAGAGAGAGAGCGCAGAATAATGGAGAACAAGTGACATAGTCACGGTGATGACATCACGAAGAGCGGTGCTCGAAAACCCCTGGGGCCTCTCCCCACAAGCTTGCGTCATAGCACAATAGCGTCCGTCAATGCATCGCCGGCTTGCCTGTCTGAGGCTCTCACTCCTGCAGCACTGCGCTTACCGAAAGGTGAAAACCCAAACAAAACCGCAAAGACCCCAATCCTTCTCTGTACATGCACATATGGCGTGATACTTTTACGACCCGCAAGCTGCCTATTTTTGTTGAGGCCCTTTTTCTGGTGTGACTTTTTTTTTGTATCCTTTAAATATTTATTTAGTGCAAATTCATGCATATCTGAAATGCGGCGTGATTGCTGTGTGGCTAATTCATAATGACTCTTTCGGCAAATTAAAATGGCAGTCTCGTAAGAGGTAGGATATTTATATGTATGCAAATAAGCTGAAGTCGAAACGCATTGCTTTGCTGTGTGCAAGTGCGCTCCACGCTTAACAGACGAAGACACCGCAAGGTCTGAACTGTTGCCTGGCCAATTAGTAGCCCATGGGTGGAAGCAGGGCATACTTGGTAACGAGACACACGCTGGCTGCCATATCAATGTCCCCTCGTTGTCACTGGTAACAGAACTTGTATTTTTTTAACACTGTTGAGTTTATTAGCCATTCCAAATGAGCATTAAATATACTCCACACCTCTGGAAGGAGTGAGCCATTCTTGGGCCTGGTGCCTGTTCTATTAGCCAGGAGAACCTGTGAATAGAAGATACGTAACACCTTGGGCAGGAGTATTAAATGTGCTTTTTACTGTGGCTCTTCATACTTGCCTGTCTGTCTGTGTGTGTGAGGGGCTTGACCTGTCGGTGTATCTGTGTGAGGCTCTGTACCTGTCTGTCTCTTTGTGAGAGGGCGTGTCCCTGTTTAAGGCCGGGTACCTGTCTGTGTGACTGCATGAAGCCGTGTACCTGTCTTTGTGTCTGTGTGAGGCTGTGTACCTGTCTGTCTGCATGAGGCCGTGTACCTATCTGTCTGTATGTATGAGGCTGGGTACCTGTCTGTGTTTCTATATGAGGCAGTCTACATGTCTGTCTGTTTGTATTAGGCCATGTACCTGTCTGTGTGTCTGTCAGTGTGTACCTGTCTCTCTGTCTATCTGTGTATCTGGAGCGCCCTTCTGGGCTGCCATACTGTAGCTCAGTTCTCACCTTCAGACGTCTGTAGCAGCCCAGTCCTTTTCCTAGGTGCTGTGTATATAACCACACCTTGCCAGTGTCACGATGCACCATCTGTCCCCGCTGTGCCAGGCCGACACTCCATCCTCCAAGGAGCCTGCGTGAAAGCACGTCGCGTGCCTTAGTGAGTCTGGGCTCTTGGTCAGGCGTTGATTGGCTCTGGGCTCCCCTTTAAAGAGGCCTGGGTGTTTTTGAGGGACACCCCTGTGTGTAAAATGCCCCACATAGAGCGAGTTCTCTGGTCACAAACTTGCGTTTTGGTTTTGTAGCTATGAAATCGATTGCCCACGACGACTGATCAAGGTAGCACTAACCTTGTCAGTATGCACGTTTACTCTTGCATGCGTAGACCTGTGTGCACGTAATTCTCAGTACTGACACAGTCTCACAGAAGTTGATCCATCTTCCAACTGTCCCATATCATGCAGCACTGGGCACAAGGTTGGATAGGACGTGAATTCATCGCAGGGCACACATGCACACACACTATGGGCTGTTTTGAAACTCTAATTTACCATTGGCCAAGCTTATTCACATAAAGTTTCACTAATTAACAAGAAAGCTAAATAAAGACTCTGCCCCGCACTTATTAATAACTCGCTGTATCAGATAAATAACCCTAGCAGTGGCCTGTGTATTTCAGTACGAGTCACAATGGCCCCCTTTCAGACGAAAATTTAATCGAGAGGCGAGTGGCTCAATTTGCAGGTTTCCGGCGTGAGCTGAACCCACCGGGGAGAGCAGGACTGGCGAAGGCCCCGCGCCTAGGAACCAAAGATGCACCTCTGACTTTGCCTGTGAATTATTCACGCGATAAAATGCTACGTCTATCTGGATTAATAATGAAAGGTTAAAGGTTAAAATGGGACTTCCTCCCCGGAGGGGGATGCAATGGTACATGTATATATGAATGCGACCCTCCCCCCTTGTCCGCTGGAGATGACATTAAGGCCGTCGGCCATATGCATTAAGATTCTTATTCATCTTCCTTAAGTGCATCTATATTGATTAGAGAGGATAGTAGAGATGAGCGTGGGCTGATGTACCAGGGGTCAGCAGGGGGCAGTAGTGAGTGACACAACAGCACAGTCCTGGTCATGCCTGGGGTCATAATCCTCCTCTTGGGTCATATCCTTTGTTCCACAGTCGACTCTCTTGGGCTCGCTCTATCCTCCTTTCTGTGTTTGTGTGTGTGCATGTGTGTGAGCAGTTCACCACACCCGTCTGGTCGCCATCGCTAATTCCCGACGAGGCGTGCGGCGGGCATGCAGACGGATTGCCCGCAGCTCTAGGTTAATGTACTTTTCTATACCCAGGCGGCAGGAGACACGACATCCTTTTTCCGGTGGGTACGGCGGGGCTGACGGGTGCATCGGGCCCCGCTGGGGCCCACTGGGGACTATGGGAATGAGAGGCGAGACGAATCGTGGAGAGAAGTGATCGTGGAGGAAAAAGTGAATGCGTGTAGGAAGGTGTATACTGAGCGTGCTGAGTCAGTCACCGTGTAGCTGAGCTGCGTCCTGACCACTTACTGCAGAATATATGAAGGACTGAGAGACACACACACAAACGTTTGTATCTATGTTTTGTTGTGGGGCCCGTCTATTTATTCCTATGGGCATTTTATCCCCACGATGTAATATATACTGTGCACAATACCGGAGATCTGCATATTCCTGCCCCTGAATGTTATAAGAGATTCATCCAGGACTGTTGCCTGTGGATGCGAGCTGCTAATGGTTTGGTCCTGCTCCCTCTCTGGGAAAGCCGGGTTCAGTAGTGGTGGCTGCACCAGTGTGCTCTTGGCGCCTATTTTCAGCTCTGCAGTGCCGCAGAAGAAGCTCCATTTTGTGACTTCTGCGAGTTCGCTAGCCGCCACTGTGCACTTTGGGGCTCCTGACATTATTTCTGTGGGGTTTCGCTGCACATGTTGACTGGGCTGGACTAAAACTATCTTTTTCGTTTATTCGTCTATTGTGCTGGGGAGGGGGGTGCGGTGGCCCAGTGGGGAATGCTGTCTCCTCACACCTCCCGGGCTGGCTCTTTGAATGCCACCTCCGCCCGGAGTCTGTGGCGTCCGTAAGCTCTCCCCGTGTCGTGTAGGTTTCCTCTAGCTACTCCGGTTTCCTCCCACAGTCCAAAGATGTACAGTACACTTGAGCTAATTGGCATCTCTAAATCCCAATAGCATATGTGTCCTGTGATGGACGGGCATCCTCTGCAGGGAGTAACCCCTGCCTTGTGCCCTGTGCTGCCTGAGACAACCCCCACCCCCCGAAACCCTTGGCAGGGTAAGCGGATGCATGGAGGGATGGACAATCCAATGTATGTGACAATGGTGCCTTCTGGATCCCTGCTTTGATCACTGTCTAAGCTGATGGTTGCTGTTATCCTATGGAAAACTGAATGGCTTCAAGACTTCATGGTCCCATCAGTGACGTCCTGCTGCAGCAAATCTAGGGAAGATCAGACTATGACCCGGTGACACCATGCTTAACCACCAGCATGAGCTTATATAAAATGCAGTGATCAGTTCCCAGCTGATATAACTTGGGACAAGAAGCCATGGAAATAGTGTTGACTTAGCTGTCCATGGTGCTCTTTTGGAGAACTTCAGGGGTCAGGCTGCTGGTTTTGGGCAGCCAAGTAACAAGCTTGCTCGGTCTCCACAGTGAGCAGTGAACTTCGTCTCCGTCTCCTAGTGCCACTTATATTGGTCCAGAGTCTTTCTGGGGTATGTTTTAAGGTCGATTTTCGATTTTTAGTCCCTGGTCTTACAGTGATTTACTGCAGTTTCAGCATTTTTTGCCAGGTGTATTCAGCAGTGGCACTGAATCACGGCACCTCTGTCATACACTTCACTCTGGTGTTGAGGACCAAGCCTGCTCAGATTTATCCTAGATTGGCCCATTTGGAGGCAAACTCCAACCTTTACCTCAGTCAAACAGCTGGCCCTCATTGTCCACCCGTACCTTCAATCACATTGCATACAAACAAACAAATAAAACAAAATCTTTTTGTATCTCAGGTTCATTCCATTGGGCGTCCGGGAGAAAAAAAAAAACATATGCAGTACGCAGAAAAAAAAATCCATTTCAAAGAAGTACAAAATGCTACAAATCAGACAGGAAGCAATATAAAGCGGCTCTTTGTTGTGTTTGCAACATACATAATTTACCTGATGCATTTATCCAAAGCAACTTACAGCAGAGGTGATGGTTGTAATTTATATGCACTCTCTGGGATTCAGACCCACAATCTTTGCATTTCTAACACAATGCTCTACTTGTTATGCTACAGGAACTGCTGTGCATGCATATTTTATTGAACTGACATTTCTGTAGTGGCTCTGTAGCTGTTTATATCCTCCAGTCCATCCATCCATCCATCCATTCACCCATCCATCCATCAATCCATCCATCCATCCTATGTCCATTTCTCAGTACAGAGCTGCAGGGGACCTTTTGGTCTTTTGCACTTTCTCCATGTAAACATTGAGGGTAGATGTCACAGCACTACAGCAGGTCTGCCCTGAGCCCGAGTGGTTACCTTTTGGGGAATTCGTTCATGTCCTTAGCAACTTGATAAGTGTTTGCCATCAGGGTGGCCCGGAGATTTTGCTGGTCTTCTTGTCTGCGGGGGGGGGGGGGGGGGCCCGGGCCTGAACCAGTGAGCATCTGTCCCATCTCATCTATAGAGGCCCAGGCACTGTTCGCGTTCTAGTTCGGTCCAAAGCAGTGTTTCTCAAGCCGGTCCTTGGGGACACCCATATTGTCTACGTTTTTGCTACAGGGAGCTGGGAGGGAGTGAAAACGTGGACCGCCTGAGAGTTCCTGAGGACCAGGTTGAGAAACACTGGTCTGTCTAAAGAACAGGGCATCCTTCTGTACCTCTACAGATTCGGGATCCCTAGTTCTGCTCCTGGGGGGTGCTGGGGGTTTGGAATGTGCAGGCTTCCATTCCGTTCTTGCGCTCAATTCGGGGAGATAATTATTTTTGCAATTGACCCATTTCAGCCTTCCCTCCGCTGAGGTTCCCAGGATGGCTGATGTAGGCAATACCTTCCCGGCCCTCAAAAAGAGGGCGTCGGTGCACGTCCGGGCGTCTCCAGGCCCCCAGCGGGCCAGGGCCACAGGGGCCTCCTTCCGGGGCTTTTATTCAGTACTATATTTAACCTCTTTCCATAGAATAAATCCCCCTTCGCCGTCTGAGGACAGATGTGGCGCTAATTCCGCGCCATGCACAGCGTCACAGTTGGCCATCATTGAAATGGCATTTAATCGCCATCTGCATCAGCAATGCTATTAGCATATAGCCTGGGTGCAGTAATGGTTATTTGTTTCCTTACTCCATATATTGATTTTAAAAAGTCGGGCTTATGGGGATTCCCCAGTAACAAACCCGAAATCCCGGCGCACATGGCTCGGACTTGCCGATGCTTTCTTGAGTGAATGATGCCTAGGTCTTACTCCAGGTCAGAGCAGACCGGGTATCAAGAGGAGACCAGCGATCTGTATCACAAAGCACAATTTATTTTTAAGCTAAAATAAAAGATTTAAGGTGCCCCAGTTTAAATTGACTTAATCTTTATTCACTTACATTTACCCCAGACTACCTTAAATCCGAGAAGTTATCTAGCCAGTCAACAAATCTCACTTCGTGCTACAAGTCCCTGGCCATAACAGGTGCCCAGAATGAAAAGAATGGAAAGAAAGGATAGAAAACTGGATCTAAATGGCGTAGAACTCCTTTGGCGCCTTGTGAATTGAATTCAATTACAGCTCGAAGCTATCGGGACTTTGCAAGTGAAATGGTTTGAATGATTATATGCGAATGTAGGTGAAATCTCAGAGAGCGCACACCGAGGTCAGGTGACCCCCACACAGCCCATCGCCTGGGTGGGGTCTCACTTCCTCCCGTATGACGTCTGCCACATCTGGGTGGATGTCGGGATCAGAGGAGTGGAGACTGGATGCTGGACTCCTCGCCTAGAATGAGTATGGCGTCGTCGAAGAGACGGGGATGGCAGCCTCATAAAATAATACCAGATTTTTAAGTCCCTTTTTTTCTGAATGTCTTGTGTTTCCCAGTTAAGAGGATTTGCACCTAGCGATGTGAGAAAACAGGAATGGGGGATGCAGTGGGAGGGAATAGTGCATGCTGTCAGTCCCTGCTGCCATTGCCCATTGGTTACTCAACTGACTTGCAGGTTTCAAAGTCTCGTTCCTCCCATCAGCACATGCGGCCCCAATTAAAAAGGTTTAGAAGACTGCTTATTTTAGCCGGATCTGGGAGAAGGTGGCGCGCCGTGGCGATGGTTATATTTGATCTCGCTGTTATTCCCTCGATCTGAGTGTGAATCTCTGCTGCAGGAGCTGAACTTGCCTCTACCGGCAGTCAAAGAGAAACAAGGAGTAAGTGGGTCATTGGGTACTAGTAGCCTTCTTCCCTTCTTCCCAGAGCTCAGACTCATGACAGGAAAAATAAAACGGCTCTTCAGGTTGAGGACAGAGTCACGGGATTCTGGCGAGACTGGCTGCCTTGCGGCTTCTCAGATCCGTAGTATCTTCTGCCAAGGCTAGTCGCCGTTTCCACTTTCGCTTTAGCCAATCCGTGGAAATCAGGATATCTGATTCAGTGCCACTCCGGCCGAATCCCCGCGGTCACCATCCCTCTAATGCACCAGCCGTTTACATTCGGCTCTCGCCCTGTCTGCAGATGGAAAGCAGGACTCCCCGCCCCCCACATGTGGGGGTGTGACATGCACTTCTGCTGCGTGGGCGCACATATGAGCGTGCTTGGGGCTCTCTGTGAACTGTGGGCTGTTTCTGGGATACTGCCGTGTGTGTGTGAGGGGGGGTGGGAAGGTCGTACAATTCGCTAAGCCATCAGGATGTAACAGCAGGAAGGCCACAATGGAGATGGCAGGGTTTCCCAGCAGGCCCTGGGCCAGCCCCACTCGCCGAGCTTGGCTTGATGCATAGCCCCCATGAGTATTAGCACCTCATGCTCCATGACCTCTTGCTTCGATCCCCCTGTGATTCGAGGGAGGCATGAACAAGCCCCTCCCACCAATGAGGGATGGGACTGATTGACCAATCAGCAAATTGTATTGAGGAAGATCTTAGTTATGGATGCATTCTTCAAGCAATGAGGGTGTATGGCTCTATCTAACAGGAAAAGGAAGAGGTTTAATGTGTCACGGTGCTTGGAGTTTGCCCCGTAGACCCATCAGCTCCAAGCTCTGCTGCCAGATGAGTCACACGTGAACCAGTACTAGGACCCCTGAGTGGGACGCAAGCCCGATGTAATGTAAGAGCAGCCCGTCGGAAATGGAACAGGTGTGCCTGACGCGGCTGCAAAGCGTTTGGAGACGGGTTGTTGGGTTGCCATGGTGACGGGGGCTCTGCCTTTCCTGCTCTGTCAGAAAGGTGGTTTTAAATCTTTGGGGTTCATCTGGAAGCCGACCTGGGGTGTGGAGGGGTGGGAGACATCAGCAGCCTTCCCCAGCTGAGCCGGGAGTGCACAGTATCCTTATATTTACGTTTAGTTGCTAGCTGTATTAATTTCTAGAGCTACATGCCGTACTGCAGCCATTCAGGGTAGCTCTCTTCTCAGGTGTCCTCCGGCATGTGAACCAGTCACCCTTGGATGATGCAGATCCTCACGCTGTCTGTTGCTGCATTAGCATTAGCCTACATCCCTCCGATAATGCGACACTGAGGGGTCCGTTTCCATGGTGCGGCGCTGGGGCCAATCCGAGCCCAGGAACGTGTTTATTTAGCTTGAGCATTAGCGGGCCCATTCAGGCCGCAGAATGAGCCTGATTGTTCCAGCGCGAGCCGGCCCTGCACCCAACATTGTGCCAGTCACTCAGGCCTCTTGTTTTCCCAGCTAAGGACACTTTATTCCCTCCTGGGCTCCATTTCCTTTCATTTTTCCATACGCCACGTTCTGCTGCTAAGGAACGGCTGGTCACCATAGCGACAGCGCGCTGTTGATGCTTGCTGGGTTTACAGACAGCTTGTGTGATCGCAGGGGCCCTCGATATGCCTTCCTTTCTGCTATTTTTGTGTGCACTACGCAGGGCTGGTCTCTGCCACTCTCGGCGATGCCCGAAGTGGGTTTATGATGGGGAGGGGGCTGTCCCCGCGCACGCAAGTCCGTGTCCGCATGCGCGATTAGCGCCTATACGCCAGCGTGTTGGCGATAGTGATAGGCGGAGCCTGCCAGTGACGCATGTGTGTGACGTATCTGTCTTTTGCCTGTTGCCGGGCACCGAGTCGCCGTCTCTGTCCAGCAGCAGCAGCGCGTTGCAGCCAACGGGCTGCGGGGAAACGCTGCGTCAACCCTTGGTCAGCGCCGGCTCCGCGGCCCAGTGCTTCTGCATCCAAACCTAGGAGGAGCTTCTCCCTAAAAGTCTGCCATTTCATTTTAAGGCAAACGTCTTGTTTTATTGCACCTCGCCTGCCAGCGTCAGTTAAGCTGGCAGCTACTCACATGAAAACATTGAACTCGAGCTAATTTGTGTGTTCATGCTCGTTCCTGTGTGACTGCCTCCGTGTGTGTGTAAACCCGCGAGTCGTTGTGGTCAGTTCAGGTTCTGATGCCACCAACCCCTCCCACCTCTCTGGGTCCCTTGCTCCTTGTGTTGTTGTCTCAGACGTGAGGGTGCGGCTTCCTCCTGGTGACCCATCAGGTACAAAGAAGTGTCATCAAAGCCTTGGTAGATACCGGCTGCATCCTGGAGGCTGAAGACAGGCCAGCTGTCTGGCCTGCAGAGATGGGTCCCATCGCACCGTGTCAGTCACTAAATTCTTTGTGTTTTCCTGACTGCTCATGCACCATTTTCATTAAAGCACAATGGGAAGGAAGATCGTTGACTCCTGGCAAATGTTTAGCTATTCACTTTGAGGCGTTGATGGTTTCAAAGGTTCTCATCTGACACTATTCCCAAAATTTTCGTTTCACTGACTCTATTAAATAATTCCCTTGGTGCCAGTGAAATTTTTCCAAAACAGATTTACATTTACATTTACACAGGTGGTTACCATGGAAACTCCCTCCTGTTGCGAGGTGTTAGCACAGGTATAAAGTGACTTTATAACCAATTATATTCTTTTTCTTTCCCCTTTAAAAAGTCTCTGGACACACCTACCTAGGCGATTTAGTTGTGCAGGTCCAGTTGATCTTATCGGGATCTCTTTTTGCCAAAAGCTTAGCATTAGCACAGCCGCCCCCATTTGCCATGCCCATTTCCTTTCTGTATGGGACATTTTTACCCTTTCATTCGACCCGTGCATTTTCTTACTCGCACATTCTATGCAGGGTTGCACGGGTCTGGAGCCTGTCCCAGAGTTGCCAAATCGCCTGTAGGTGTGAATGTGTGTGTGAATGGTGCATGTACCCTGCCATGAGCTGGCGTCCCGACCTGGGTTACTCCCAGACCTTGCCCTCTTAGCTTCTGGGATCTGTTTCTACACATGTGACCCGCCCCTCTCATGTGATCCTCCGCCCCCCCCCCCCCCCCCACACACCAATACCTCACCTCATTTTCTCCTGTATTGCACTATTTTCTTCCTAAGCTAAGCCCTATGAAGCCCTCCCCCCAGTACCACCCAATTAGCCAGTGCCACCACGCTAATGGTGCCAGGGTGGCCCGGTGCAGAGGGCCCCCACCTGCGGCCGTGTCCCTTCTGCCTGGCTGGGCAGACTGCTGGTGCCTAATTGCTGCGCGGGGCCCTGTCGGGGCCTGTCTCCCTCCCCAGCGCTGCTCCTGTTTGTTTTTCACCACCTGCTTTTGATGTGATCGCCAGCCCTCCGGGGGCTGCTTGTAGCACCTGTCTGCGGTGTGCCAGGATGCCCCTGGGGGGGGGGGTGAGGGACATAGATTTAGGGGGCATAAAAAACAACCCTGTGGAAAGAAGGGGGTGGGTATTCTTCTAGTCTGCCAGAGTGGGGAGGCTTTGGAAGCAGAAGCCGACTGCTCCACCAGCACCCCACCACAACCACTGCCATCATATCCACTGGATTTGGCTGCCTGTCCACCGCTCGCTGGGGGGGCGGGGGGGGGTTGCGAGAGTGACTCCAAGCTTACTGCACCAACACCTATTAAAAGGTGGGGAGAATCTCATCAGCGTCGGTGCCTTCAGTGCCACCCTTCGAGCTTCGGCGGGGGGGGATTCGGAGTGTGCCGGGGGGGGGGGGGGGGCGGGGGGGGGGGGGGGGGAAAAAATAAAGCGGGTGTGAAGAAGGAGAGGCTGGCACCGAGCCAGCAATGCGGTGCATAGTTCAATAAAATGGCAGGTCTCCATAGACAGGCCTGACCCCCAAGCTTGGTGCCTGTGGAGGGAGGGAGGAAGTGGGATTAAGGGAGGGAAGAAGGGAGGGAGAGAGATAGAAGGAAGAAGGGATGTGGCGAGGAGAGGGAATGAGGGAGGGAGAATTCATTGTTTCAGTGTCCTCTACCCCTCGCCCAGATTCAGGGTGTATGTGTGTGCATGTGTATATATCCATATGTATGTGTGTGCGTCCTCCACAGAGCTGGCAAGCACACGCCCACCTCCCTGCCAGTCCTCCCACTCGGGCTCGCGTCACTATTAGAGAAATTGCTCCATTTCGTTCCATGTCACCTTCTTACGTTCTGCATCTCTGTAATCATGTAATTGCGGGCGGGGATCACTTTTGTAATGACCCGTCCCCTGCCCCCCGCCCCCCCCAGCGACAGCACCTGACCCACATCCTTCTTCACCTTCATCTGCGCTCTCAGAGTGGATCTGAAACGGCCTGCAGTGTCACAGACCTAGCGTGTGGCTTTCACAGGGTGGTACAGTTTAGTGCTAAATACTTCTGCAGTGAGTGACAGGAGAGTCAAAATACTCATACAGCCCGTAACGGGACAGATTTGCAAAAATGAAAAATACTCATACCGTGTATAATGAGACATAGATATGAAATACCCCAGGCTGGTGAGTCCGATGGGGCCCCAGGGTCAGCTGGTTCGGTGCCCCCCCCCCCCCCCCCAAGTCCGGCGAGTGCGTTGGCCTCAGGCCCACCCTGGTGCTGAAGCCCATGGAGCTCTGCATGACGCCTATGACAAGCTGTGCCTTCCCCGGCCCTCGCTTAACGGCTCGGCCCCGACGAAGCCAGACACACTGCGTTTAGTAGCTGATTTAATGGTGCCGAGCACAGAGCTGAGCTGAGCGCTGAGGACGCGGGGTGGACACTGTCGCTGGAGCGAGGGGTCTCGCAATAGCCAGGAGACGGCCGCAGAAAGCCCACGCGCTGGTGAGCTTGTGCCCTGGGGTGCTGCAGAGGTTCCTGTGTGTTAGTGAAGCCCTCCAGCTTCCTGCGGGGAAAGCCATATCCCTCCTCCCATTTATGGGCATCTATATTTAATTTGACGCTGAAGTCCATTGCAGATTACATTATCTGAGTGGAGGTAGAGGGAGCCCTTTGCCACAGTCCATTACTGCGCCCTATGTGTGTGTGCGTGTGTGTGTGTTGTGCTGGTATTCCTGGTAACAGGCTACTTCACATGACCTCACGCTGTGCTGAAACGCCAGGCTGACACATCTCCATGATATGCTACTCACTACGTGTTACACGCTACCTACAGAGAGGGCTCTCAGATGACCAGAACAGATTCCGGGTTCACTTTTGCAGAGGTGGGGGGCAGGCGGTGGTCAGAAAACTATTTTTTGCAGTAAAATAGGAAAAAATAGACACCCGTAGCACTGGGGTTTCTCCGTAGTTTTATTACTCACCCCCCCCCCCATGTGGTCTTTCCTGACCTGGTCTTTGTTAATTTTATTCATTCAGGCTCATTTCCCTGACTTTACTGTAGGGACCATGATACCTTTCCAGTGACAATCAGCACCTCTAAGCTTCCCAGGGAATGTGGTGTGGCCCCCATTTACCGCCTGCTAATTGGACGTATCCCTGCAATCAATCTAGATCAGGAATTGAATCCCTATGCTCAGTGGCTACCACCGATTAGCGTGCAACTGGAGCGTCCGGCAGGAAAGCACAATAACAGTTAATATTTCATCAGATCAATAATTCATTGGCCTCGATGGGAGGGAGGAACCGGGATAGCAGAGGGAGAGACAGAATGAGAGTAAGAGAGAGAGAGAAAGAGAACAAAAAAGAACATCTGACTGCAAGCACATTCCCCGGGAAGGGCCTGGTAACCATAGCAACAAGATCCAGCAGTCATGTGGTGTAGCAGATAGGAGTGGGGGCGAGAGAGAAGGAGTGACCTGCGAAAGAGGCACAGGAAAAGAAGATGATGAAGTGACAGAGGGAGGGGGAAAGAAGGAAGACGGGGAGATGGTGATTTCAATCAGATTTAATTACAGCTAAAAACTAAGGATAAGATGGCATGACACAACAGACGTATTAGCCAAGGCAGGCTGATGAAAAGAGAGAGAAAGGGCTCGTCAGAGGGAGCATGGGCAGAAGAGGGTGGGGGGCAAGCTTTCTCTGTCTGCTTGAGATGGATTTTCTCTGTGTCAGCCTTATAGGTCCTAGGGATGATTTAATTGCACTGTCCCCAGAGGGCTGGAAGGGTGGGGCTCCCTGTCTGCTTCCTGTGTTCTTGAGGGAACAGGACCAGGAACCAGGAAGGGTGGGCATCCCTGTCTACTTGCTGTGTTCTCGAGGGAACAGAAACAGGAACCCGGAGGGGTTGAGCTCCCTGTCTGCTTGCTGTGTTCTTGAGGGAACAGGACCAGGAACCAGGAAGGGTGGGGCTCCCTGTCTACTTGCTGTGTTCTCGAGGGAACAGGACCAGGAACCAGGAAGGGTGGGGCTCCCTGTCTACTTGCTGTGTTCTCGAGGGAACAGGACCAGGAACCAGGAAGGGTGGGGCTCCCTGACTTCCTTCTGGGAGAACAGCCTTGCAGTTACTTTTTCAGTTTTACCTGATAGCTTAATTTCAGACCGAAATCAAAACTATAAGAAGAATCCGGTGCCAGTTGTTAGTATGACTGATTTGTTCTCTTCCAGGAATTCAGTCAGCCATATTTTTTTTTCTTCCGGAACAGAGAGCAGCACTCGCTGTGTGTTACTGCAGCAGTATTCCAATTTCAGCCATCTTCTGCTCCCCCCTCCCCGTTGGGACAACAATAGATAGGGGTTTTGTCGCCAGGATACACTTCCCCTCTTGGAGGGCTGAACTGAGACACTGTCGTCAAGAGCTCCCAACAACAGGATGAGGAAGAGATCCAAGTCTCTGTTTGAGCTGTGACGTTTTCGGTTACTGAGGTTTAGTCTGGTCGCCCACCATGGAACGTAGGGCTTGAATGACTGTGCAAAGTTCATGTTCGCCTGCTTAGCCTTACCTCTTCTCCAGCGCCTTGTCAGAGGTAGCAGGAGAGAGCCCGCAGACTACGCTGGCCAGAGGAGTGCCCTTTCTCACAGTGACGATTAAGAGTTAGAATTCGAATTAATCATCTTCCCATTTTTGTTAGAGCAGGAGATTCTCACTGCAAATTCTGCAATCCAGCATGGCTGTAAATAGTGCCACAGCCTCACAATTCCAGGATTGGTATTTGAAGCAGTCTGTGAGTGCAGTTTGCATGTACGGCCCATGTTCTTGTGGGATTTTACAGTCCAAAAGCTTGCCCTTCAGGGAATGGTTGTCTCGGAATTTCACTTAACATGTATGTCTGTTCCCTGGCATCCTGACCAGGCCTGTCTTTCCTGGGATATGCTCCAAGCTGTGCCCTGCCCTGGGCCAACGATTATGGAAGATGAACGGATGGATTTTCGTGTAACATTACACATGTAGCTAGTTATTATAAAATGGTATACATAAAATATTGTACCTCTGTATAATGCATCTCAAGTAAAAACCATAAATCTGTGCTGTCTGGTTGGATTGGTGGTTTCGCACAGCAATCTGTAGGAATTGCAGTCATTGCAGAGTTATTCATGACAGCCACTCTCCTGATTGTTACTACGGTGTGCCGTCCTCTCTGGCCGGGCAAGACGCCCCCGTCTGTCATTCAGTGGTCACGGCCGTCAGTGCATCGATTTGCTGAGACCACGCCGAACACCGAGACATGGAGACCGTCAGTGCTCACATGATGGCCTGCTGCCAAAATGCCACAAGGTCAGGTTAGGGGACAGCGCCCAGAGCTCCTTTTGTGTACGGTTAGGGTGGAAAGGCATCTTGTAAAGCTTTTAATGAGTTCCAGATTTAGGGGTTTAATTGAATGAATTGACGTCTTTCTCCAGTGCTAACAGCGACTATTTGTGCTAAGAAGGTGCACGGTGGGAACCACAGAAGATCATCTCAGACATATGTCACGTATCATATGAGAAGCTTACGTATGCAGTTAAGCTGTATAAACTTCTGCTATGGTTTCAGTGTCCTGTTTGAAGAAACGCGGGGTATTCAGCATTGTTAGTTACATTTTAAAAAACAATGCTAAAATTCACTACTAATAAAATGCTTAGCTCTTATTGTGGCTAATACCACATACATATGTTAAATTTTGTTCCATATAAATGTATTTACTAGAGATGTTTAATAGCATACCATTTGGGTAAACATGACAGCCAGCCGCTTGGGCCTTGGCTAAACCAATCTCCTCTCAGATGCCTCCTTTATCCACGATGCAATCTGTGCAGAGGGCAATTAATTCTGGTGCCCGTGCAGGTGATTCCTGTCGAAAGTCTTGGATGAATGCTGATTAAGAAGCCTGGACGACCACTTTGGTGTTGCACATGACAATCTGACATACGTTTGGTCTGCAATAAGCATAATACCAGTGTCATAGTGTTGAACTGAGCGTGGTTAACTGTACAAGAGAAAGTCTTAGCTACATCAGAATAGGGTGCAGGTCCCCCGCAACCGAACATCGTGTTTAGTATTACCAGAACACAGCTTCTAGTTATTTAAAATATCAACTGACTTTAACTGTTTACATCGTTTTGGTACCCATATGAAAGCCTATATGTTTTCATTACTTCGATTGATTAAAAGACTTGTAACCCTTACGTCACATTTGGGGTCTGTCAGACCCCATAGCCTGTTTAAACGTTGGGCATGTAAATCTTAATGCGACGTAAGGGGTTAAACGTATTAAAAAGTTATTAAAAGTTATTTTTTAGTTTCTTCAGTAGATCTGTTAACATTAAGAACAAAAAAAATTGTAATTTGTTTTGCAGTTCCCATCAACATGCACTAGGTGGTGACAATGTGCTGCATTTTTACACTACAATGTCTCTGCATTTGACCTTTTTTACACATTGGTCAGCAAGTGGAGGGACACTGGGGTGTTAATATGCCCTTCTGTCCAGCAGGGGGCACCATGACTCGTGCTGCATGAGCAGTGAATGGGGAGCTGCCACCTGGCCTGAAGTATCATAACATTAATGTTACTGTAATATTAACATAACATACATATTAATGTATACATCTTTGCGGAATGCTTTGAGGATGGAGGAACATGCACTGTGGGGGTGTTGCTGTGTGTGGCCACGGCCGTGGGTGACCCTTTCAGGCATGTGTGCAGTGAAACCATGAGTTGACTTAGCCAGTTTGGCAGTCATACTATAACTGAATGTGTGTATGAGCTGATCGTGATGCCATTGTATCTATCAGGAGCTGGTACTCTGTCTCTTACTGTAAAATTAAAAATCACAACATCCTTTCCATTGCATTGTGCAGTTTAATTAGCGACTGCGGCGTCTTTGATTAATGCAGCGCGGAACTCAGGATGTCTCCAGAGTGGCCTGCTCTCGTGCGCGCAAACAGGCCGCAGGTGTAGTCACATGCTGTTAAACGCAGAAGTGTCAGAGGGCCCCTTTAAGGGAGGTGCCACTGCCTTTACAGCATGGACTGTGCAGGGATCCGTCAGCGCTGGGGGAGGGGGGCACTCCTGATGGGGGGACGGATGAGGGAGAGTCCGCCTGCCGGGCCGGGTGGATCTGGATCTCCATGGTGCCGCTTCCCGTGGAGCTCTGCCGCTGGCCTGGGGTGACGGAGAGGACCTCCCGTTGTCTGCCTGCCTCTCTCACTTTCACTCTGTACACAGTTTTCTTTGGTCCCCCGGTGGTTTTGTTTTGCCATCCTGCTTTACTGATAACCCTGTGTTTCTTTGACCGCCCCCCCCGAATAAGAGCAGATATGAGTGTGTGTGCGTGTCTGTGCATGCAGACAGGCCTTGCATCATCTTTGCACCACCATCCAGTATTCAGCTCATCTGCTCCCCCACATTCGCCCGACATCCTTCTGTTGTGGGCGGAGACAATACAGCTTGGGGGACGAGTCTGCCAATCGCAGTTATCCCTGATCCATGGTGTAAGATATTGCAGACTCTAATTTGATGGTGGTCACATGGTCACCAGGGATGGGCCTGGATCAGTGTGAGTGGAACTGGACTAGCTGTCATCACACCTGGCCTTAGATTGGCACTTCATCACTCCCATCCTCGGCCCCTTGTAGTGTGCAGAAAATAACAGGTAGTTTAGACCAATCATCAGGCAGTCCTCACTTAAGTGCCTTTAATGCATATGTAAAATGTAAGCTGAATTGTTTCTGCATTTGGGATTTGCATAAGCTGTGAATGAGGGCTCTAGAACTCCCTCTGCTGTGCGTGCGGTTGAGTGGCTGCTGGTAAGTGCCTGTCCACCACAGTGTGCTGTGTATGGCCATAACGGTCTCCCTTCTCTCTCTCCCTGTCCTCCCCGATCGGCAGGCTGACGCCAAGATGGTGTGTGACGTGGTGAGCCGCATGGAGGACACGGAGCCCTACTCTCCCGAGCTGCTGTCCGCCATGATGCGCCTCTGGGCCGACTCCGGTATCCAGGAGTGCTTCAGCCGCGCCCGCGAGTACCAGCTCAACGATTCCGCTCAATAGTGAGTATCGGGCACGCCCACCGGCGGCATGCTGTTTGCATCACAGGGTGTGTCTAATGTATTAGCATGTGCAGGTGCGTGTCTGTCCCTTTGTGTGTCATCCTGAGGATCTGTCACCCTCACGGGTGGAGCTGTCCCCTGTGGATCTGTGTCACCCTGTCGGGTGGAGCTGTCCCCTGTGGATCTGTGTCACCCTCACGGGTGGAGCTGTCCCCTGAGGATCTGTGTCACCCT
>JAODKL010000021.1:20934164-20944370 GCA_026780765.1 Petrocephalus schoutedeni | reverse complement strand
TGTCGGGTGGAGCTGTCCCCTGTGGATCTGTGTCACCCTCACGGGTGGAGCTGTCCCCTGAGGATCTGTGTCACCCTGTCGGGTGGAGCTGTCCCCTGTGGATCTGTGTCACCCTCACGGGTGGAGCTGTCCCCTGAAGAGCTGTGTCACCCTCACGGGTGGAGCTGTCCCCTGAGGATCTGTGTCACCCTGTTGGGCGGAGCTGTCCCCTGAAGAGCTGTGTCACCCTCATGGGTGGCGCTGTCCTGTGAGGATCTGAGTCACCCTCACGGGTGGAGCTGTGCCTTGAGGATCTGTGTCAGCCTCACAGGTGGAGCTGTCCCCTGAGGATCCGTGTCACCCTCATGGTGGCACTTGAACTTGGCCTATAAATGCACTGTGTGGCTCCTGCATCCCGCTATGTTTTCGGTCGACTGAGACTCTCAGGCAGCCTATATGCACACACAGATCCGCCTTTGTGCTGATCCTCATCAGTCAGAGCTGGCCACATCTCAAGGGGGAACCCACCCTCCCCAGTAAAAAGGTCAAAGGTTGTCATCAGACCCTAGGAAGACAGGCTCTGCTTCGGACTCCCATAAACAGGGTTTAGATAGGGCGTGTTAGGATGGCCCACACGGCGCGGCCAGGCTCTCCAGTGCCCCTGTCTAGGAGTGGGAGCAAAAAGCTAATTATTTACGATGCTCTCTGGTGCTTCATCCCCCGTCTGGCTTTTTCCCCGCTGTTATTGCCGAACTTGGGGGGCATAAATAGAGTGGCATGCCCCCGTCTGCAGGGGAGATCTAAATAACTGCAAGCTTTCATTAGCTTTCATTAGGCCTCCCTGGGAAAGCTGGGCATTCTGGGAAAAGAGGCACTGGGCTGTTTGCATGCACAGTGAGCACCAGTCACATCTTTAGCAGAGATGGCACAGATACCTCAGTGCATGTGTATCCTCATGGCTTGGGGGGGGGGCTGCATTGTTGCCAAGCACCGCCAATGCTCGTGGTTTAAATCCCACCTCCACCTGTAGTGTGTGGAGTGTGCACATTCTCCCAATGTCCTCAGGTATCTCTGCATTGCCCTGCGATGAGCTGACATCCTGTGCGGGGTGTGCCTCTGCCTCATGCCCTGCGCTTCCTGGGAGGGGCAGGATAAGCAGATGGAAGACGAATAATCTTCCTTATCCCCTTGGGGTGGGCGGCCTCCACAGGCCTGGTGGATAGGGTGGGGTGTTGCTCTTTTTAGGGTGCGCGGCTGGTGGCCAGCAGGTGCTGGGGCACTTTCTGTGCTGATGTCATACTACCTTCCTGGCGTGCAGACGGGCGGCACGCTGCCCTTTCCATGGGATAACAGCAGATAAGGTCACGCTTTAAATCGCTCAGGTTAAAAACATCAGATGACCTCAGATTAGTTACTGTGAGTGTTTGCGTATGCAGGCCTCTGTGCATGTTACCGTTTTACTGTTTTTTAGTCCCGTCAGTGACACACGTGAGTTTTCATAAACAGCCGTCCGGCGTCGGCCTGGGGGGACAGTGCGTTGGACTTCTGTGCCGTCTGAGCCATGCTGGTGTCGTTCATTTTAGTGGGCTGCTGCTCCATTTCTCCTGGATGACTTTGTGCCGGTCCAATATCCTAATTTCTGCTGCCTGGAACGCCAAATCAGAATGCTTCCCTTAATGCTTCCCATGGCTGACGTGAACAAAGACATTAGCATCATTTCTAATCTTGACCTAATCTTTGTTCTTTTTTTCCCTCACTCTTCCCCTCTATTTTTATCTTTCGCTCCCCAGCTACCTAGACAGTCTAGACCGGATCGGCGCCGCAGACTACCAGCCCACAGAACAGGACATTCTCAGGACCCGAGTCAAGACCACGGGCATTGTAGAAACTCACTTCACCTTCAAGAATCTACACTTCAGGTAGGGCTTCCGGCCTCGGCTGCCCCCTCCCAGCCCCCCCACAGCCTTTGAGATTCTGAGTGAGTTCCAGATGTTGGCCCAGACTTCCGTGGGGGAAGTAGGCAGGGGGGCTAATGGTCCAGGAAGGACCCCGCGTGTTCATATATCAGGCTGCCGCTCACAGCACTAATGGATTTCCGCCATCTGCGCCCAAAACGTGGCAGGTCACCCCCCCCCCCAATTCCGAGAGAGTGAGAGAATAGCTGTGTTCCACAAGTTTCCCGCCCAAAATACCCAGTCTCCCGACCTAAAACCGAGCCTAGCACGAGAGCAGCCACATCCTGCTTCCGCGCGACTCACCTTGACTAGGCCCTAAGATTGACGTCCTGCCCACTGGGAGGCTCCGCCACTGCCCACTGACACACTGTGATGGTGGCGGCAGATGCAGACGCACGGAGACACCCGCAGGGCTTAAAGGCGTCAGCAGTCCCCAGAAAGGACCTATCCCCTAATGAACTAAACCCGAATTATTAACTGGTGGATCTGTAGGCCCCTGTGGGAGAAAAAGTGACTTTAATGTGTGTCATTATAAGTTAATATATGAACTTAATTATCAGCTGAAGAGAAAATTGCAGTTTGAAAAGTTTGGTAAGTATTCAGCCGTATTATGTTTGTGAATGTAAGGGCGGTAGGATGACTGAGAGACTTACATTTTAGACTGTGAACTTTAAATGTAGATCATAGCTAGATATTGAAGACATAATTGGATTAACATCCATAAAGAGACCATTAGATCAACCTGTTTCAATTTAACTGATGTTATTAATGACACATTTTGACTCAGGGGGTCAGTTTTAATATTTGGAGACGGTCGTTATATTGAGCTGATAGTTTTGATGCTGGCGGAGGAAACCACAAATCTGGTACCGTGTGCCACCAGGCTGTTTGATGTCGGAGGTCAGAGGTCAGAGAGGAAGAAGTGGATCCACTGCTTCGAGGATGTGACGGCCATCATCTTCTGCGTGGCCCTGAGCGGCTACGACCAGGTGCTGCATGAAGACGAAACTACGGTAAGTCACTTCCAGGGTTTGCTGGTTTGAGCCACAGGCGCCGTGGCCAAGGAGCGGCACAGGGGGCGCTGTGCCCCGCGGTACAGACCATGAGAAGCGGCAAATAAAACAGTCGGGGGATGAGCATGTGGGAAAGGGGCCTGTGGCGAACTCCGGTTACAAAGTGACGACACACTGGCAGTGCGTATGACAGAAAGATGCCAGTAAGCACGAGGTGCTTGTGTCACAAATGTACAGCTGCACATGACACACAAACACGCATCCGTGCCCACATGCACACCACACAAGGCCGGCCTCTTTGGCTCTCGTTTACCAGATGTCCTCCTGTCTCAGTTCAAAGCACAGCTTTCCGAAATCACTGGGTCTACAGAGGTAGTACTGTAATAGTAATCAGCCGGCGGGGGGGGGGGGGGGGCAGACCTGGTCTGCATTAGGACGGCGTGTGGCTGCATGCCCCTGACGACGAGCCGCCCAGAGACCGCTACGAGTGTCCTGGAAGAACCCGGAAAGTCGCCCCAGCACGTCCCCGTTTGTGCATATCAGGAGACACGAGACATCATTATCTACTTCCCAATTTTAATTTCTCATTTTGAGTTCCCCGTTATGAATCTGCACAGAGAAATTGCAGGAATTAGTAAAGAAACCGGGTAATGTGAGAGCTGGTAGATGGAAATATCATGACTGGGGGACAATTTGTGTTTGAGAAATGAAGCCATAATCTTCCCGGGATGTACGGTACTCTCTGAAGGACTGTTCGGATTATGACCTCGTTTACATTGGGATTTTTTAATTTTAGAAACATTCATAATATCGGATAAGCATTCTGCCAAACAATGATATACATCCTGGTTCCTGATACCCTCCTGTCTGTCAGTGGAGTTGGTAAGTATCCCCGGGGCGTGCAGACTCCTGGCATCTTGACAGATTGGTGTCCTTTTTAGCAGAAATCTACTGCATACCTGCCCTTCACACAATGTTACTGAGTGCTTTTTATAAACCCATAAGTTGTGTCTAAGCCACTGTGAGGGTCCAGAATGAGGTTCCTGTTGCCGTTAGCAGACTGAGGGTCTGTTTGCCGTTAACAGTGTGGGTCCAGATTGTTAGCAGAGTGAGGGTCCATTTGCCATTAGCATGATGAGGGTCGAGATTGAAGGTCTGTTTTCTGTTAGCGGAGAGAGGGTGCATTTGGTGTTGGCAGAGTGAGGGTCCAGTTGCCATTAGCAGAATGAGGGTGCAGAGTGAGGGTCCACCTCTGTTGGATATCATCATCTGTGCCTCTGTGGATGATTGTCGAGTCATTGGTTCTGCACCCAGTGCCACTCTGTCGCTGACTCCATCTGCTGGGGCTCACTGCTGAGCTGCAGTGAGGAACTAACTTCCCGTTTGGTCAGCATTTAGCAGACTTGTGCAGCTCCTATTCATCCAGTGTTAGAATATTCTGTATCTCTGACTAGTTATGCAGGAACCAGCATGCTTTGCACCTCACCACACTTTAAAAAGTATAAATTAATATTTGTATTTCTGTTAATAGTGAATGTCACAAATGTGTAATGTTTGCCGTAGAATGTGTGTGTTTTATTAGTGTGTAACCGTCAGTGTTTAAATCTGTGGTGCTTCTAATATTAAACCAATAGTAGCTGTTAAATAAAGAGACCAACTTCTATTTTAAAAGAGCTGTCATCTCCTTTATTAAAATGACTCACACACTCGCCACAATATGTTTATTTGCCCTCTGTATGTGGGTCTGCTCTAGGGCTGTGCGATATGGCCTAAAATTCATATTGCGGTATAATTTGAACCATAGACGGTAGACTGTATATACTGTGGTATATAATTTGGTATGTAAATTTGGTATGTTGTTGAATGGGTAACATACACCCATAGCAAACGCACTGCAGCAGGAAGTATTCTAAACTGTTAACACATTTCAAAGTAATCGTGAACGTTACTTTAAGAATATTTATTGTACAAAACTGCAATAATTGAAAAATATGGAAAACCTTTCAAGTAACTTTTTCCTGGTTTTATTCCCAAAATAGCTTATATCAAAAATACAGGTTGGTTTTGTAAACTGTAGGTAAGCAGAAAACAATTATGGCATAGAACCAAAAGCTATAAAACTAATAAAATTAGACTAATTGCATGACTTCATCCTTTTTCGTATGAAGACATCCGATGTGCATACTTATTTAAAACATATTGCTCGTGTTACCTCTCTTTGCAATCGCTGTCGCCCGGCATATTTAGCAGATTATGTTTTTCTGCTCAGTATCCGTAAAATCCAAACCATGTCCATATTATGGACGTTGCACCAGTCTTTGTAAGGAGCTCCTCTGATTACTAAGAAATCATTTACATTTATCTTGAAAGTGCAGCCGACGTTTCATTACATTATTAGATTAATCATGTATATTAGATTTGATTTATTACATTATTGATGTATATTCAAGTTTATACCGATATGTTTTCGTTTTCTTTTATTGATTATCACATCAACATTACACACACACGCACGAACACGCTAACTTCAACTTTTTAGCTACTGCTATAGTCTGCGTCTGAAAATGATCTAACTCGTTATCTAACTAGCCCTGCAATTAAATGCATATCAGTTAAGTAAAATTCCTAACATGGTAGGTTTCTCAAGGTAATAATTATTCAGTTCATGCCAGCTCAGCAAACATTTTGCTATGGAGCTAAATACGTAATTAGTTTACATATTTTATATACATTATAACCAATAAAACATGTTGCTTTCAAGCTATATATATGGTTATAATCAACAAAACATGTTGGTGTGGACTCTGGATGAGTCCACACCAACTGTGTGTATCATCACGTTGGAGCGATAGCACTCACACCGCAAGTCTGAGGCATGTCCAAATCGGAACGAGCCTGGAGCAATTTGACTGGAGTGGGATGAAATTTTAGTGGAGCACGGAGTGGTATTGAGCGGAGGAGCAGGCAGAGCCAACAGCCTCGTGGGCGAGGAGCGGAAATTCTCACCGCTCCGCTCACATGCTCTGGTCATGAACAACCTCTACTGCAGTAGGCCGGTATAATCAAAATCTCTCCCGTTGGCCAAATTTATACCGTATACTGTTTATACCGCACACCCCTATTCTGCGCTCTCTAGGGTTATGCGTGGTTTTGAGTATGTGAAAGATTGTTCTCGCCAACAGGTTTGATTTTGCTTGGTCAGGGTGTCAGGATGTATACAGCCACCTTAAGTCCTCATTAAAGGCATTAAAAGCAAATATTTGTCATTAATGCCCAGGAGAAACACCTAAGTGTTAATCAGTGTGTAGTACATTGTGTTCCATTCAAGTTACTGCTATATGCAGTTATGATGGCAGCTGTACACCTTCTTCATGGACTGACATTTACAATCAGGGCAGGGAAGGAGCAATCCTACACGCTGACACTGATGGTCTCGGTCATTCTGGGGGGGCCCTGCCCTTAGGAGGGGCCACACTTCCGCTGGTAGAGAGTCAGTAATGCCTTGAATGATGTGTTTGCTATTGTAGAACATTTCGCGCAAAACAGGTTTTGCTACTGCTGGGACTGGCAGCTTCACAAGGTGAGGAGAGCGTGTGTCAGTCAGTATGCACACATGCTGAATCGCAGCTTTCCTTACTAATCATGACGACGTGTGCGGATCTGCATGTGTGCCTGCCTGGGGCCCCCATGCCATGGCATACCGTAAGGCAGTGATGAGCATTACCACAGTGATGAATTCCTTTTGGTCTCCTCCCTTTTCTCTGCGTATGATTGGTTTCAACTTACCTGCACTTGACTCTCCATTGCCTGTCCATGCAAGGGGTGGGCGGAGCCACATGTACATCTCAATCCACTCAAGCCCCACATCCGCCCCAAGCCACAGAGTCTCGCTGCACTCTTCCGTAGCACCTCTCGCTTTCCAGTACAACCAATTATTACTTTCCATTTAAAAGCCCGCCTCCAGGGACATCAAATGCCCACACAGGTGTAAAACAACTACAAAGCAGTTAAAAGCATACTATATTTCTGCTGTGTAACACAATAGTTTGTAAGGTTACCTCCAGGGTTTTTGTCTCATTTTGATAGTATTTCAGCCAGGGGCATAGCCAGAAATGCTGCAGCCCCTGATAAAATGCTACCTTGCCCTTTTGCCAAGTAAAATGCATATTTTAACTTATTCAAAAGCCCCTGTAAAGTGCCGGCCCTCCTAAATCTGCCATAGTCTCCATGCCCTATTGCATCCCCCGATTTCAGCCCTAAGAATTCTCACCCTGCCCTGGAAACCTTCACTCCCCTTCGTTCGTCATCTTTCCAAGTGCATTTTTGCCTGAAAATGGCCGTTCCTCCTGGCCGCTCTCTCTGTTTAATTACCTCCTTTGCATGGATGCACTTGGCATCTGTGACCGCTGGGTCCCATAACACGAAGACCAATGGTGTCGCCGCAGTGACAGCGGGGTGCCGTCTCACCTGAGGCATGATGGTCTGCCTCCCCCCCCCCCGATTTCTCCTTGTTTTATCATCGCACAGCAGATTTATGTCATGTATCTCCTACCTGGCCATGAGTTAGGCCCTTAAATGCACTATCAGCTTAAATGCACTAACTCTAGCACTCTAACTGGGACCTCTAAAAAAAAAATGACACCTGGATAAACAGCAGATGTCTGATATACTTTCAAGGTTGCTGGCTTGTCTTACAATTGGTTCTAAATCACAGGACTTCTGTAAGTCCTGCGCTGAGGTCATTTTGGTAAACACGAGCTTTGGACCTGCCTTGGGTGTTCCGACCTTCATTAGTCGAACTCTTTCGGATTACCGGGTGCAGCCGGGAGTGTCAGGTGACAGAGTGCTCTCTGCACGCAGAAGCCTGTGCATCCGACCAGGAAATAGTTTGACAGTATCTGTGACAGTCAGTGAGTCAGAGTAGCCAGAGGCTGTATCTCCGTCTGCTGGGGGAGTGTTGGCGTTGAGAGAGCCCCTTCTTGAATCATGCCTCCCAGGGCATGTTGGTAATTCATCCGGTCAGTGGGGGGAGCCAGTGGATTATAGAGTGTTTGTCATCTCTGTGCCCGATGGCCAGCTACTTCCATGGAGAAAGGTCCATTTTCTCAGTTAACTGCAGATAACAAAGATGCTGGAAGTTGTTCGGCCTGTGAAACATAGTGAGTTTGGCACTAATCTAACATAAACCAACAGTGGCTGTAATCTAGGTAAATCCAGTGCAGGAGAACAGAGAATCAGGATGAAGGTCTGGACCCACAGCTGTGTCTTAAAGCTCATTTTGGGTGCTGTTCATTCTAATCAATGCACTTGAGAAGTACAGATGAAATGTTTCCAAAGGTCAGCTTTATAATAAGAGGACACCTGGTTTCAGTATTGTCTTCTGCTCTTTCTTCAGCCTTTTGACTTTTTTTTTTTTACACCTTCTTTCACCCGCTTTGATCCTTTTCTCGTATCTTATCCGCCAGACAGACCTTCATCACGCTCTTTCTTGTGACTTTAATCTCTCGCTCGTCTCCGTCTTCTTCTTCTCTGTTCTTCCTTCCGCCTTATCACCTCCTGGGAGGTGTCTCCTCACGTGCCCTCGTGCAGCCATTAGGATCTGTGTGGACACCCACTCTGGGATCAGGCCCTTCAGCGATGAGGATAAAAAAAAAAAACTAAACAGTCGGATTAAAGCATGCAAACCGATAGCCGATTCTTTTTTACATGCCTGGAGCGACAGGCACAATACGGAAGGGTACCTTTTTAAAACCTGCCCCCTGTACCGAGCATAGCAGGCCAGGTCGTGCCCTAGCGTGGTACCCTTGAGAATTCCAGCTGCATAAATAGGTTAAGTGGTTCAGCTAAACAGCAAAACACACGGCAGGCCTCTGTGCCGTTAATAATGTCACTGTGTAAGCCCTGAGGATGGATCCCAACCCACAGCGTCGGTGCGTGAGCTGGGATCTGTCTCTTCCTGACTCCGTGGCCGGCCTCATGCCACAGCAGATGTTTCCCGGCTGCCAGCCAGATGGTTCTGACCTGACTGTCAGCCTCGTCCAGCAGACCCAGCACACTGCCATGGCAGCAGACCACAGTGAGCCAGTCACCGGCGGTCGACAGAGCTTCACAGTTAAACCACGCTGCGATCACGAAATCCTGGCGGGCTCACCCTTCTCCCCAGCCATGTGGCACTGGTCCCTCTCAGCAGCCAGGCTCCTGTCTCTCCGGCTCTCCCATTTCTGATGGTCCCGCTTTCATCACCTTTGGCATTTTGGCTGCAGCTATTTCCAGCAGGGGGCGACGCCGCTTGCTTGTTTAACCGGCACTCATCAAAACGTGCAGCCGCGCAAAGACACTTAAGGACAGCGTCAGATTTTCACAGGGTGCATTGTGAGTAAGGCAGTTTATAATGGAGGTGTTGGCAGGTGTGTTATGTAGAGGCCTCAGAGTGAGGGATGGATGGATGGATGGAGGAATGGATGACAGACATTTGACAGAGTCTCACATTTCAGAGCAGCTGTTACACCCATGCAGCATATAAAAGATAAACAGAATAAAGGCCAGTCTTTGTGCTTGTGTGCCCAATTCTAGAATGTTCCCTCTTGCTACCTACCAGCACACACACAGAAACACACACACACACGTTTGTATTCCTGTCATTGTGGGGACTCTCCTTTCATTTATATGGGAAAAACCCTAATCCCATCATGCCAACCTGAACCCCTACCCAGCCATAACCTTAAGTAACCAAACAAAGTATGAGACTTCAGGCATCTTTAGTTTCTTGATTGCATTCACAGATTTTTGCGGGGACCAGAAAAATGTGGTGAATTCAAACCCACACACACCCACTCACACACACATACACTGCAAACACATTTCCTGAGGCATGGTGGCTGGTGGAAAAGCGAAATGTTTCCAGCTCCCCAAGGCACCATCACAGTGTCACTGATGATTTCAGCCTTTGCAGGTTACCTTAGTTTACTCTCCAATGTATAATGTATTTTGAAAGCAGAAATATCTTTAATATTTTACAGACCTGTTTTAGTGTTTTTTATGGTATCCTGGATCGATGTGTGTGTGGAGCCAGACTGGAGTGTCCAGCTGGCCCCATGCTGTGTGTACCCTCCTTGGATGGGAGTACCGCTGTGGAGGAGCAGCAATGTGGTGGCATAGTGGTTAGGGATGTGGCAAATCAGCTTTCCACTGGGGCCAGTGCTCCACCCTTGTATATACCCCGGAGCAGGACCCTGACAGACACACACATTCACCCTCCC
>JAODKL010000021.1:20911818-20923183 GCA_026780765.1 Petrocephalus schoutedeni | reverse complement strand
GGGGTCCGGAGCCTATCCCGGAAGCAACGGGCACGAGGCAGGGAACAACCCAGGATGGGGGGCCAGCCCATCGCAGATATATATATATATATATAAATGTATTAGGATATATGGATTTACATATATTAATCTATTTCGATGGCTGTCTGTGCATGGTGCCCAAAAGGAAACGTGAAATAAGAGCATTCAGGGTCTCGGTTAAATAGCCGCACCGCCCTGCGCCACTGCCTGTCATCACACGCCGCGCTATTTTTTGCCCGTTAGTGCCGTCTGGCTGTAGCCTAGAAATCCGCAAGTTGCTCCGCTTAATGCATAAATGTATAAAAATTTTATTTAAAAAAACCTTAGTTTAAATATTCAAAATAGTCTTATTTACAGTATTACCGAACTATGTAACGACAATGCACTCAAACGTTTAGTTATTAAGATTTTAATTTCTCTTTTCTTGTTTCTGTGGGTGAAAACTCGGATTGTGCCAGTGCTTTAAATTCACTTTGGCACGAAAGGCTGCTGTCATTTAAAACCACGATGGGATCTGTAGCAGACAGTGTGTAACCACCTGTAAATCTCTCCGAACTTCATGCGGTGTCCAGGAGCGCAGTGATTTATTGGGCACCAGCCATGTCAATCAGGGCGGCGTGTCGCCCCGCCGCTGGCAGAGAAGAGGCTTCCCTGCTCTGAGGATCCCTCTCCGCCCGCAAGCTCACATCTGCAGCAGACGGCGGCGGAGCGCAACGTAATACTGAAGCTATTACCGGGCTTAAAAATGGATTGTGTCTTGTGATCTTCAGAGTGTTATTATCACGTGAAGCGTGTGAGGGGTCGGGGGGGAGAGTTCTATTTGGAGCTCACATTAAACATGTGAAGAAGTACACATGACTTTGCCCTGCTGTAGTTACTGACCAGACAACACCTTCACGGTTGCTATAGATATGAACTTGAGGACCCATGTCACCTCCTCCCTCTCCAGGGCAGAACCTCACATTTAAATAAAGGGCTTTTGGTTTGTTTGTGACAGAGTGACACTAAACGTGATACTTTCCTAAAATGCAATATTGCGGGAATGAGGACTACTTTGTTAAATGGCATTTATTTTCCAAAAAGTACAACACTTTTACCGATTAATAATTCCTGCTATCCACCCATCACATCATTTAGGACTTTTCCAGGGATGATTCCAGGGGGCCATAAGACACTTGCCACATTGGATTGAAATTGCATTGGTCTAGTATGATATTCTTTCACAGGGCCGACAATCTCTAACTTCGTCCCTGTTCAGGTTAAGTTCCCTGTTCAAGGGTAGACAAGAGCGCTTGCCAGGGTCTTGAACCAGAAAAAAGCCATTGTCTACTGCCTATAAACTGAATGCGGCCTTATAGGTGTCAATTTGATTGTCTGGGCCTTACATGCAGCCTTTTAGGAAGGCTATTCCTTTTTATTAGATCATGTTTCATAATAAATGTGGTAACAGTGGCTTGAAAATCCACATTCCTTAGTGAAATAGAATACATCTATATCACCCGATGATTTTATATGTATTTATACAATAAGACAATATCTCAAACACAGGAGGACATGTTTGTATTTTAACCCGGTGAGCAATAGTACCTGCTCAACTTTTAGATCAGCACCTACTGCATAGGGTCTTTGGACTAACCTGATATGAATATTCAAAGTCCATGGAGGATTTAACAGAAGGTCACCTTACAGGGGAATCTGTAATAAATGGGCCAACCTTAAATTAATTAATTACTATTGCCTCACATACAGTACATGTATAAATAAGTTACATATTCCTATGCAACCACTATTGTCACTTTTTTATTACAAAGTATCTTGTTTGTATCCTTGGTCACCACCTATCCATCCATCTATCTTCAAATCAAGTCACATCCTTTAGAGCTTAGGATTCAATTTTTTATATTTAAAAAAATGCCAGAAGTAGGCTACATGGGAAACGACGTTAGGTATATTTCTTAATATTAAGACCACATGTTAAATACAAAGTAAACGGATTTATATCCTTTGTCCTTGTCTGTGTGATGTTTCTCCTTGTCTTTCACGTCTTTTCTCACACATATTTTAGTTAATATACCAATGTGTGTGATTTCTTTGGTGAAAAATAGAGGTGTTAAGTAAGGACACCATCTCCAGTTATTACCACCTATTTTATCAGCCTATTTTAATTTAGCACTTGACGACTAATTGAATATATTAAATTAGTTGATTAGTTTGAGTTAATTAAATTGATGTTTTGAAAAAGTGTGACTCGGAAGGGATCCACTGAGAGCTATAATTCGTGCTCGTTAGGAAAAATATGTAGACCTGAATTGCGCTTTTCTTTTGTACACGGCATCGGTGTAAGAGATGTGGCGCCCTCTGCGGAGCAAGCGATGCAACTGCAGGTGTGAACTTCACAGCATACGCAGCTTCGTGGAAACTATGAAGAGAGTCTTTCATCTTAAAACCCTGTGAAGCACCAACTCTGGTTTCAATATCTGACGGCTCAATTTCAAATATCAGTCGTTTTCACTCTGACATGTTATGACTTGCACACATGTAGCTATATTTCAACTGTGGCGGATTTCTCATTACTTTCACCTTTAGTTTCCAATCCCTTGTAATTTAAGCCGCCAAAATATAATTTTCTGCTTTGCAAATATGTACAATAACAAATTTTACTATACGCTGTATTTCTTTTCATATGTCGGTGTCATTTGGCAAACAAAATAACAGCCATGTCATAAAACAATTCGTTGTTTTTCTCTCAGACTTTTGACATTATTACCGCCTGCAGTTAATTAGACCTACTGAGCGGACCGATTGTATCCTAATTATGCAGTTGGTATAAAACAAATTCCACAGTTGCTTTAAAATCAAAACGGCTGTGCGTCTCAAAGTGTGACAGCTTTCTGACAGTCAAAGTCACCGTGCTCCTGGAGCCATCCCTTCTGGACTATGATGTTATTTCGCCGCCGCACTGGGGGAGACGTCCGCGAATGTCAGCCCGACTGACACCGCTGCCAAGTCGGTATCGGATCGCGCCGTCTGGCTGCGCGGCACCCGGCCGCGTCGGGGGCAGCCCCCGCGGCACCAGTCCAGATGCGCGGCACTCCGCTTACCTAATTGTGTTTATACGCAGCGGGGCAAAGGGGGGGCGACGCGAAATTTCAGCTTCATCGTTTAATTAAACCAGGTGCCTGTCGCTGCGTGAATCCAAGACACTGCAAAAAAAAAATACTGCGGTTATATAAAGAATATTTTACCAGAGAAACGTTTACTGCGTTTTTAAAATCTAGTGCTAAATTACCCTTCCATGACGCTCCTGCAATCTGTATTTGAAAGACTTTTTGTGTTTAAAATAATCATCTGGCAGAATGCGATTTATAATGCCGCTTTTACAATTGCAGCGTTTTCGCTGAGCGAGGTGGTGCGATGCTGGAGCAGAGCGGCCCGGGATGGGCGCGCTCCCGTGCGCATTCGCGGGGGCGCGCAGCGGCGCAGCCCGGCCGGCTCCTCGCCGCGCTCCGCTCGTTTTATTGCTCTACGCATCACGGGTTTGTATGCGGGGCGCGGTGACGCACTTGAACCGCTGACGGCCCCGTGAGCGACCGCTGCATTAGCGTAACCCTTTGCACCGTCTCTGTGGAAGCAGCTGAAGGGGGGAGTCATTGACTTAATTTAGATTTAGTTTATGATTTCAACGGTAAAGCAAACCCCGGTCAGATAAGCGAGTGGATGGATGTGCGTAGAAATCTGGCAGATTGGGTGACCGCCAGTCGATGAGCGCCCTTCTGTTTTTAGCAGCACCGGGCCAACTTTATACTGTATATGTCATTTGGAATCCCCTCCCGAATCTTTTCCTGTCTGATTTATTGATAGCCTGTAGATATCTGGATTTAGAAAACAAACGTACTCTAGCCGACTTTGTACGCCGTTTTTTTTTTTTTAGACCGCGGTGTTTTTCACGCTGTGCACTGCGCTGGTACAGCGCTGTAAATATTTTATTTTATCGGAAATATGATCCGTGGAGTCCGGTAAAGAAAAAAAAAACGCCCAAAGAAACGTTGAAATCCAAAAATTTTGTCAATAATGGTTCTCCATGCTTCTGGCTGCTTGCAGATGCAAAATGAATTATGCACTCTTTTTTGGGACTTGCTGTTCCTTTAGTAAATGCTTCGTGTTTTGGAATGGCACCTGCAGTTTAGGTAATAATTTGAATACTTCGTATAAGCATTCGAGCGGTTCACTTGGGAACGCTATTGTGGTTGTCTGTGACTGTCTATAAAATGTTAAACTTTTAGGAAACGTTTTTTCTTTTTCACCTGACAGCTGAAGAAATATTTCATGTCAGGGGCCACTGAACAACCTAAAAGGGGACAAAATCGACGCCCCGTTAACAGTGGCGTCACCCGAAAATTGGGGTGGCAATGGGGGGGGGCAGTCATATTTTTGGGGATGGCCGCACCGCATCGTGTCTGTAATATGGTTTCGCTTGGAAAAAAAATAATACATATTTCGTTTTTATTATTGTGATGTGGGGTGGCAACAGGGTTGGTTACGTATTTGCTTAATTCGCCCCTGCCCCTGTTTATCCATAATCAGTCATAATGGACTGAAGTGGGAGACGTATGCTACACGCCACGCTCTCGCGGTAGCAGTACGTCTCACGCGCCAATAACAAGCATTTCCGAGTAAATAATCGCTCATTTCGAACACGTGGATAACGGTTTAGAGCAGCACATACACACATCTCTCTCTCTCTCTCTCTCTCTATATATATATATATATATATATATCTACACACACACACACCATATTTTATAGCAAGAAAGTACTCCCGCACAATCTCTATTATCATTTGATTGTAAACATGTGCCACGGACACTGCATTACGTAATTTTAATTGTTTGTTTTGTTGGAACTTATCAACAGCGGATTCAGAAAAATACCCATGAAACATATATGTTCTTTGGCAGATTAACCTAGACAATTGAAACCGTATTATGTCAACGACATAATGAATATTAATGCAGAAGACAAATATACTTCTCTGTATCTGCATAATGTTTCTCCGTTTTGGTTTATCAACAATGTCCCTCTTGATTAGGCCTACATAAATCTAGCCTTTAATGTGACTGGTAGTTTGTTTCTTTCAGGCAAAGAGTTTACTTTTAAGTCTATTACGTGTATAGGTTTTATGTATATTAAGTATAGACAATTAGATAAATATTCGATATATCATATTATTTATGGCTATAGTTTTATATTTGTATTACAATACTTAAAGTAAGAATAATTATAGAAAGTCCTGTTTACGAACACCATCGTTTTAATGTTTAAAAACATTAAATAAAACAAAAATCTATCACATCGGTCTGTATCACTTGTTGGTTTTTAATGTAATATGCATAATATATTAAGAATTTACTCACATTACCAAGTATGGCTTGGTAACACAATCATGTAAATAATAATTATTATTATTATGATAATAATAATGATAATAAACACTATAGCTGATAACTGAAATTACAATTAAAACGCAAAACCTTAATTACGATTACAACTCTATCCTGGATAAAATGACTGTGTATAATCTACTTCACGTCACATCTACACCCTCGCGCAGTGAGTGTGCAGGACCCGCACGCGCAGGCTTTGGGGTCCGAGTCGCGCTGCCCACTCCGTGTCTGTGCGATTTCGCGTTCTCTCCCTGCTGCGCGGGTTTCCTTCTCCTGTGCTTTCCCCCCTGTAGTCTAAAGAAAAAAGGTCCGGTTAATTGTCACCTCTACAGTGCCAACAGTGTGTGCGTATGAGCTGTCTTTTCTGCTAGGATATACCCGTGCATCGTGCCCTACGCTACCTGGGATATGTTCCAGGCCTCCTGTCGGCATTGTCCAGGGTAAATGAAGATGGATGGGTGGACATGCATAATTACCGTAGTTTAACAATCTACTGAATTAACAGTAATTAAAAGTGATACAAAATGTTCATTTATAATGTACAAACTTGACATCCTGCCATTTTTTCCGCTAATAACAATTCAAAACGGAATTACGTCAGGGTGATTTTAAGGTCTCCTCCGCTACAAAAATAAATGTATTCCTATGCTTGGCGCTGCTCTATTAATTATAAGGCAGTCTTTACAGTTATTAAGTTAGCCGTATTAAATTTACAGCGTCCCACACCGACGGAAAACGCGAAGAACCGAAAGCACGCTTGCGCGCTTTCCCGAGCGCTGGTTAGCTGCGCGCCTGCGCACTGCGGGCCTGTAGTAGTGAGAATTGTGAATGGGGGGTGCCTTTTGGGTGTGCAGTCATAAGTCGGGCTCGGACGAGCCAGGAAGTAACTTCGAACTATGAAGAGAGACGGTTAAAGTCAGGCGAGAAGCTTTTGTTGTCAGGGGACTGAACACACGCCGGAGATCGGGGAGGAATCATAGCCAATAGCAAAAGCCATCTATATTGCTCGCAGTGGCCAAACTGGCTGCGGAAACTGGCTTTCAGACTGGGAAAAAAACACACAAAGCTCCAGTGCATTATAGCGCAGTTTACATCGGATCATTGCTATAGTGAGTCACTTAAAACCAGGCAACGTATACCATACAAGAGGAAGGAAGAGAGCACGACCTGGGGCAGCCAAGCATTTCTCTAGCGGCGTGACAAATAAGAAAACGCACGAAAATTGATCAGATAATATTTAAGATGCCTCGGGTGGTCCCGGATCAAAGAAGCAAGTTCGAGAACGAGGAATTCTTCAGAAAGCTCAGCCGGGAGTGCGAGGTAAGCCGAATAAATAAGTTACCAAGCGGCGGATACGAGTCGGCTAATGCATGCGTATATTCTGAACAACGTTAGCTTGCTATCTTGCTATTATTTATCTCGAGTATTTAAAGTTTAATATCGTTTTGTTTTTAATGCGCACGCACTATAACGTCAAAGCAAACATTATTTAAGTCTGTTATTCTCTTATAATTATTACTTGGTCTAAACTTCCTGTTTTAAAGGCGAACGTGTTTCTTTTTTTAAAATAAGATGTTTTTTCGCTCATCCTGGGTCGCATAGCGACTTTTGACAGTCGCGTGTGTGATCAGGGTATAATCGATGTACGCGATATAATCGATCCTTGTGTCAACTCGTAAGTTTCTCGCGTGTGCGGTCGCATGCGTTTTGAATGGCAACCACACAGCAAAATACCACCATTTTTAATAGCATGCCGTTTTAAGATTTGGTTTTCATGATGTTTACTGAGCTCGCTGCTGAATAGCCTTGAGTACCAAGGTTATAACTACAGCTCCTGCCGCCGTTCATAACCTGCGAATTAATGCAGGTTTCTAATGTGGACCATTTTTATGTTTTGCATTATAAATTTTTAAAGAACACATTTTTCATTTCTTTCCCCCTTTTTTCCTCCCCAGATAAAGTATACCGGTTTCCGAGACAGACCACACGAGGAAAGGCAAGCCAGGTTCCAAAATGCCTGTCGGGACGGGCGCTCAGAAATTGTGAGTTTTTAATATTTTTTGGGGAGAATTTTTTTTTTACTACACTGTCAATTACATACTAACCCCAGTCGGTAAAGCAGCATCATATCTGTAGTATCATATTGCGAAATATAATTACCTGGAAACTAGACAGACTAGTCACGGCGCAACCAATAGTTTTGCCAGTTTTCTTTCAGAATTTAAATAAAGTAACAAAATGCTAAATGCGGGATTCTGAAATAAAGGGAAATAAAGCAAGTCGTGTGCTCAAGCGCCTTTTTGTGTGATCCCTTTTCAAGATGGTTAATTAAACTCTTCCGGATGTTTCCGCTAGAATACGGACGTTGAACAATGAAGGAAGCGCGGGCGGCGAGTGGCCGGCGCTCCGGACCGCCGGCTCTGCCGGCTCCTTCCTAGTCATCACTAGATAACTGCCCTTCCGCAATTCGCTGCCTATTTCTGCATTTTCATAAGCCTGTCTTATCACGTTATCTTACTGATTACTACACATTTCGTAATTCGTCTAAAACGATCTCAGCTGAGGGGTCTGTTATAGCAGCAGCCAGAATAAGAGAGTGGCGTCCTTTAATATCTCTGTTTTCTGGCGGCGTTAAGTTCCTGGGGATAAGTCCCGACCGCGCGTATCACGTCTTGATGACAAAACGTAGATTATACCGCATTGTCCTACAGATGGAAAGTGACAAGCCGCATCTTAAAGCTTCGGAAAGCACAATATTCTATGAAACATTTGGACCTCAATTTAAAATCCAGCAATATAAGTGATTTTTATGGATGTACTGTATAAACCTTCTTTCTATCTTTTCCTCTATCCCCCCGACCTTGCCCCCTCCCAGTGATTTCCCTGTCTAACTGTTTGGCGGTCAATTTAATTATAATTCAGAGCCATTTCTGTGTCTAGATGACAGACAGTCAGGGTCACTCTCTCTGGGCCTAGCTAATTTAGCCACTTGCATCATCCTGCTTCTGAGCCGAATGTTTTATGATGATGCTAGCTTGAAGAAAATGGTATATCTTAGCAAATGGTAAAGATATTCTCTTTTTTTGGTATCTGTGTGTTCGTTTCCTTTTCGAACTAATGAATTAATGGTGAGTAATGTAGGGGAAAATATTACAGGTCAATTAACATTTGAAAACAGTTTTTGCTCAGATGCTTGTTTTGAGCCCGCTTTGTCACACCAAGCCTTCCGGAGTCTGTTTTGTTAATGTTAGTGGAAGGTCTTGTCTAAAATAATGTATTGATTTTTTTTTTCTCCACCACCACCACCTCCTCCCACTTTCTCCATTCGAGGCTATATCCCATATCCCATTCTGCCAGCAGTGAATGTTGGTAAAATAGAATCAGATGTGTGTAACTCAATACTTCAAATTGAGAAAATGATGACTCTTGTGTTTTTTTTTTTCCTCCCTTCATTTTCTTGCTGTTCTTCTGCTGTTGTGAGAACTGCTGCTGGCTCCGGGCACCCCCCCCCCTCTCTCTCTCCCTCTCTCTCCCCCCCTCTCTCTCTTTCTCTCGCTCGCGCTCTCTCTGATGTGAAGAATAAATGACTGGCTGCATAATTTATGTTAGGCCTGGCTTTCTGATCCTCTTTGTATTGATTTCTCCGTAAAAGGCTTTTGTGGCGACGGGAACCAATCTCTCGCTGCAGTTCTTCCCGGCCAACCTGCACGGCGACCAGCGCCAGGCCCCCACGCGGGACTATGTCGACTTTGAGCGCGAGACCGGAAAGGTAACTCTTTCTTTATTTCACTATTCTCCCCTTCTTTTCCTCCTTACTGCGCCGTCTCTTCCTGAAACATTTCCTGGACAGCTTTCTCCGTTTGAATCTTTGCGAGCAGATGCCATGTTTATAAATATCAATGTAGCGGGGTTTCGCACGTTTGAAGGGGAATTCACCCTCTTCTTAAAGTTTAACAAGCTAATCTCGAGTGGAGAAAACAAAACGGGTGGATCCCACGGGTGTATGAATTGGAAACATTTTTGGAAATAATCAAATATAGGCCTACACACACTACTTGGCATTGAAACCATACGTAAACATTTATTAAAATTGCGAATGCACTGTAATTAAAGTTTGTCTAATATTGCTAACGTGTCACCTGTGTTGGAACTGAAGATCTCCTTTTGTTTATTGGAATACGTCCAAAGTAAACAATTAATCGTTCTGCCCTGCTAAGAATGAAGCCCAAATGTTTCCCAAAGCCTACTGAAGGTAGTTCACGACACATTTAATTGGTCAGATGTCTGCCAGAGCAGAGAGGTAGGTAGATGGATGGATGGATGGTTGGAGGAGCCCACTCAAGGATACTGTCTCAGTCTATTTTAACACTTTCCCCGTTCATAACCTCACATCAGTATGACCTTTGTAATTTGTCTAAAAGAATATTAATAAGCAATAACTCTTGATTACAATTCTAATAATCTTTTCCCCCGTGCAGTATATCTGTGAAGTGTCATTGTGTCAGTAACGGCCTCAGTGAGGCGAAGGATCGATGGGTTTTGACAAACTGATCTTTATCAGGAAGAGGGCCTGTAAATTATTTACGTTTGTCACTGTACTGTGTCTGCAGGGCATAGGGGTGGTGACCTTCCTATCCACTAGCATAGCTGTGTGTTTCCTGAGCAAAAAAAATGTTGGAACTGAGTGCGTTCGTGTGCTGTCTGCAGAGAGGAGCTCACCTTTCACAGGTGCAGATGTACACCAGACCTGGAGGCTGTGTTTGGGCGTCTTCTGCGAGTTAATGAGTAGGCCCGACCTGCCGGCTGCGTAAACCCCACCGTGCCGGAATCCCTGGAGCATTCGGTTTGCCAGCCAGTAACTCCGTCTTTGGGTTGTTTAACAGGCTTGTAAGAGAGGTGAAGTGTGGTCTGAGATGGCCTCTGATGAAAGCGTAAATATTATGACCTCTGGGGGAAGCTAATGAGCGTTCGGCTGAGCCGGTGGCTGGCCGAGTGCAGACCATTAAGGGATGCCGCGATTCCTCGTCCGATATGATGTTACAGAACAGGCTCGTCGCGGAAATGGATGCAGGCGATCGCCGCTTTGAATATCAGCTGCTGGTCGATGGTCTTCTCTCGTTACGGAACTGGGCTGGGAGGAGCGGTAACCAAACACACGGAGTGAGGTCGTCCTGTTGCCCACAACACGCTGTGGTGCGGCTGTTGTTGTTGTTATTAATAATATTAATAATAATATTCATTTATTTATTTTAAAAAGCATGGCATAGTTCAGGTGATTCGAGCCGCAGCCTTGGGCTGTTTTCAAAACTCTCACATCATGTGTGAAAATGGTTCCAAAGTGAGTAATAAACTTGTGTAAGAAATGGGTGGGCGACACCTTACCATCACAATTATAATTCCTAAACTAACGGGAGAAAAAGTCTGAGGTGTCTTGGCATCGGGGAAACTGTGTGTTCACACGCTTTGGCAACATCGGCATGGCGTTTCCACGAGTGCCCGGGTTTCTGTACCTGTGGACGTCCCGGCCGGATCTCTGAGTAAGAGGAAAGTCCCCTGGGGCCAGCTGTGGGTGTCAGTGGGCATCTGCACCCCTGCTGACTCTGGTCCTGATGGACTCGGTCACATGTGTTCACGACACGCATGCTCACGTGCAGATAAATGCCCCCGCCACCTTCGCCTGGACACGGGAGGCCGGCTCTCGCCCCGCCGCCTTTCCGCGCTCTGACGATTCTTGCTGAAGGCCGGCGAGCCGCCCTTCTCGAGTCGGAGCCTCGCGGCAGGGAGTCGGGCTCTGATGTGGTTCCTTCACTCTTTCTCTCATGCACGTTGCTCTTTCCTCTCACCCTTCCACCCCCACCCGCACCCCCACCCGGCCCTCTCTGGGGGCTGAATTAGCCGTA
>JAODKL010000021.1:20898611-20911793 GCA_026780765.1 Petrocephalus schoutedeni | reverse complement strand
GCCCCCACCCCGTTCCAAAACGCGCCCGTGCCAGAGGACCAGGGCCAGTCAAAACTTGGCAGCTGGCTGCCGACGGTAGTATTATCTGCGAGGAGCGGCGAGATCTCCTCCAGAAGTGCCCCGCGGTGCAGCTTAAACACAGGCTCCGAGTGTCACCACGGGCTAATGGGAGCCAGCTGCGTGGGAGGTTAATTTTAGCGGTAGCGCGGGGCCTTGGGGAGGGAGGTGCGGTTAACCCTTGTCTCGCCGGCCTCTCTCCACCGTGGCCTTGAAAAGGAGGCTCTGGGACTGTGCCCCTGATACTCAGGGGGGCACTTGTGCGCTGAACACGGTTCGTGCCTTTTGGGATGCCCCCTTTTGTACTAATGCGGGGTCTAACCAGCTGGCTTGGGCCCCACGGGCTCGCTGGGAAGATGTGCTGCCCGCCTTGCGTAAACACGGGGAGAGTGGATCGACGCCATCGCGGAAGGCCTCTGACGGAAAACTAAGACGCCGATGAAAGGAGCCATTGTTTCTGCAGGAATAACTCGCTGTCCCACTGGTGTGAGACCGTGAAGTGCGTCTGACGCCCGTGTGCAGGGCGGCGTCGAGCCCCCGCGTAGCAGCCCGTCCCGGGGCCATTTGGCCAGATTAGCCCCCCCCCCCCCCCGGGCTCCTGTTTTATGGATCTGGGATTCAAGAGATCATCTGCTGTCTGCCTCTGCTCGTCAGGGGTAACTCTAGACCTCCAGTGTTCATCTTGAAGCATGGGATGGGTTGGCGGTAATGGGGAAATGGGGGGTACACTTGGCCCAAGGCTTGACTGGAAAGGGGTGGGGTACGAGGAAAGGACAGGCACGCCAGTTTTGATTGAAGAGGCACTTTAATGTTAACCGTTTGCATCTCCCCCAGCAAACTTTATCCTCTTGAAATGGGAGACTCCCCAAGCACCAAGCTTGGCCACGAGGACATAGTGGATGCTCATCTTGGCCTCCTCGTCCCCCTCCGGTCCTTCACCCATGGCGTACTCCCCGGGGTCGCTCCTCTCCCCGGCGGTATGTGTGGTTTCTCTTGGGGGGCGGGGGGGATTTGAGAAGCAAGAGAAATCCGGCGTAAATGTCGACGCCAAGAAGTTGGGTCTCGCCCCCCCCCCACCCCCGCCTTGCCGAAAAACCCGGCGAGCGCCGAGGGCTGCTGCTATTGATATTGGCCGGGCCCGAAGCTGGCGGCGGCCTGGATGTTTATGTTCAATAAAGGGGACGAAAGAGGACGCAAATAACAGGGGCAAAACCACTAAAGACTCGCTGGATATTATTCTTGATATGGAAAACGCAAACCTGATATCTGTTATGCTAAATCTCCCGTCGGTATTTAGTTCTTTTTTTGTACGTTTTCTTCCCCCACTGCCGCTATAAATCTCGCTCTGTCTTTGTGTAAGAATGTTTGCTTGGGGGCAGATATGCCAGAGCAGACTAAGTAAATGAGTTGATTATGAAAACGGCTACAGACTGAGGCGTCACCACAGGAATTGGAGTTAATAGTTTTGTGTTAAAGCTTGTTCCTGGGAGCTTGGGGCTGAGGTGCGTGTCTGTGTGTGTGTGTGTTTGTCTGTCTGTGTGCGTGGGTGTTCTGCGCAGCCGACTGCAGGAATGCACTTTCATATTCATGAAGGGTTGTGGATCACAAACACGCTGTCAGCTGTTTGGCGCCACTTTGACCAGAGAAGAATAAAATGCACTCGGGAGCACAGGGCTTTAATTTTGCCCATCGTTGTTGACAAGTTATTTAAGGAAGTGAAATCGGGATCAGATGTGATTCCTGCTGCCCCCCCACCCCCAACATGGAGCCATTGTCCTCGCCATGCGCGTCCAAATGATTCGGCACCGGATTCCAGAACGTCTCTGTCTGCCCGGAGTCCAGCGAGTGCGGGGCGTGATGAACTTGGTTTGGTGTGTTGGGGGCGAGGGTGTTTGGGGAGGGGCATTATGCGCTTAATGAGTCCATCATGAGCCCCCGCCCTTAATGGGATGCACAGCCGGGCCTGGTGGAGGCAAAGATCCGGTTACGAATGAGCCCGTCCCGGAGTCCTGCGGTCACCCTACCCAGCGGAAGTCGATGTACCGGCAGAACGCTTGTCAATGACATCATCAAAGTGAGCCCCTTAATTGATTCCTGCTGTGCTGTCATGTGCACTATACGCCACGCCCCGCCCACTGCCATGTCTGTAGAAAGCGCCCCGCCGCTTTCTACAGATCGTTAATTGTTTTGTGGAAAATATGTGCCGTCAGTGTACTCTGTCATCCCCTGACCCTGTAATTAAATGGAGAATGTCGTGCCATAAAGGCCCAGTCATTAAGGGGTTTGCTAGGCACTCCTTTAGGTTAAGCCCCCAGTATGTGCTGGTACATGAGGCAGTCGTACAGCCTCGGGCCGCTCGCTCTACCTAAGCAGCCCTTGATGAGCGTGCAGACTTTGAGGCAGAGGATCGGGCAAGGCTGCCCATCAGTTCTGCTTTCAGAGGTGGATAGTCCAGATAGAGAAAAAAAAATCCAGACCAAGATTTAGTTCCAACCAACCAGTTGGCTTCTGTGGCTGTGACTCTTTGTACTAAACTGGTTGGTTGAAACAAAAACTTGGTCTGGATCTTTACTCTCTGGACCTGAACTCTCAACTTTGCCTGCATGTAAGAACATTTTTGGTGTGGAGTCCCATAGCTCATAACCTAGAGCAGCTGACCAACACTGTCACCGTGCTTTTCACCCACCCCCTACCTGTGGTTTGTAGCATCTAACCATGCTGTTTGTCTGTCCCTATCTCTCTGGATCTCCTAAACATGTGGTTCACACACGTCAGGCACAAAAAGAGAAGCATCCTTATTTTTGATGCCTTCAGCAGAGCCCAGGTGGTCTTCTGATGGGCTTGAGTAGTGGGCGCCGCGATTCCGGAAAGTTCTGTCCGCTGTTTTCAATTCAGTAGCGTTTATCGACATGAGCTTGACGCGGCTGCTGCTGATAATGGCGTCTCTTCATAACGGGCGAATAATACTGTGCTCTCTTTGCGCTCGGACGTCCCATCTCTCATGCTCGAGAATGTGAGCGTGCATGATTAATTTATCACCCGGGACGGATAAAAGCCGAGAGCGTTAATGTGTGGTGACCGTTACTGACAAACAACTGAGTATATTTTACATGGCAAGGCAATTAGGGCCCAAACCAAGTCAGTGGAATTCCAGTACAGTGTGTGTGTGCTTGTTGTTGTAATTATTACATTGTGGGGACCAGATTACGAGTGTGTGGATGTCCCAGAAAATGGATGGATGGATAATAACGTTTTTATCTTGAGGGGACATTTTTTTTGGTCCCCTCAAGGATAACCTCAATTTTATAAAAATTTGAGAAAGCAAAAAAAAAAAAAAGGACAAAAGTTTTTTGGTTACATATGGTGAAGATTAGGGCTGGGTAGAGATTAAGGTTGTCACAATTGGGATTAGGGTTATGCCTAGAGAAATGAATGGAGAGTCCCCATAATGATATAAATACATGTACGTGTGTGTGTGTGTTTGTGCCGTTTCTGCTCCATTGTTTACGTCTGTGTTTGTCTGTCTGAGGGTGCGTAGGTGGGTGTACTTAAACTATTATGAGTGTGGATGCCGCCACCTCCAGTGGGGGCTCAGGTGTATTTAACACGCGCCTTGCTCTTATCCCCGAGGGGGGGAGGGGGGGGGGGGATCTGTCACCAGGCAATAGATTTTATTTCACTTTTATCTCCTCACATGGATCCCCTGAAAAATGTAAATTTCATGCCATATCAGAAAGGTATGAATTAAAGCCCGTGACTCCTGGGGGGGGGGGGGATCGATGACTCTGGATGTCACGGCGCTCGCTCAGGGATGGCGCGGAAATCGATGTCGGCCCGGAGCTCCGCGTCGCCCCAGGAGGGTAGGGGGAGAGATTTATCTTCGGGAATCTATAACGGCGCAGGGACTCTGGGTAGAGGAGGGGGACAGTGATGGATGGAGCTTCAGCAGTGTGAGCCTGCAGGCTGAGAAGCCCCCCCCGAGACGGCACCAAGCTTCGGCCTTGGCGGGGGGGCTTTCTCCAGCCTGGCACCCCGGGTCCCCAGTGGTGAGAAATATGGCATGTGCCTGCTGATGGCCTCCCCCCTTGCCGACTCCAGGAGGCATGCTCCTCTGCGCCCCCCCGCTCCTTTCATCCAGCCCGTCCCCTCAACATCTGGCTATTTTTGGTTTTGGTAAAATTTAAAATGTACCCCAGACTGTCAGGTCTGATCACTCCAGCTTCTTTGCCGTTTTTATTATTTTTATAACGCATGCAGGGACCCAGATAATGTTCCCCCTCAGAAGTTGTTGTAGCTATTCTCTCTGAGCCAATCAGGATGTACCCTCTGTGGATACAATAAAGGACAATGGCAAGCTGTCTTAGCTTTAATTAATTTCTAGAAGATATCACACATTCAGTTCTAACTCGTTAGAATGCAAATTCTTGATATCAGAAATTGAGTTGTGACTAGTTATAATGCGTATTTCTGATATCAGAAATTCAACTTTAACTAGTTAGAATGCATACTATCAATATTGGAAATTCAGTTTTAACTAGTTAAAATGACAATTCTTGAAATCAGAAATTCAGTTTTAGCTGCTGAGATTCAAAACGTTTTTGCTTGTTGGAACTTGTCAAAAGTTTCTGATATCAAGAATTAAATAAAATTTCTGAGGTGAAGAATTTGTATTCTAAATAGTTGTACCTGAATGTGTAATATCCTCTAGGAGTGATTTAAAGCTACAACGGCTCGCCATAGGCTTAGGAATTCTGCACAAGCGACTCCTGACTTCTGATTGGCTGTAAGGGAAGAACCATGACCGTGTGACTCGGCTGAGCATTTCTCACGGGCTGTACAGCTCCCGTCGTTCTTGCTTGGTTATCGGGGCGGTGCGTGTGGGCTCTGTGGGTTAGGCCTCTGCAATCGGAAGGTCGCCGGTTCAGATCCTGTGGCTGGTGGAGTGGTTTCACCGTCAGGCCCCTGAGTGAGGCCCTTAACCTCCAAAATGCGCCCGGGACTGTCTAACCCTGCCTTCTGACCCTCACTTGGACATCTGCCTGGTAAATAAATGTAAGCAGTACACCCCGCATCCTGGCTGAACCCGCGACCCGGTGTGCCAGCGTCCCCCAGCTGTGAGTCTCTCTGTACGGCTGATGCTGGTGGGCCATGAAACCCCCCCCCCCCCCAGCGTGGCTTCAGTCACATTGTGCTGTTGCTGTGGCAGGAATTTCAGAGGCCCGCTGGCTTCTTTGTCCCTCTCTTGTTTTCTGTGGTGTTTATCTGGATGGAAGCATCAGCGTAAACAGAAAACATGCACACATTGTTCTTCAGATGCCGCGCGGGCGTCTTTGCGGTCGCCCCCATGCCACAGCCCGTCCCAGGTGGCTGACGTGGCGTGTGCAGAGACCGGGGCCGTGACGGGGGCCCAGAGGGGGAAGCCTGCAGTCCCGTGTGGCTGCTTCGGGATGGTCACCAGGCCGGTCTGCAGGGGATGGGTTTGTGCCAACCTCGAGCCAGCTGGTCCCGTTTTGGGTCCGGCACATCCTTGATCAGTGGGTGGCGGGCCGCGGTCTTTTGCGTCCCGCTTTGTCCTACCCTAATCCAGAAGGCGCCATTTAGCGATGCAGCACTCCGCCTCAGCCTGCCGGTCCCTTTACCAAGCCGGCCCGGTTTCCCTTCGGGCTTTCCAACTTTTCCCCCCATTCTGGCTCATAATGATGCTAAATGTGTCAAACTGAGTGATTCGCTATTCAGTTAGCCTATGGGGGAAAGAGGCCACATTCCACCATCACACCTGTTGTGGTAAAAGGAAAATGTACAACCCCCCCCGCCCCAGCATATTGGATCTGACCAATAGTCTCCCTCTGAGATTGGTCCACCAAGCCAATTAAAACACAGCATTCATCCAATCACATTATAGCCAATCAAAATATTACATGCACTCCTTGGGTAACTGTCAATTTGTCCAGTGTGGTGGCAGCATGTCCATTTGTTTTACATATGTATATCATTTGAAGGTGCCGGCTGGCCCAGGCTCCGTGCCCCCCACCTGGAGCTCGTGCTCAGGTGGTGTCTGGCCCCCATCCGTTGGGATTTACACATTTGTTCGTTTGTCTCTCTGGCACAGGTGTGACACAGAGGTCAGGGTAATTGCCGGCCTTAAGGCAGGTTGGGGGTTGGGGGGGGGTAAACCTCTTTGTCTCTGTGGCAGGTGCTTTGGGTGGGGAGGTGGCGGCCGCTTTGTGTGTGTGTGTGTGTGTGTGTGCGTGTGTGTGTGTGTGCGTGCGCGCGCGCCATAGCATATTGATTTTCCACCAGGCACCCCCACACCTGGTCCTGCTTCTGTCCTGTCAGGGGTGGAGCGGACAGGAATTAGGGGGCCCCAGTAAAGGGATATACATTATTTACCTTGAGGCCCTGAGGCATCTGTGAATGTAACAGATGTATGGGCGTCTTCTGGAGGCTGCAGACTGATGCCTGTATCACCAGAATGGGGCCGGTCATCACTTTCAGCTCTGAGCTCTGGGTTTTCACTCTGGTTTTCATCCCTGAGAGGCTGCCGGGAGGAAGCATGTGACTGTGCTCCAAGCGTGTCACTTCCTGTCAGCAGACCCCAAACCTTAAGCATGGTGACCCCTGCTTGAGGCGCTGTCGTTAGGAGCGTGTCGAGTGCTATGAGTTTTTTGGAGTTGGGTGGGGGAGGTGGAATGCGTGGGAGGGGTCATGGCCAGCTGTTCTTCCAGGCTGCTGGAGGCTGGATGATCCAGCAGCTTTTGTTATTAGTCACTGGTTACTCAGCAGTGAGGGAGGCTGCAGAGGGAGGCCTTGTGGTGTTTACCGCCGGCAGGGTGGGGGTGTGGCGGCCGCAGTGGGACCCTGACTCGCGTTGTGACTCAGACGCCTGTGTGAATGATGCACGCCGCGGCATACGGAGCGAGTGGGCGCGTTAACTGCAGCGGCACAATGGGCCCCACTGCTCCGGGTCGCATTGTTCCACAACTGGCTTCTGGCATGCGTACACTCACACACACACGCATGCGCGCAGACGTTTTAAGGAAAAAAAATGCGCAGACGCGCACTCTTAAACGCCCTTGGGTGCGCAGTGTGAACCAGTCACTCACAATGATAATGATAAACACACACACACACACACACATGGAAATGACTTGTAAAGTGTTGGGCGGCAATTCCCTCCTTTGTGTGTGTGTGTGTTTCAGTGTGGGAGAGCACATCACTCTTCACAGGCCTCGCTTTGCCACTAGGGGTATGGGATTGGTGAAAAACTAGTCTCATTCTCATCTCCAGCCCGGTCCATTTTGGGGGGCTGGTCTGGTCGATCCTTGTCCCACCGGAGGTCTGCATGCCCGTCAGTGTTCCAACTTGCACCCCCAAACACGTAATTTCTCTACATCCTAACACATACCTATGACCCCTGGGGTGGGGTCGCTCCACCCCCTGGGTGGGGACTGACGATGAGGGCCGAGACAGTGGGATTGCCCTGCTTTGCCGGTTGTACACACTGATGTGGAGTGTAGTACAGTGTAGGGTCTGCATGTGACTCCAGCAATGCATCTATCTGCTGGGAATCTCTGTCCGTGTCTATGCCAGTGTTGATGTGTTTTGGGTTCTGGAGAATATCCAGGACTAAGCCTCGGGTATTTTGGGAAGAGTTCATTAGGCTCCGAGGGCCAGTTTCATGGTTCTGATTGTGGGCATCAAGTACAAATTTGTAAATTTGTGATGAAGACCATGACCCATGCTGAGGGGGCCCGTGTTGTGGTCCGGTTCCTGGCTCCCTTCCAGCGCTGCTCTGTGTTTAGGGTGCCATGACCCATTCGGTTCTGGCACGCCGAGTCTGGTTCTGGCGGTTATCTACCACTTCCTGTGAGGGAGGCTGTCCCCTCTCGCGGCCCTGGTCCGCTTGGTCCTGCGGGTGGCGTTGGGGCTGTGGGCTCCATGGCCACACGCTGCTCAGTCCCGTCACTGAGCCACCCCTATTCCTCTCCTCTGTTCGCCTGCTGGTTCTCTGACATCAACGTCCCGTTTGCGGCTTCGGTCTTGTCCTTTAAAAAGAGGCGTGCCGCCCCGCAGCCGGGCATTATGGGAAGGTCCTCCACCACATCATCTCATATTTATTAATAGCACACGTTGAACTTCTTCACATGTGTAGGGCGGGTTTATTTACTGAAGTGATCGTAACCCAAATATAGTGTGTATATGAGCGTGTGACTGTACCCATGTGTGTGTTTTTGTGTGTGTGTGTGAGAGAGAGAGAGAGAGACAGTCTGCATGCATGCACTCTTTCAGTCAGAGTGAGAGATGTGGGGGTTGACGTTTTTGTGAAAAGGAAGTCTGCGGTTCAGCCGTTCTTGCGCTCACATCCACATTTCTTCCCCGTTTCTCTTCGCACTTTCTGTTCTTGCACGTGTGAAATGAGTCCTTCTGGTTCAGACAGGAAAAAAGCAGACCAGGCCTGGGGTCCAGTTGGATTGTGGGTAATGTCTTTCATAGTAAAGGGCCCCCTAGTGCTTGGTGGGGGAAGTGCGGACCAGGCGCTGTCATAAATGTATTTTCTGTTTTGTGTTGGCTTAAAATATCTATGAAACGGGAAACATGATCCATGTGCATGGCGGGGAGGGGAGGGTGGTCTTGGCTCTGACTGAGGGCAAGGCAGGAATCAGTTTTTGTTCTCTATGTATTTGCTTTTAATAGGAGTTAGTTACCTTCTTCTGTGTGCTTGCTGGGGGGCTCAGGGGAAGGAAGCTCCACTTCAGCACTTCCTGCCACACGTGCTGCAGGCGTCTGTCTGCGTCTGCATGCGCAGGCATCGCAGCTCGGGTGCGCGGAGCACTCGCTTTCCTGTTCTCACGGGATTGGCTGACTGTAGGTCGTCTTTCCTGGCACGGTTAGGTCAGGGTTGGATGCCGCGATGGCTCACGGGGTGTGTCCCTCTGATTTCTCTGCTCCGAAGCCTCTGTGTATAAACAGCTCTTTCAGGCGGTTGGCTCTCTACACACTGCAACTAATGGGATGCTCAGCTGATAGGAGTAGCTGTCCAATTAACTTTCAGCACATAATCCCTCAAGCTTCTACGCTCGTGGGAGTTTTTCTTATACAAACTTGTTCTTAGGGCAGAACGAGAAATGATTGGTTCAGAAAGATAACCAGTCGGATTGTAGAGGAGGTGGGTCCAAGCAATGTCTTACATCTGACAAACGATCTGATTGGTTATCTCTCAGAATTAATAATTTTTTTTTTGTTCTGTCCTCACAAAACACGTTTGTGTAAGTAAAACTTCCATGAGCAGCTTCTACCCTGGGGCCCACTTGTAGGGCTGAGCCTACACTAGGATGATGCTATCAACCTTTATTGACAATGATTGCTTTCAGTCTTTGTGCCAAAATTTGTGTACTGCATAGATTTTTGTTTTAGTTTTACTTGCAGTTTTACTTGACAAAAAGGGGATTTTTCTTCGTGACTCAACCACCCACAGTATGTTTTGAAAGTTCACGTTGTCATTGTCTTGGTGCGGTTCTTTTCTACACTAGTCAGCTCTGAGCCTTATTTCCCAAGTACTCTGATGCATATGAAGGAAATGTATCTGTCTAGTCTCAAAATCCCTGACGACAGTTATTTCTTCTGCACTCCTGAGCGGTGCTCGTTCGTTATGCCTGTAGAGAATGAGCATAATTTAAGGGCAGTGTCGTTTCGTATGTGGAGAACCAGCCATGGAAAGTGGTGGCGGCGTTTAATGTGGCAATAAAGGGCCTGCCCTCCGACGTGGATCCGATTAGCAGCCTCCTAGTTTGCATTTACCCAGTGCGGCGGTTTCTAAGTAATCGGGGTAGCCTGTCGGTAAGTGGAGGTCACCGGCGTGGGGCAGCTCGGGGACACTGACCTAGCGAGGGGGCTGTTTTCGGCGGGCGCTGGTGTCTAAATTTACTCCCTGAGGCTGTTGTGGGTGATGACAGGGGGCGGGGCCCAACGGGGTGCGTCTGAACGCCGGCTCACCATGCGTCTCCCTGGAACTCGTCCCGCCGACAAAGTTCACGAACCTATCGGCGGAACGCTGAGTTTGCACCGTGGGCAACGCCGTCCCGTCAGGACGGTCCCTCACCCCCCCTCTCGGAAGAGAAGATGTTATAATTTAAGCCAGAAGGGGACTGGCAGGCGCGGGACACACAGCCGTAAAATCTCCTGCTCCTGCTGATGTCCTTCCCCACGTTTCCACTTTAAACGCACATTCCCGCTCGCCGCGACGAGCAGCTCAGAGGAGCTGTGATTCGCCGCCCGCTTACGGTCATGTGACCACCTGGCTGCCTCCTCCGCTCTCTCTACCCTACCTAGTGTGGTTACTGAGAAGAGGCCCTCTTTATTTATTTCCTTCTCACAATAAATGGACTCCTCTAAATGGGTCCGTTTTGTTCCTCTGTCCCGCCAAATGCCAGTTCAAGGCGCCGCCTCTGGCTTCAGCAGCCGGAACGGAGACTTTCTCCCTCCTCACAGAGTTCCACTGTTAACCCTCTGCCTCCCCCCACCCGCCCCACCTTGACATACAGTACCTGCTTTGAGCCCCCCGATGTGTGTGGGTGTGTGTAAGGGAGAGGAGAGCTTCAGGCTTTCAGTGGTAGCCCCCCCCCCCACGGGATGCAACGGGACCCCCAGCCCCACACATGTGTGCAAAGACAGGAAGTAGATACAGCCATGCATTCCCTCATGCAGACATACAGACCGACACACGCACACATATTAGACATAGATATATATATGTGTGTGTGTGTATGTATGTATGTATGTATGTGTGTGTGTGTGTGTATGTATATATATATGTAATTACATTTATGTCTGGGTGTGTACTTTATGTACCTACACGCCCACATGTCCACATTCACTGCTGTAAACACACACCCACACAAGCACACGCACTCCAGTCTGCCCTCCCTTTCGCTCACATTCTCACGCACACACAGAGCTCCTTTCTGAATTCCCCCCAAACTGTCAGCATCCACCAATCTCTGCCCTTCCCCACCTGCCCCAAGTGCAGAATTCAAGGCCCCTTAGGCAAACAGTCCGGGTGCAGTACCGCTTTCGCATGCAGGGGGCAGTACACTTGCAGCACCTCACTAGCACGTGCTGCCGGAGTGGTTGGGGTGGCCTTGGTGTCAGCATAGGGAGCGCTAACCCTCGTTTGCCGTCCGGTTCCTCGTCTTTCCGCGCTTCTCCTTTGATAGGGCCACGGCGGCCGCTTCTTTCATGAGGCTTCGCTGCTGGCTTCGGCCCAGGTTAAACTGTGTGCTTAGACTGGTAGTTACTCACATTCCAGGAAGAAGTTTTAAATTTGTTATTAATGGCTGAGAGTTCGGTGCTCTCTGTATTGAGAAGGAAGAATCGTGTGTGTTTCATTGTGGTGGTGCCACTGTGGGGGAGAGAGGTAAAATGATACTAAAAGTTCTACACACTGTTTTGTTTTAAGTGTTTTTTATGTGTATTTTATGTGTACTTGCCTGTGTACAATAAGTGCAAGTGGGTCCCCACCTGTGCCAGCGGGTACTTGTGTGTGTGTGAGCGAGTTCCTGCCTGTGCCAATGGGTCTCTGCCTGTACTAACGGGTCCCTGCCTATGCGACTGAGTACCTACCTGTGCTACTGGTTCCCTGCCTGTGCAGCCGAGTCCCGAGTACCAGTTCCAGCAGGTCCCTGTCTGTGTGACCAAGTTCCCGCCTGTGCTAGGGGGTCCCTGTCTGTGTGAGCGAGTTCCTGCCTGTGCTAGGGGGTCCCTGTCTGTGTGAGCGAGTTCCTGCCTGTGCTAGGGGGTCCCTGTCTGTGTGAGCGAGTTCCTGCCTGTGCTAGGGGGTCCCTGTCTGTGCGAGCGAGTATCTGCATGTATACTTTGTGTGAGCGGGCGTATCTTGTCGTGGTGAACACAAACACAGGATGCATGAGATGGACGGTGACACTGTGATGTAGGGGGGTGGAGCAGATTGCTTCAAGGGGATTGGCTGATGGTGGAGGGTGTGGAGCATCTAGGAGTGTCTTTTCATCTGTGGGCGCGTGTGTGTTTGTGTGCTGCAAGCTGATAGGCCGAAGCGGCCCCCGTGGGACACTGACTGGTTTGCCGAGCCATGTTGCCACTCCTCCGCTGGGGAGGTGATGATGGACTCCACCACCACCTCCCTCAGCTACAGAAATAAACGAAAGGCTACACAGCCCCCCCCATGCCTAGGTTCCTGACCCTCAACGCCATGATATTTCTGTGGCTGGGGGCCATACAGACCACCCCCACCAAAAGGACGAGTAGCCCGTCTCCAGACATGCAGCCTGTATAAATAAACGGCATCTCGGGACGGAAATATCACTCTAAATGAAGTCGGGGGGGGGGGGGGGGGGGGGGGGGGGGGGGAGGGTGAGACGGAAAGGTGAAAAGCTGGATCGGAATGCACGTCTTCATGTGCTACCAGAACAGCATTCGACTGTTTAGCCCGCAAAAGTCTGGCCTGTACTGGGACTTCTCCTCCCCCCTTTCTGACAGTGGGATGGGCGGGTAGCGCCCTGCCCCCCTCTCCCCATGCTAATCCCAGTTAGGCTCTCGTCTTTCACCCCAAACGCGTCGGCGGTGCCCGTGGAAACAAATGCCAAAGAGGCGTACGTATTTGTCAAATACACAAATGTGGTGATTTACATAGAGCTGGACGGTAAAGGATGGGACGGGGGGTCAGCCAGGGGACAGGAAGCAGGGGCTATCTGTGTCTGTCTGCCTCATGGCTGCTGAGGTCATGAGGTGTCCCATCGCCAGACAGACACGCCTTACATAGAATTAGTAGAAGGCATTCGTTGGCCCTGGGTTAGTGTGATGGTAAACACGGCAACACACTTAGCATGTGTTTTACACAAATAACAGCCAATATCTAGAGGTTTAACCTGACCCTTGTATTAAATTGTCTTTCTGCTGAATCCTTACACTGGTCCTTAAAAGTCTTTCTAGTACAGGAAAGTATTTAATGTTGACATTATCATTAAGGTCACCCCGATCCCGTCTTTGCATGCTCCGTCTACCTGGAGACATTTAGGCAAATTGTTGCCAAGGTGACACGTGATGTCACCTCCGTCATGCTGGTGAACGGTGACAGAGTGCAGACAGTGTCGC
>JAODKL010000021.1:20868601-20893601 GCA_026780765.1 Petrocephalus schoutedeni | reverse complement strand
ATGGAAGAGACCAAAGTCCATGGGGCGGGTGGGGGGTGTCATTGGTCATTCTTCTTAGGGGTGGGGGTTGGCTTTATGGTGTGGTGGGGGGGCATCATTGGGGTAGCAATGCAGTGGGGTTGGCAGACTATCCCCAATCTTCCCCCCACCTCATTTCCGGGGTGTTTTTGCACTATGTGGCAGACACAGATCAGTTCCCACAATGCTTGTTGTATGCATGGAACTTCTATCGACTCATGTTTTCTTTGTCCCCTATGCAAGCTTTATTGTTTTCAAGCACTATTTTAATACAACAGCATTTCTATTATTTTATTAGTATTTTGTCTAAAAAGTCAGGATGTTTACTTTTTTTGTATTTTTGATATTTGTAGGTCAGTTTCCTGATTTAGAGTTGGATACAATTAAGATATAACAAGGTAAAATGTTTTGGAACTTGTTTGAACATTAATTTAATATGATCTCTGTATGGACTTAAAACATTTTAAGATAAAAGCTGCTGCTTTACAAGGTAAATAGGCCTTTTTCCACACTTCAATGAGAATATTCCCTGTTTTCTCAAATTTATCTCTGTCTCTGATCACATAACTCAAATGTAGAATGGGGTCTGTATCTGATTTGGGTGAATGAAACAGGAGGATGAATCGGTTTACACCCTGTTCCTTTTGCTACATTCGAGTAAGGCTGTTGTTCTGTGTGGAAATCTATAGCTAACAGGGCAACATGCAACATTACTACAATGTTGTTGTATTATTGTTCATTTCTCAATACAGCAGCTGAATGCAGAGTTGAATTTCGTTTGGATCCTCAGCCGTCTGTGTTCCTCTTCCAATTAACCCGGAACACATGACCACGGCTCTCTAAAATGTGAAAGTTTAAAAGTTAGCAATCAAATGTAATTGTTCGCCTTCCAGGTAGGAATGATTACAACACCCCCTTCGTGGCCCACTGTAATAAATGTGTATCATCATAGTAGTATACTCTCAGAAAAAAGGGTACCAATTTGTACCTTTGCTTGCTACTCTGGCTGTACCCTCAAGGGTCTTGTACCTTTTAAGATACATAAATGGACTATGAGGAACTGTTTTGTACCATTAGGGGTACATTAATGTTGTTTGTACCTTGGGGATTCATTTCTGTACCATATAAGGTGCAGTTACCTACAGCTAAGGGTACAATTGGCAGACCCTTGAGGGCACAGCCCCAGTGACAAGCAAAGGTACAGATTGGTACCCCATTTTCTGAGAGTGTAATTCAGGAGTGTGCATGCCCCCTGGTGGAAGGAATAGGTTCATGTGCTGGAAGCTCGTCATCTCATTACTAAAAATGCATTGCGCTACGGTTTATTGATGACTGAGTGATCAGTCCTTTGTTTTGGCTGGGAATTTGATTAAATGACTTGATCTGTTTCATGAAGATCAATGCATGAACGTCACTGTGCAGGTTGAGGAAAATGTTCTTTGTATTTTTTTTTTATCTTAAAAGGTACATATTATAGAATTTCTTTTCTCTTGATTTCGAAAGTGTTCTAAATGGCCCTAAGCTGGGAAAGGTGGTTATCAGCTAGCCTTATGAAGGTGATTGAAGGAAAGCAGTGAATGAGACTGTGGTCTTGCTTGAAGGTTTTTAAAGGAATGTGGTTGGGAGTGTGGGACAGACTGATGCAAGGGGCAAGTGGAAGTAAGGTCTGAGTGAGGGGCTGCACGTTAGATTACTGGGCGACAGTGAACCAAATCCCCTTTCATGTTTTAATTTTTTTAAGATAATTAATTTGAACTTGGTTTATCAGCTGTATATTCGGAGAGGGAGTCCGTAATAGAAATGCATTGACACAAAGAACATTGTCATATAGTGATTGACAGACAGGGGGCGTCGTTGTGTAATGTATTTTACTTTCCTGTGAATCGTCAGTGCAGTTTTTCCTTCATCCTTTGTTTTTGTTTATTGCGTCACTTCCGAAGTGCTTGACCAAGTTCATAATTAATTGGCATGTTTTGAAATGATCTATCAATGGATGATAATAACTCCTGGATCTATGCCCTTGTCTAGTTTACATATTAAAACTGAAAGATTATCGTGTATTGTCCATTTGACAATAGCACTGCTTAATCATTTGTTAGACGTCGGAAACAATTTATGACCTACCTCCAACTTATACCAAAAAGAAGTTCTGGGATTTTTTTTCCCCACGGCTTTTTTATGTAATCCTGTATCTATGTAATAATGTTCCAACAGGGTCACAGTATTGTTAGGAAAACATTATACATGACCAGGGTTTTATGTGCATTTTCCCCCCACATTTTTTCTTACCACATATTGGTATTTGCAGTAAAACTGAACTTCCTCAGCCAAAGAGTTTGGCGAACATCTAGGTACGGATGATAGCCTTAGTAGCCGCGACGGACAATGTCGCCCCCTTCCTCAGGGCGTTGGCCGCTGCCCAGCGTCCCCTTTAAAGCCTGCCCTACGCTCGCTCATCCCTTCTTAATGCTGGCATTAAGGCCGGGAGTTACACACAGTTAACTGTCTGCTGGAAAGCTTGCGTCTTCTTTTTTTATCGATTTATTTTCTTATTTGTTTAAGTTATTGAAGTAAACGGAGCTTTGTTCAGTTTTCAGGTTCGGTTATGAAGAAAAGACAATGTGTACTTCTGCTTTTCCTGTCTCTCAGTAGTTGCCTTATGTGACAGATCGCTTTCGCTACATTTTACTTTGTTGGGGAAATGACTGATTCTGAAGTGTTTGTTTTTTCTTTTTTCGTAATAAACTTGTATCAAATTTATCCGTGTCTCTGATTTTAGATGTTAACGTGTATATATTTTTAAAAATAACTATACACTTAATTTGTTGATGTTTCGTGTTTTACACTTTGTTAATGATAATACACTTTGTTTTTGCCCAATTAAAGGGTAGCAATACTGATACCTGAAGTGAACCCTTATTTACCAGTCCTCAGGGTTTTATTATTAGACGTGTCAGAACACGCTCATGAGATCAGTTACCGTTTGACAATGCATCGGCCTCTAGCAAAGAAGAAAACAATTCATATAAATCATCACGATCACCTTAGAGGCCAAACAACTAAGTAGGGTCAGAAGGAATATTTAGTTACATGTTTTGTAACGCGCCTTGCGTGACCATCCTGAAATACGAAAATACACAACAAAGCCAAAATCGGTGGCAAGATTATGAAATCCCAAGCTCTATTTAAAAGTCACACGTCTCACAAGCGCAAGGACACGTGCTCCGGCTCCCAGGTCCGCGGCGCGCTGGCGGACCACGTGACCAGGAAGTGTCTGCGTCATTAGTACAGGAAGTCGGGGTATCAGCTGATTTGCGCTGTTTTTAATGGGGATCGCCGCCGCTGGGAGAATGTGCTTATCGCCTTTATTTTTAAGACACGACAAATACACAAGCAAATGAGACAAAAGTCGGCGGTAGCCTGACATTACAGATGCCGCAGCTGTGATTTCGCTTCGTTGTCTGGCCGTATTCTGTGCAGCTGGCCGGCTAGCTAACTACGTTACTAGAGCTCGGAAAGAAAGAAAACAAGGCAGGAATTAATACTGGATACTGTGTCCACATGCCGAGCCAGATGCAGGGGCAGTGCTTTATTCGCTAGAGCAGACCGGGGCATTTCGTAATTTATTGACGAGGACAGCTGAGAAACTTCCTAGGTAACAATAAAAAGCGGGTGTAATATTGATCACATCAGTAACTGCGTTTTATTATCGGACCGTTTTATGTTTTTAATATAAATCTGTACAGTAGTGCATTGCCGATAACGTATTAGTGACTGGAAGCGGGCCGTAGAAAAGTCTGAGCCTTTAGACAGGGACTTGTTAGTGATTCTGAGCACTGGGCTGTGCTGTGATGCACATTAACATATTTTTGTTATTGAACTGACGGGGCGTTCCTGCTGGTTTTACGTGTATTTTATTAATTATTAATCTTCATAGGAACGTCAGCTAGCTCGTTCTCGTGTTATTTAAACTTGGCGAACGGCAGCGGTGACAGATCGCCGGCGCGGCAAAGCGACTCTGCCGGAGGGAGCCCCCCCACTTTCCTTCCGCCGTGAAAGCCGAAGCCGGGTACCGCCGAGCCTTCGCCGCGCCGCGCCGCTAAGACGTGCCCGCTGCTAACGCCAGCGATCGCCAGGGCTGTTGTTCTGAAGCTATCCCTGAGAGCCCGAGTTCAGGCAGGGAAGCGAGCCGGACATCAGACCACCGACTCGCCAATGCTGGATCTGGAGGTCGTGCCGGAGAGATCGCTAGGAAATGAGCAATGGGAATTCGCACTAGGTGAGCCGGCCGTCTACCCTCACTCACACCACGGGCTGATGCGAACCATCTGGCGGGGAGGTGTGGGGCAGCGGCAGCCCCAGAGCGAAGCCTGGATCCCGGGCGCACGGGCGTCTGGCCAGCGCTATCCGGGCCGCTCGGTCGCCGGTAAACTTGTCGACGGCCGTCGTTTAATATTGATCGCGAGTGCGAACTTCAAAGCGGTTGTACCGGAGGTAAGCTGCCTGTGTAGCGTCCGCTTCGCTCGGCTCTCCTGCGAGAAACCGGAAGCTGGGTGTTTACGGGGGTTTGCGTTACTATAATGGCTCGGCCGCATTATCGCATAAATAGCAGATTTTTGAAAAGGTATTATCTGTGTCTCTCAGGGATGCCATTGGCCCAGGCCATCTCCATTCTGCAGAAACACTGCCGCATAATCAAGAACGTTCAGGTCCTTTACAGTGAACAGGTGAGTGGGGAGCATGTCACGTGGTCTGTCCCAGGTCTGCTGCTGTGATACATTGTGTTGACATGGGTTGTTTGTACTTGTTGATCACATAAGTATAGCACCGTACTAAAGTCCACTGTCTGTATTCCTAGACACCACTCAGCCATGACCTCATTCTCAACCTGACTCAGGATGGAATTAAACTACTGTTCGATGCCTGTAATCAGAGATTGAAGGTGAGACTGCAGATGTTATGCTAGCCGAGTTTGGGAGTCTGCTTCCTCTCCGTGGAAGTCTGCTCAACATCTTCTGCACATTAGAAATGATCTGTCTCTTTAAGAGCAAGGAAGGGGGGAAAAAAATCCTTTTTTTACTATTTGCGAAGTACTGTTAGTGTGAAAGTGATGAAAGGCCACATTGTTTATGTTCCAGTTCTGAGGCACAAAGGCCTTTCATTGCATGTCTTTGTTTAATTGTTCCTACAACATGACCTGTACTGACACCCACCAGTTGGCTCTAAGTGACTCGCTGTCCCTTCTGTGTAGGTAATCGAAGTTTATGACATGAGTAAAGTGAAACTGAAATACTGGTAAGTGGTCAAGGTATTTCATTGCCTCCATTTGTTTCCTTAACTGACGCGTGTTCTCTTTTGAACAAAGTGGTGCTTTCTTGTTTAATTTCCTCCAGGGCTGTGAGGTTCACTTGTTTTACATTGGATGTGTTTTAAGGACGTCTGTTGTGACCTTTGGTAATGTGTCGTCTCTTTTGGGCAGTGGAGTTCATTTTAACTCTCAGGCCATAGCCCCCACCATCGAGCAGATTGACCAGTCCTTTGGAGCTACACACCCAGGAGGTACGAGGCCGGCTCTGTGCTGAGTGCTCACCGTCACTTTGCATTTTCTTTCTCTTCACAGATAGTAACTACCTAGCAAACTGCACCTGTTGTCATTTCATCATCACATTTGCCATCAGTTTTGTGTCCTTTGTGCTGTAATTGATTTAAATGAGTCTGAAAACTGTTCTTGCCTTTTCTGCACTTGGTCGCCTGGGGATGCATCACTACTTAAACCTCATCATTAGTGCTGTTATTGCTGTGCGGAGGGGGTGGGGTCTATGGCGCTATGTGTAATGGTACCCTGAAGGATTATGGTTCTAAGATGAACCCCCCCCCCCCCCCCCCTGCAGTTTACAATGCAGCTGAGCAGCTCTTCCACCTGAATTTCCGAGGGCTTTCTTTCTCCTTCCAACTGGATTCCTGGAGCGAAGCTCCAAAGTATGAGGTGAGATTTTATCAGAGGTGTTTATCCTTGTCTGAGCACTCACGGTACTGCCTGGTTGGTGTTAAGTAATACTGTTACCCATAAGAGTCCTTGGTATAACCCAGGGGTAGCCAATCTTACCCGCAAAGGGCCGGTGTGTATGCTGGTTTTTGGGATAACCTGTAGGTCAGCTGTTCAAACCCAGGTGTGAGAACTCTTCGGCCAATCAGTCCTCTAATTAGTAACCTAATTAGAGAGTTGCAGCAAAAACCCGGATACACACCGGCCCTTTGCGGATAAGATTGGCTACCCCTGGTATAACCTATCAAGAATATATTATACTGAGTTTACTATTTAACCTCAGTGGTTATACTTTGTTTTTTACGTTAAAGTTATATAATAAAATAAAATGAGTGTTTGGTGCAGCAATTTAACATGGCGCCTGTCATTGGGTGATGTTTCCACATGCAAAGTGAAATTCACACAGCCCCAATGGCTTTTGGCCTTTTACTTTGACTGACTTTTCCCATGGCTTGTCCTTCCCGGCAGATTCCTCATGGAGCGACAGTGAAACGCATGTTCATCTACACTGGGAACAGCCTGCAGGACACCAAGTGAGGGCCCCAGGGGTGCTGCCGTATTCCTTCTGAAAAACACTCCCCTTACACTGACCGATAATGAAAACCCCACCCTAAGGTATCTGTGTTTACTAAGACTCCATCCTTTGCGGTGGTTGTTTCAGGGCTCCGGGGATGCCTTTGGCCTGTTTCCTCGGCAACGTGTACGCGGAGAGTGTCGATGTCTTAAGGGATGGGGCAGGGCCAGTAGGCCTCAGACTCCGCCTCCTCACGACAGGTACCCTAAGCCAAACTCGCCACATTAGCCGCATGCTTGTGCCTGCATGTGCATGTATGTATGTTCTCCTCTCTGTGGTTTCTTTGACAGGGTGTGGGCTGGGGGTCATGGCAGATGCGAAAGTCCGCACCCTTGAGAGTAGCATCTACTTTGGAGACTCCTGTCAAGATGTCCTCAGCGCTTTGGGCTCCCCTCATAAGGTCTTCTACAAGTCCGAGGATAAGGTGCTGCAAAGCTCTCCTCCTGATCTGTGTTTTGTTTTGTACTTTCCTGATGGTGACGGGTGTCTAGATTTCACGACTTGAATTCTCCCAATCCTCTTCCAGATGAAGATCCACTCCCCCTCCCCACATAAGCAGGTTCCCTCCAAATGCAACGACTACTTCTTCAATTACTTCACTCTGGGAGTGGTGCGTATCAGTGCTGACGTGCCGCATTGTCCCAGGGTTGGGTGTCATGGTGCACTGAGAGTCGGCTATTCTCAGTTAGGTTGCTGTCTGCTGGGACCTTCAGCATGAGAGCCAGGGTGCTGGCCAGAACTGCACAGCAGGGGCCACATTATTTAAACCTGCAAAATGGTTTAAGATGTCTTCAGGATGAGACTTCAGAAGTTCTGATGTCAAAAAGTGTAATTATCCAATTTATTGTAATTAGAGAGCAAAGTAAACTCCAGGACATGGACCTCTCTAGCCCTCTCATTTGTTAATTATATGCTTGGCTGACACTTCATCTGCCATAAATGTGTAGATATAAACTTGCGGTGAAATTTAGTTCAGATTGTAGTTCTAAAGTGTGTGTTTTTTTCACCCCCCACCCCCCCCCCCCCCCGTTCCAACTCAGGATATATTGTTCGATGCCACTACACACCTAGTGAAGAAGTTTGTCCTACATACCAATTTCCCGGGTCATTACAATTTCAACATGTAAGCAGCTTGATTTCCCTGATGCTGAATGAGGCTGTTATGTGTTCGCCGCACGTGGGCCCCACGTGTCCGTCAAGCTGCTCGAGTGCAACTTGTAAAGCTTGTAAAGTTGTTCGCTGCAGACGTGCTCCGTGCTGATACGCACCCTGCCGTTTTGTGACTTCCCAGATACCACCGCTGTGATTTCAAGATCCCGCTCGTTGTGAAGACAGGTAGGTTACCCCCCAACCCCCCACCCCCGGCGCCGAGCGAGCACGCTGTCTGCGCCGGCCCTGCTCTCTGCTTCACCCGTGTCCTTCTGGCCCTTCCAGATGGCACTGAAGCTCAGCCCGAAGACTGCATCCTCACCACCTTCAGCAAGGTACGAGTCCCGCACCGGCACCCTCTAAAGGATCTTCCACCTCCTCACTTCAGGATTAGACTAGGTGCTCGCACGCTGAGGTCACGTCTGACGCTTGTCTCGCTGTGCTGAGCATCATAAGGATGCCGTGCTCTCTGCTGCGCCGTCTGTCTTTTCCTGGGGCGGGGCGGGGGATTAGGGGTGGTGTGGTGACAACCGTCTGTTGTGTTTATTTCAGTGGGATCACGTTCAGCAGCTCCTGGGTCATCCTATGGAGAAGCCCGTTGTCCTCCATAGGTGAGGGCCGAATCAGTGGGTTGAATTGTCCCTGGGTACCTGTGTGTGGCGCCATTTGCTTACTTTAATCTGCTAAATGAAACATGGGTGTTGTGGAAGCCCCCTGGCTCGTGGCCAGGCCGTCCGCTTGTTTGCTTCTTTAGCCAGTCTGATATACAGCTCTGAGGATCATGACTTCCTGTATTACTCTGCAATGCATTGCTTCTATACTAACGGGTGTCACCCGTGTTTTATGGAAGCCCTCCAATCATATATCTCTTAGGAGATGTGTAACTCGTACCTTTTAACCGGAGCTGGAAAAAATCGGCAGTGCACCGGGGTTCCCCACCGCAATTTTTTCCAGCCCACATACCCATCAGCCCACTGGGAATCTAGCCAGGATGCCAGATGGCCTGTCCAGCCTTGCCCCTGTCGGTCAGACATGAGCTGAACAGCGGCTGTTGTGTGTGACCTCTGACACGCAGGTCATCGTCTGCAAACAACACCAACCCCTTTGGCTCGACGTTCTGTTTTGGCCTGCAGAGGATGATCTTCGAGGTAATTCTGCAGCATGATGTGATGCTGTGTGTGTGTGATGGAATTTGGCCCTCGGGGAGAAAACAACTAATTTGGGACCCCTGTTCTGGTCTAATATTGAGTTGAATCAGTAAATATAAATCTTCTCTTTCACTAAGCAGCTTTACGTGATCATCATGCACGTGTTTATTCTGCTGTGTGCCATTCCATTAGTGTGTGATCCCAATGGGCCTGCTGCTCTTTTCAGGTGATGCAGAACAAACACATCGCATCAGTCACCCTGTACGGCAGCCCCCGGCCCAGCGCCCAGGCCCGGACTGGGCCTCCTGCACACTGAGCCTCCCCCCACCCCCACCTTAAGCCCATCCTGCCCCCCTCCGAGCTCCGTCCAGAACTAGAGGAACATCACAACAGTACAGTGTGCCTTGACTCCCGCCGTCGCGAGAAGCTTTCCGCCAGTCGCTCCGATTTTTCCGTTCCGTGCCCTCCGGGGGGCGCCGTTACAAGTCCTACAGACAGCCTTTAACCTTTGGGAAGACCCAGGGGACGCTCGCACCCTCTCCCTCAGCCCACCAAGCCAGGTAGACCAGTATTACGTCTCTGTGGCCGGTACTCCTCTCCCGCCACCCTCAAACTCGCGCCATCCGCGCTCCTCCGCCCCCTTTCACCTGCTGCATGTCCAGCATCCACGGGAAGGCCCAGGCAGAGGCGGACACGTGCGATTTTAAGGCCTCCTCCCGTCCGCAGGAAGTGGCGTTCTTTCAAATGCGAGTCCTGCTCCCTTCTAATGGGAAGAGGTTTGATCACACGCACTCGATGCCGTTCATGCGCCCGGTCGTGTACAGAGTGACTCGCGCTAGCTAGCACGTAGCGATTGGGTCTCCTTATTTCAAAGGACAGTGCATAGTGACTATAAGCACAAGCCCCCCCCACGCACATTGTTGTTAGACCCTGGAGTGTGTCCTGCTTCGTGCTCCTACTAAGGCCTGCTACCCTACAGATACTTCTTCGGTCCTTTAGGATACTAGTTTTAACATTTGCACTAAAATATACACATTATTTACTTGACGAGTCTTATTTTCCCTGAGGAACTTGCGTGTGTTTCCATGAAATGGGAAGCAGGTGACTGTAACTCTCCCCTCCACCCCCCCGCTACATAGCCTTCACCTTTTAAAGCTAACATTAGCAAAGCCATCATCAGACTATTATTCTAGTCTAACATGTAAAGTTTAATTGTTTTTTTTAATTTTATTTTATTATGGGCTTTAAAATAAGTAGCATTCCCATTTGGTTCTTGTAGAAACTGCACACGAGGTGCCCCGGCCATATTTAATCTTAACTCTTAATTTTTCTCTAACTTTTAAGTTCTCATCATTATCAAAAAATATTATTGTTATTATTATAATGTTCTTGTCATTATTATTAATGAAACATTCTGATAGTTTTGCTTTTAATGTGGTTTTTAATAGAACAAAAGTCTCACCTTGTTCTCTTTCTCTGATCAAATGGTGCAGCAACTCCAGCTGCCAGGGGATGACTGGCATGAGCAGGCGCATCCAAGTGTACAGATTTGTAAATATCATGTCATTTAAAGAAAAAAGAAAAAGGTTTTATGATGTTACCCTGTGTTGCTTAAAACGCAAAAGATGGAGACCTGGTTTCCTTAGCCGGGATCCGTCTCCCGGGATGTCTGTTTGGGATGGGGGGGGAGCCCCTAGTGCCATAAAGCAGTACTCGGCCTGGTCCGTTTGGGGTGGCCCGCACTGATCCGAGCCGCGGCCCAGCAGGATCAGCCCCCAGTACACCTGCCCCCGGGGACGGCGTTCCGGCGTCCATGGCTGCTGCCCCCAGCTCCCTCTCAGATGAACCCCCCCCATCTCTATGGCTTGTCAGTGTTTCACAGATTTTCCCGATACTGCTGCTTGCCGTTACTGTTTTTCTTTTTTTTTTTTTCTTTTTGTTTGTTTTAAAGGTTGCAATGGAAGACTGTACTATAGTACTGGCTGTGCTTAATGCAAAAACGAAAAAGAAAAAAAAAAAAAATTTAAACCAGCCTGTGTTAACATTCGTTTAACAGAAATAGTGAAATGCATTGCGTACGATGAGCATGAACTGTCAACGTGTGAGATTGTGAATTCCATGTGCTCCACAAGACAGACCAACTAATATTGTGCAAAAGAGAACAAAACAAGGACAGGGGGTCGTGCCAAGGCCAGTGAGGGCTGCTGGATGGGAACGGCTGGTTTACGCTCCAGACCAATCACTTTACGTTCTTGATTCAGGGACGCTATTGGCTTATCTATTGGCTTACATCTGCACCTAAATTTCTCTACTCCAAAAAGTTACGCCGTCAGTGTTTGGGGGATTATTGTGTCCCTTTTCGACTCCTGAGTTTCTTCTGTAGGGTCTGTAAATATAGTTAAAACGATACTTCCCATAGGCTGGCCCTGTGTGACCGACAGCTTCTGGAATCTTCCAGGAGCATCACTGTGGAACTGTCACATGGTCATTGCAGTGACAGTCTGTGTAACCAAATGATGCTGTAGTTTCTCATCAACAGCCTTCAGGTGATTGGCTTATAAGGCAATTCAGGAGCGAATGAAAGCTCACGTCTCATCAGGTGGGTAGTTTTCCTCTCCTCTGGATTTTTGCTCTCTTTTGCTTCAAGATACAGACTTGCCCCTAAGATTGTAACTGGGAGAAGGCAGTGCTGGCTGTCTGACCCAGAACAAAGTTTATATAAACATATATATTCTCTCTATTGTATGTACTCGCCCTTGCAAGCATAATTATTTTGTGGATTACGTACATTTTAACCCATTTCTGGAAATGGGGCTAGCCTTGATTAAAATGGTGAATCAAATTTATGGATTGTGGTGTTATGTTTTTTTTATATTTTTACTTGTGTAGAAGACTACGGGCTGTCCGTATATGTCTGCTGTCAAGAGCCGTGGTCGCCCAAGGCCTTGAGGGCGGCATGTCTGAAAGCAATACTTACCGCCGGGTCAGATTTGCACGAGCAGAAGTGAACGCCGCGTTGTCGCAATGTCACAGGGGCGTTGTGCTACCTGTTCTGAAAGAGCCGCCTCTCCTGTGATAACTGCTGTGATTTTAAGAACGGCTCATTTGTTTTTGTTGATAATCCTGTTACATTCAGTATGATGTAATAAATGTATAAAATACTCGTGCGGTGAATTGCATCTACCTGTCAGGTCTGAGAAATGCACATTTCAAAATGGAGGGTTCCACTGGTAGTACTTTTTTTGTTGTTCTCTTTACCCCACGGAATAACTCTGTAAAAAGTGACCACAGGATTATAAGAATGCATTTGAAAACGTCACACAGCTGCAGACTGGAGTCACTTGTGATTTATTGTTTACAGTGTTCCTCAGGTTTAAAATGTAAAGGCGTGAAGTCAATGTGTGTCTCCGTTCAGCTAGCACAGCATGCTGGATGGAGCTACCGCCCATAGATATTGCCCGTGGTGCAGCTTTATGAACACTTATTTTAAGGTAGTCCTCGTTACAAGGTAGTCTATGAATTTGCGTTGCCATGTGCTGATTTGTGACTGCTAAGCCTAAGGATAATGACGTGCTATATGCTATCTGGATTGGTCTGCGGTGGACCGACGTTTTCAATGTCTCACGAATGCCTGTAATGAGTAGTCTTGGTCCGTGGGAGTGCCCATCGCCTGGGGTGCACCCCCCAGGTTCCCTCTCCAGCTGAAGGGCCTTGTGGGCAGAGATGGCCGCGTGTGGCAGTGCAGACGGGGGTCATGCAGGAGCTTCCACATGAGCCAGATCTGAGGAACGGTCAGGCTGTGGACCACCATCAGCTCTCTGTAGAAGCAGGGATCGAAAATCTGCAGATGGGGGGCCGCCGAAGGGCGCACAATGCCGAAAGTCCGGAAGCCGTCGTGCCGGACGGGCTTGAGGCCGATCCGGCGCAAGCACATGCCCAGGAAGACGTCGTCGATGGGGAAGAGCTCCACCTGCTGGCAGGCCAGGTGGAGCCGGCGCGCCGTGAAACCGGACATGACGAAGCCGCCGCCCCCCGCATATGACGGATAGACACCCAGGCCGTACATGAGCTCGGGGATGAAGTACTTGCTGGCCTTCCTGCGGATTGGCCGGGCGTGGACGATGATGTCGCCGACGAAGAGGTCCTGGCCGGGCTCCTGGCCCTGCAGCATCTCCAGGATGTTCTCCACGTTGACGTAGACGTCTGCATCACCTTTGAAAATGAACGGGACGCCCAGGCAGCGCCGGTCGACCCACTGCAGGAAGTGCGTCTCCTTCAGGGTGAGGTTGAAGAACGTGTCCTGGAAATCCCACAGTAGGATGTCTCTGAACGACTGACTCTCGTACGCCAGCAGCCGGTCCCACATCGGGAGGCGGGTCTGGTTTCGGGGCACGCCGAGCAGGAAGATGGTCCGCACCTGCAGCCCACCGAGAAAGGCGCGCTCTTGGCCCCAGGTGCGTCTCACCACCTGCCGCTTGTCGAAGTCGGCCGCTACTGACTTGACAGCGATGAGCAGAAAGGGTGCCCCCCCCAGGACCCCCGAGCACTTCCCTGGCTGGTCGATCAGAAGCCTGAATTGCCGACAGTCTTTGTTCTGCAGGTACTGCTGGAAGTCAAAGGGTGGGCGTGTCGCTGCAGCTGCACCAGTAGGGGGCGCCTCCTTCCCGCTGCCTACCCTGGGCTGGACTGCAGCCAGTGCCCGGGTCCGGCAGGTGGCCTGAGCAGTGAGTCTGGCGGCACCCCGTATCGATGATCGCTTCTCATGTGTGGCTGTCAGGGTTGCTGGGGCGTTGGTGACCCTCGTTGCTACAGGCAGAGGGCTCCACAGGTTCTGGAAGCCATACCGGGAATAGAGCACCAGGCAGAGCAGAAGCAGCAGGACCGAGGTGCACAACACGTCCCCCTTCAGGTGGAACCTCCTCATCGTTCAAAGGTAAATCTGACTCCTGCTTTGATACTCGCAGAATTTCCAAACCTCCCAATGCTAAACAGACACCTTTGTGCATTTGTCCATTGAGGATTGCTTCATACTGACCTTGTAAGTCCCACTTATATTCATTGCACTGAATATAACTCGAAGAAGCTCTGCAGACTGAAATGTAATGGAATAGTTTTGTGTCCAGCATTAAAAATCCCCTTTTCACCTTAAAATTTTTTTTTGCTCGTGTTGGATGATGCTAATGGACATGTCTGTGGTGTTAGGGGCGATGCTTGTTCCCTTAGAAGGTCGTCTTCCTTCAGACATCCACAGGCAGGCCCGATTTTAGCCTGGGAAACAGCAGTGGGTCAGAGTTCAGTATTTTTGAGTATGATGCATGTACCTACACTTAGCATGCTCCTCCCCCAGATCTTCCCCCTACACTTTTTAGACATTCTTTGTAAATCTGCGGCTTGAATTACAACGATTACTGAACTCTACCATTTGCTGCACAAGTAAATAGACTTTTAAAATGCTCGACACTCAGTAATTTCAACAATTGACTGATGGTTGTGTTTTCATACCCACAGATCTCGTTTAAAATGGAACGCAGTTGCAGCCTGCTCCAGGTAAACGTGTCAGGTTAGCATCAGCATTACTGTTCATTACTTTTACATTTCAAAGGGATGGGAAAGTCGCCACATCGTTCATACGTATTCAACTGCGAAAGCTACAGTACATCTGTCTCGGCAAGTTCTAGTTTAACACGTTTACATTCGCATCTGAGAATAATGTTAAGCGATGATATCAAGACAACTATTTGAGCGATGGTATTTCGTAGGATATTCGACATATAAACTTGCTTAAATCTGAAATAACCAATTTACACTGAATCCTTCGCCTCCGCCAGATACGTGTTGTGCTGGGACGCTGGTCTCCTGTTTTGCATTAGTGACCGCCGATAACAGCCATTGAATAGCCGAGGATTTTCAAACATGCAGACAACCAAAAGGGGTTGTTGGAGTTCAGCAGTCAAAATCTGCCTTAAGACTTGTAGCGACAATGTATATGAAACGATAGCTTTAATTAAAGTGTACAAGTTACGGGTTAGTTCTGGTAGTAAATCCGGCCTGCGTTATACAAAGGGTGTCGGTCGCATATTGCCGAAATGTACTCAAGTTTCATTAAATATAATTGCTAGCACCAAGCCCTGTAAATTGTCGCAGGAATTCGGCACGCTTACCGCATCGAAAACGGCGAGTCGCGCACGCAAGCGTAGCGCAGCTGCCAACATCTGGATCTGATTGAAACTGCGCTTTTCGAACGAGCCTTTAAAAACCATATTAAAAGGCAAAAATGACGAAAAAGAATTACATTTGCACAACTACCTGATGTGTCTGCGATCACTTCATCTCCCCCAGTAATGTAAGACTAGGTGTGTTCGCCAGCGACCCCCTCTCCAGCCAGAGTCCAGTTGCAAGCCAGATGCCAGCGAGGCACCCGGCCACTTGCATGCAGGCGATAGAGTGCATAGTTATGCGCTTTCGGCTGCGCAGCTTTCTGCTGTTTTAAAAGCTGCGATAACTGTTCCCGCATCTGGAAGCACAAGTTAAATCATATCGCCAAGGACCCGCCGCTCACTACTTGGATCGAGTTTCCGACCTCGCTGTCGTGGCGACACGCGTCCCGAACGTAACGATTTCTTACACCGTCTCTTAATCAGGCTCATTCATTCCCAATGTACACGTTTATTATTGCTAGTATGAAACAAGAGATAACAAATTTAGTCTCAAGATTAGGATTTCACCGTTGGTCTATTTTAATATGTCCACTATACTCGTAAACTCAGCTGTATAAATCAAATTTACACCCGTATTTTACACAATTTTTACTCCGCATGTGAAATTCCCAAGAACTGAAATGTCATAATACTTTATGCACAAGGTTTTGTTACTTAATTCAAATGCATTTATTTATATACGTAAATGTATAAATTATACGTGTGTGTACAACAGCACAGTCCATACGCTTTGAAAGGAACCACCCTTAACATTGCAGCACTTGGCTGGTGTAGAGTGTCCTTTCTTTGGCCACGGCAGCACGCTCCCCGTCGGGAGACACTCCCTTACACTCAGTGGCTCCCCTACGTTGTTTTTGTGCTCCCTCTGGCTTCCTGGCTTGAGGTATCGACCAGAGCCGCTTCCATGACTCAAATGGGACAGTGCTATTCTAGGGGGTCTCTCCTACAGCTTCTGGGGGCGGCGTGGCATCATTTCAGGGCCAGAATCTCCATTCCCCTACATTGGGATTTCCAGGTAGCAACCGTAGTCTTCCTCAGGAAGAAGCTGTGCCTGCCCTCATGATCTTGAAAAGGGCGTTGATGTTGTTATTCCTGATAGCATCTCGACATGCTGTGATCACCTGGGTCTTGGCTCTGCCCACTATCAGATAGATAGAAGAATCAGTTTGACATGATAATATCCAAAGGTTACATACATACATTCATACCAGGACACTAACAAACTCACAGCCATACATGTTCCATGGCCTTGCAGTAACTTCTAACATTTTAGATGTTAGGACTCCCCAGCATACAGTAAGGAGTTTACTGGGCCTCTCAACCCAGTCCCTCAGGGATCCTCAAAAAGTCCACATTTTTGCTCCCTCCCAGCTCCCAACACACCTGCACCAGGTATTCTGTGTTCTTCATTGTTTTGTTCAGGGGTGCTGGAAGCTGGCAGGAAGCAAAAATGTGGACTGTCTGGGGCTCGCAGTGGACTGGGCTGAGAAATGCTGCCCTAGGGAGAGTTCTAAAGACGGGCTATGCGCTCAGGCTGAATACTCACCCCGCAGCCTCCCCGCTCGCTGGATGGCCTGGTTAACGGCCTTCAGGCAGGTGATGAGGGCATTGTGGTTATTGGAGCGGATCTTGTATTCGTTAATCAGGTCTCTGTTCAGGTCGTAAAGCTCGACGTAGCGCTTTTTCATGTTCCTCCTGGACAGGAGAAGATGCTGTGGTGTGACCTTAACAATGCAGGGCTAAGTGAAACGACTGAATGTAAACAAAGACGGATGGGCAGAGCTCTAAATGCTCTGTTTTTTACGTGAAGTGCTCTTAGCCGAGGCGTGAGCCTCGCTTGGCTCTGAGCCCGCTCTATGCTTATGTACTATCGGCCTTGGTTGTACATTACTGTGGATAAAAGCATCTACTGAATAAATAATGTAAATGAAAGACTATTTCAAACCTCAAATTTTCTGGACACAAAAATCAAAGCACTAGATGTTCCCTCCCTTTCAAACCCATTGTATTGTCAATTTAGAACTGAGGTGGGCAGATTTATCAGGTGAGCCCAACTGGAATTAAAAGTGGGTTAAACCCATCAGAGCCTGATATGACATCACAGTCCTCCCTTCTGTTGACCTCAACTCCCCTACAGCTACCCGTAAGTTACTGCTGTGTAGGGAGGTTCATGAAATTAATTTCCTAAATGGGCCTTGACCTGCTGAATGTTATGCCAAACACATGCTAACTGTACAGTATCCCAACGAATATAGCCAGGGCAAATTATTGAAGTGTCTATCACGTACATGTCTCCCATGAGCCGGGCGTCCTCTGCTTGTACCAGCATGGTGCGGATGTGGTTTGAGTGGTCTGCCATGGCCGCCGTCAGCTTCTGATGGACCGAGTGGTATTCATCCACCTACGGAGCAATTGGGGAAGAAAAATTACTGGAGTAAGTCATTGTGGGCTGAATCAAACATCCTTCTGCATGACCGGGCATGTTTCTAAGGAGCCAGGGCCGTGTCCGTTCCCACCTCGGCCAGGGTCGCCCGCAGCTCCTCAAAGTACTCGGGAAAATCTGCCTCGACCTGGAGCTCCTCGATGGCCAGGAAGGAGACCAGGGACTGGACGAGGTCTCCCGCCAAGTCCACGTCGTCAGTCTTCAACGTGATCTGGGACGAGATGGAAGAACCCCGTCAAAACAGCGTCTAATGGGAGCGCTGGCAACAGCTTTATGTAAAGCAGTGGGGATGAGAAGTTAGTTGGGCTTTAATCGCTCTCATTTTTAATATGCCCTGCTGCTGACTATAATACAACCTGCCACTATATATTTAAGAGTGAACAAGGTCAAGTTCAGCTTCGTGCATCATCTGGTTCTGAGCACTTCAAGAGCACGGTACCTCCCCATTGGACTGCATATTGATGCTGAGGAGTCCTCCTCCACGCAGGCAAGTGAAGGTCACATCCGGGCAGTCTATCCCTTCTGGAAGCAGGAAGTTCTGGTTTAACCACATTACCACCTAAGGACAAAGAGAGGGCTTCACAAATCACACATTAACATACAAAGAGCTAGGTGAGGGACTAGTTCAGAGACAGTGATTAATGGTAGACCCTCGTGGCACCCCTACAGTCTATATCCCTGAAAGTACAACAAGAATTTCTCCAGTGAAACATCTGCCTTTACAAACAGACTAAAAGGAAACAGCTGGATACTGAGCTAAGAGTGAGACAGAGCAGGACGGCCCCTGCCCAGGTGTGCAGTTTACCCTCTGAGGCCGATCGTTGATGCTGAATTTCACTCTGCCCGTGGGCAGGCAGGTGGCGGCGTCCACGTGCAGGTCGTACATGGAGAAGCGTGGCAGCTGCCGCGTGATTTCGAACACGTGGAACTGTGTGCTAAGCGGGAGAACCACAGGCTTACTGCACCGAGGTGGAGGGAAGGTGCAGCGCTGGCAGAGTGCTGCCAAAACGGCTCAGGTCAGCGTGCGCGGGAACGTCTTTCTTTAAACATCTCAGAAACAAAGGGGTTGAAGGGTGTCCATTAATATTTAATACTTTGTGTGGTGTATATAATTCATTCATCAAATTCATCCATTACAAGCCCACTGCTATCAGTAACTGTTCTATATAATGAGCAAATTGTTTGTTTGTTGGGAGAGCAGCTTGCCCTTAATGGTGACACCCGGTTTTATGCTTGCTTTCAGATAAACAGCCAATACGTGGTGAATGGTGATTTGAGCTGGAGTTGTGCTGGTTACCCAGTCTGTTATTTTTATACTAAATTTCTACACTTTCCACCAGCGGGACACACAAAGTTTTCTCTAAAGATGATTTCTATGAGGTCAGTGATATGGAGTGAAGCGTCCTACCTGCTCTTGCCCCCCACAAAGGCTTTGATGTGCAGGTCCACGGGAATGTCCTTTGGAGGAATTATGGGAACGCGGATGCAGCCCGACAGGTGCTGGGCACTAGGGTGCACCACATGACTCTCCCCCTCAAAGATGCCCTCCGCGAAAATCAGGACCGCACGGATGATGGTGTCTGGGCGGGTGCAGGCCAGTTGGTCAGGTGACGGCAAAGAGCCAATGAGAACACAGGAGTGGAGAGCATAATCAAGACATCGTCATACCTCCAGGACTTTATGTAGACTCATAGAACCACTCATGGTTTAGAGTACGTTATGCTTTTTCAGGGTCTGGGCTAACCTGGCCTTTCATTAATGAAAAGTATTTCTCACAAAGGAAAATTGGTTAAACTGGCTCATAGGAAAAAAAGCCCCTTTTCTCACTTCCAGCATGAGTGTAGTTACTGCATTTAGCCTTGTGAGGGCAGCACTTGCCAGGATCATTCTACCAAGCAGCCAGAGGCCATTCAAACCCCAAGACTTTCCAATCATCAAATATAAATGAAAATGCTTTGTCTTTAACCTCACATTTCCCAGAGTATGTATTAATCATGTGTAGGTTTAGCTCAGAGGCACATTACCATTGGGTGTTGAGATGTTCAGCTCAATGTGGGCTTTCTGAGTCTCTGTGGCCACTTTGACTGAGAGGGCGGTCTGGAGCTGTGTGTTTGCTGGGATGACCCCCATCTGACTGTCCCCTTCTGGTCCTGGAGGTCCCTGGACCACCTGCAAATGCAGTCAGGTGATGGCTTGGACAGACCCAAGGCTGGATTATCCATTTTCTAAGGTTAGTGGTTGTATGCACATCTGTCCATCAGTACCTTGGCATTCTCCTGGTAGTTGCGAAGCTCCAGTAACAGGTTCTGTTTCCGTTGGCTCAGCTCACGGATCAGGTCCTGCTCCACACTGCTGTCCATCAGACTGCCCTTCATCTCTTTGCTGGCCGGCAGATAGCCCCGCACTTGGAGACACACCAGCATGCACACCAATCACAAGTGTCCATTCGCGAAGCATCACGGCCACAACTTGTAGACGCTTTGCCCTGGAGGTGCACACGGCTTGACTGGATAGACTTTTCTCTACCTTCTCCATCGACAGAGGTGCAGATGAGCTGGATCTGGCCATCCATTCGATAGTCACCCTCCACGATACCGGCCACCGAGGATGAGAAGTTGTCTTTGAAGATGACCTCGCCCGTGCGGTCACTACGTGCGTCAATCTGTGACACAAAATGGAAACTAAGCGCTATGCCTCCACACTGAATGCGTCTAATGTTTGGATTTTAGGAAGAGTAAAGGTAGAGTAAAAAATGCTGAGACAGTAGTATGCTGGGTTAGCAAGGAGTACCGTGGGTAACGATGTGGGTTGAAAACCTACTACTTCTAGTTCCATGTGGGACTTGGGACCTGAAAAGCTCTAGAGTGAAACTGGAAGCTGCACTAGGGAGATCTTTGTGTGAGCAAAGAGGGGACTCTGGCAGTCCAGCCGTACTGACCTTTCCATTAGACCAGCCCGTGATGAGCTCCACAACCCCGTCCGCATTTAGGTCAAACGCATGGATGCTCATCGCGTGATTCTTAGACTGCGGAAACACAATGGGACAAGCCAACTTCCATATTAATGGTCATTAGAGATGGCACAGTTTAATTTTTTCAGGTACAATCCGATATGATGTTAAAATTTTGAATACCTGCTGATACCAAAAATCAATCCAATATTTTCCCCTTTCAACTACTAACCACTGAATGAGATATTTGTAATAAGTTTCAATTCCTGTGGCAAACTACCTGCATTTAGTGTTGTAGCAGCATTGTTTGAGTATGCTAAGAATAGTAAAATATAATGGTAACACTGCTCAAACAAAAGCTATGCCAGTCATTCAGCAACGATGAGTTTTTACGCCAGTGGAAAACCAACACCTTTACGTACCGTACTGGTAATTACCTGGTGTAGTGGAAAAGTGCCCTAAAATGCACATAAATAAAATAGTTGGTTTAATCGTTATTCCTGATGCCTGAGAGCATCTGACCAATATAAATGTAAGTAATTTTGGTGAATAAATTTTGTTAAAAATTTGTCTAAATATCAGGAAGTTTTTCAGGACTTAAATACTAAAAACTCCTTGTTTCTGCACATCCTGTCAGACAGCAGTAAATGCTCAGCATGTAGCAATATCCACAGTCTCGTGCACATCAGGCATCATAACAGCATAGCTCTTACAGTCATGAGAGACTAAGTGGAGTTCACTTAATTCCTGTTTTTAGACCCCAGTAACAGCCCACAAATCCCGCAGCGGCTGATTCTAGCATTTCTGGAGTGCTGTGATGTGCATTTTACTGGTGTGCCCTGGGTGTTCTCTATGTGGGAGCCGCTGGCCTGAGAATTTGCAAGCGACTCATTCTCGTGTCACCCTACTTATGTGGCTCATTTTAGTTTTTTCCACTTGTGTATTACTTGTAGTTAAGCTTAAACTTTGACCTATAACTAAGCAATATGAACTATATGCAATGTGTACATGCAGATTACATGGAATGGTCCTTCTAAATTGTCCATAGCATATGACGGTGTACTCTGTGATTGAGTGGTGACCCCAGCTCATGCCCAGTACTTCCTGGGATAGGCTTAATCTCACCATGACCCTGCACAGAATACTGACGTTTCTCAATACCAAGAATGCAAAGATTGTATCTGTGGTCTTGGCAAGACCAGTCTTGCTAACTTACCTCCCAAGAACGAACTTTGGGATGCATTGAATCAATTCAGTACCTTAATCCTCCAGTAGCGGGCGGTACGGTCGTACACGCCGACAGTTCCATTGGCCAGGGCATACCCAAACCGACTGCCATGCATGTGACAAAGGGATGTCACCGTCTGAGGGGGAGAAAGCCATCAGTATCTGAGCTGCAGCGCCTAAATGCACAGATCATACTGCAATGGTGACAATGACCTATCAGAACATCACCAAAACTGCCGTAATCCATACCTCATTTTCCGTCATCTCAGAGATTAGTTCATCCTCTTTGAATACTCGAATATCAAAGTCCTCAGATCCAACGAGTAGCTGGTGACACCAGATGCTCATCAAAGATTTGTATGTATTGCATTTTCAATACACTGATTCTAGGCGGTTAAGTACCAACCTCATTTTTTCCATCTCCGGTAAAGTCACAGAGCATCAGAGACCTCACGTTATCCCCAGTGACCTTAAGGAAACGTTCAAAAAGTTTCGATATTTCTGATAAAGTTAAATCTTAAATCTAAGTTGCTTAAATACAGGCATACTGTGCCAGATTATTCTGTAAAGTTTCTCATACCAAACGGTAGGAGCTTATCACAGTGGCTGGAATCATACCGTCCAAAACATGTCATTTCCTTGATGGTCAAACCCCTGCAGGGCACAGTTCCCCCCAATGATGGCCAGAGGTGTGGGAATGTCCCCCAGGCTCCCTAAGACTATTGCATTGGCCCCATCTGCCACCTAGGAAACATTCCAAAAACATGCCTTCCAGAATCAAATTACCGGCAAGTAATCATTCAGCTTGCTGATCCAATATAAAGTGTACGTATTAGACATCACCTGAACGCATTTGTGCCTGTCGTGCTGCACCCACCTCTTTGTAGAAGATGTCCGCATTGTCATGCACATCATAGGCCAGCAGGGCGCTCTGTGAGCCCACAAGCAGCGCATGACCCGCCCCCAGCACGCCGGCCGTCAGGCAGCTGACGGTCTGGTTGATGTTCAGTAGGGAGATGTCGGAGTCCTGAGCGCTCTGACTGAGCCGGTGGGCGGGCTGCTGCCGCTGGGCGCGGGTGTGGGGGTTGTGGATGAACACCTCGAGGATTAAATATTCCTAATGTTACTCCACAGCTGCCGCATTGCTCTGAGCCGAGGACGGGTATGAAAAGACAGGAGCAGGGCTGTGATGTTCATTTAGTCACTGCTTGTCAAGGGTGTTAAACAGCCACCTTTGGAGGCTGGAGGCAGCACTGTGTCACCAATTAACGTCAAGAGGCAAAATTTACATTTTATTTATTTAGCAGATGCTTTTACACAACACGACGTGCAATTGAGAAAGCAAGGTTAGCCAGGCTCCAGAGCAACTGGGGATTAAGGGCCTTGTTCAGGGACCACATGGTGACATCACTCTGACAACCCTGGGATTTGAGCCAGCAACCTTCCGATTTTATTTGATTAGCTGATGGAAAGATGCTACAAATAAACATATAATGTATCATTAACGGGAACTTCTTTAGTAACAATCAGCATTACCATAGTCACAGCAGCAGTGATACTGGGTCCTTTCAACCACTCTAGATGTGAATGCTCTTGTGTAAATTTGTAGATTCATGTAAGAAGTTGTCATATCTATAGGCGGGCCTACCTTTCCTGCTTGCGTGGCTGCAGCGAGGCAGGGGTGCACCCCGTCGAACTTGCCCACTGTCACCATACGTGGGTTGATTTTGTGGTTGAGCTTGAGAGTGAAGATCGGCACCAGCATGGCTAGACACTGCTGATTGAGACAAGAGCAGGTGAGTGGGGGTACAGTTATATGGCAACCTGTCTTATGTTGCAGATATTTTCTTCTTGCATCTATATTCCCTCTAGTGGATGCACATGGAACCATTACTGCAAACCTTAAATTCCTGAATAAGATGCAAAAATATACCAACCCAACCGATTAAAATGAATGTCCTGTCTTGAACCTATGGGTCTCATTTAAATAGACCAATACTAAATTGGAAAATAAAAATAATACACCCTTGCATAATCTTGAGATTTTTTAAATATTTGCAAAAACACTGCTGTTCGACCCCTATTCACATGCAGTATGCTGTATTATTACGTTCGACCCGCAATGCACAGCATCCCAATCGTCGCTCCCATTTTGCCGTCATCTCAGGCTTTGTTTAAGGTAGATTTTTAAATTGGATATATCCCACCCACAAGAGATTAATGTTATAAACAGCTTAACCTGCTAAAGTACCATAGCTAGCGATTTCAATTAGAGCTCTAGTTGCCTAGCAACGCGCGGCAGTTTCTCAAACCATTTTAAACCACACAATCACTCTTAGGCTCTCTTTTGCATCACACAGCATAGAATTAGTTACAACCCACCGGTAAATTTTCATAGTTCCCGAAACGTCAAATAATAATAAATGATCACATGCACTAAATTTATTTCAAGTGCATTAATCTCGACTGTCAGGACATCACCTAGGTAACAAGCTTTCAGTACGGACTCGAAAATCAAGTTATCCACAATGTTTTTCATTCAATTCCGGACAATAATAATAAAGCGCGCCTTTCGTTTGAATGTTAAATAATACTTAAACATTTCTTACCAGATACCTTGACTGAAGGTAGCAGTCTTCACTTGAGAATATAAATAAACAGCAAACAGCCGTGGTTCCGCCTTTCCCAAGAACGCGTGACGTCACCGCAAGCCGCTTTGGCTCCACGGGGGAGTTTAAAGGCGTTAGTACACTATTGTAATCTTAATTACCTATCTCTCTCTCCTTCTTGCATTACTTTTCAATGTTTGAAATCTGAATAATTGGTATGTATTTCGATTCAGAAGAGTGCTCAAATCACCCCAAAGTGTAAAGTTCAGGTACCATAGAATTAAAAACACAGACGACTGCTTTAAACGCTTTAAATGGCGCCTCTAGCGTTCCAAATTATGCAGTACAGCATAGCGCCGTTATTGCCACATGGTTTTGTAAACTGTAGCATATAATTTAGCTCATAGTTCCAACATTTTTCTTAAACTGTAATTTCAAACACGAAGAGATATCATTTTGATAAAACATTTTCCGTAAGACTTGGTTAACACGGGTTAACATTCATATTTTAATATGAAGCTAAACACAACGCCTGAATGATACTCAATTCAATTCAATTCAGTTTATTTTTATATAGCGCCCTTCACAACAGAGTTGTCCCAGGGCGCTTTACATGGG
>JAODKL010000021.1:20839581-20851818 GCA_026780765.1 Petrocephalus schoutedeni | reverse complement strand
TGCTTCCGGGATAGGCTCCGGACCCCCCGCGACCCTGTACAGGATAAGCGGGTTGGAAGATGGATGGATGGATGGGTAGAGACAGAAGATCATATCTAGCCTGATGGATATCCGCAATGCTAGGACCAGGTCCAGGCTTCCGTGTGATTTAAAGAGCCGAACTTCCGGATTCTGTCGTACGATAAGGCAGCCGCACCTTTCCAAAGAGAAGTGGGCTGTCCGGATAAGGGAATGAGTTCCACTGGTCGCGTTTTAGCGTTTTAATTCCCCCTCGTTGGCTCACTGTGTCTTTTCTCCTGCACGGTGACTCACGGCCTTATCTTAGGCTCGTCCTTAAAAGGGGAACGAGGCTGTGAGGCACGGGAGTCGTCCCTGAATAGCTGACACGTTCACTTTCCTTAAGTCTGTGCCGTTTCTTTTTTTTCTTTTTTTAATTGCCTACAAGCTGGTAGCTTAAGCTTTAGCTTAAAGGGCATGTAAGGTTATCACATCACAAACATAAAAGCTGGCAAAAGTTCAGCTCAGGGTGTCGCAAAGTCTTTTACTCTGCCTTTCTGGGTACTTAACATGTGCTCCGCCCACATGGACCGTCTTTGGTTTTCCAGAAGCCTGGGCACAGAACTGCAGTGGCCCCTAGGGGGCAACAAAGGGCTTCTGTGGCCTATGGATGGGAGGCTTACCATGTCTTCTCACCAGGTTCTTTGTTCTTTTGACATATCTACAGAGATTTACCATGTTTTTATGGCACAAGTGAAAGTGTCAGTTTAATAGGGAGCATTTTTTTAATGTCTGGGATGTCGGGGCTCAAAACAGAAAGCTGAATGGTAGAACAGATCCGTTTCAGTGAAACTCACAGCTGGGCCCGTAAATGCAGAATATAAATTATGTGTTCTCTTCATTCACTGCTGCACGCTGGGCCGTCAAATATTTTGCAGCTTTTTTATGTGAAGTGGCTTTTTGTATGAATTTTTTATGTGAGAATATTGTTTACTGACTACTTTGGATTAGAAAAAGGAGTGAGAATAAGATTGCGGGTTGGCTTTGGCTAAACATACTGTGCTTCGTCAAAAAGCACGCACACACACACACACACACACATACATCAGCTTTCTGTATGTGTTTTGCAGACTTTTTGGTCTGAAACTCTGCCTTGTGTGAATTTATTAATGCCGTCTGGCTGACATAATGACAGGAAAAGTCACTTCTCTCCCTCTCCAAAATGCAACGCTCTCCAGTTTAAAATCTGACATGCTTAAATGGTAAATATTTATTGGCATGCGCTCCGCAGGGAGGAAAATCCTTCCAGATCCTGTCTTTTCAGCTGCCATCTCGAGACATTCCGATGTGAAGCCATTAGTACAATGATACCAAAAGAAAAGATGTTTGGTGTTTCGTATACAGAGGAAGATGAAACAAAACAGAAAAATGAAAGGAGTCAGGGATTTTTATTATATGCTCAGTTGGTGTTACAAAGGATGGGGCACTGTTGGAATTCCAGAAAGTGACATTTGGCTTTATGGAATGTTACTCTGGAGGTTCTCGGAACCCCGTGCAAGGCTCCTCCCCATTTGTTGTTCTGCGAAATTGTAACATGAGCTTTAAACCACATGAAACTGCTGCTATTGCAGTTTGACTATGTGTGCAAGATTTCAATAAAACAATCCCCTGTTTGTCGAAATGTCATGGCGCAGTGAACTTCCTGTGTCCCCTTCCTTCACCCTGGGGACATTTGGACGTTTTCTGAAGAGACCTGGCTGATCATTAGTGTGGTCACCCTGGGGTAGGTTGGGGGTGAGGTCTTAGTGGTGGGAGGGGACATGTTCTAGTCCTGGCTTTAAACAATGTACAACTGTTCTAAGTTTAGTCTAACTCTTTTTCCCAAAGGGCCAAATTACATCAGCAGTGGATGACATTTGCCAACCATTGGGGGGTGGGTTGATCATGCAGTCCAGAATCAATTGTTCACTAGCCGGAGATGATGTTTCTTGAAGAGGATATTTCCTGTGCAGTTTTTCTTCAGTTCTAGGATTTTGTTCTGTGTGGTGTTCAATTAATTAACCCTTTTGCTCTTTCTTGGCGACAGTGGTGAACTCATCTGAAACCAGAATCTTGGTCATTTAAGTCCTTCTCACTGTCTGCAAAGCAAGATAATAAGATTGTATTTATTTCTTCAGAGTAACCTGTTGTTTCTTTTCACATGAAGTTACCCAACGTCATTTGATTTGCTGGTCAGTGGCTCCATATCTTTGCAGCTGTAATCGGACCATTGTCACCAGCAGCAGATGGTGTGATGGTGTAGGCATGCCCCGGGTATGCATACACACAGATGGTAATGTTAAGTCCGTCGAGGAAGCACAGGAGACAAACTTAGGCCTGTGTGTGTTCACTGTAGGCCCCATGTGTCTTTCTGTCGCCGTGGAGATGCTCTGAACCCCAGATGAGCCACCATGGTGCCTCCTACTGCCCCGGCGCTTGGTATGTGTGCCTCAGCTGGTGTTGTGAATCAGGCCGATGACCCACGCCTGCTAGAATCCGGCTATTTCACAACACCAGGGTGGTACCATACTACTGTCTACAGGACCTCCGGCAGATGGACCATACTACTGTCAATAGGACTGCAGGCAAGTCAGTCATACCACGAGTTAAAAATAACATCCAGTGAATCACTGATGATTTCTGAAAAAACTGGAGTGCTTGAGCTATTTCAATATTTGTTTGCAAAGCAAGTATAAATAATTAGATCACAATTCCTCTTAAAATATAGACAAGTAGCTCAGGGAGATGGGTTGGAGGGCAACTGCTGTAGTTTGGTTTTTTACACAGTTAAACAAATTCTTGGTGAATTTACAAGATGAAATTTGATGTATATTCCCGCTACAGCAGCGCAAACCCTTCTAGAACAAATGGCAAAAATTCCTAAAATTTAAAAACAGAAATCAATAAATAAAAAAAACCTGACAGCGTCTTGTCTCCTTTGACTGTCTGCTGTGTCTGATCTATTCCACATCGACTAGCAGCTCATCTGAAAATAAAACACTGCAGTTAGATTCCTGCTGAATACCCTCGGGCCCCCAACCGGATCGTTTACAGACACAGTGACCTTTTTTTTTGCCACTGTGGGAAGAGAGCCGGGGCAACTCTAAGATTTGACCATTAAGGGGGCTCAGAGCTCTGAAGAAATACCCACCCACACACACACACATTTACATAATTTGCTGGGTGAGGGTTGTGAAATGTATAAAAAATGGATTTTAGAATAATTATTTTTTCAGGAGGATTGAGACAAAAAAGTAGTGCTTGAAGCTGCATTAAAGAGTGTATAGAGCCTCCTTTGGGTTTCAGTATGACTTACCATCAATGTCACACCTAGACTTCATTATATCTCACCTGTTTCCACACCAACAAATACACAAAAACCTACATGACATTACACTGGGGGAGCAAGTACCCTAGCTGTAAAAAAATGCTGCGAGGGAGGCTTTTTGTCAAGTCATGCTTCTATCTTAAGAAAGAAGGAGTCCTCCTCGGGCCATCTTGTGACTCCAGTATTCAAGGAAAAATGACCAAGGCCCCTCCACACCTAAGCTGGGCCGTGCTCTCGAGGTAAGGTAACAAAAGGCCACGAGGGTTAATGGAGAACCAAAGTGAGCTCAGTAGCAGGGCTACGGCGGGACAAGGTCATTCAGAGGAAACCTGCACGTTTTCCGAATCGATGGCTGCCAGCCCATGGGCCATGTGGCGCAGTGAACCAACTGCAGCCCATCCATCCATTTTCCATGCCCGCTTGTCCTGTGCGGGGTCACAGGGGTGTGGAGCCTATCCCACAAGTAACAGGCACGAGGTTGGGAACAAGCCAGGATGCCGACCCCTCGCAGGGCTCACACACACACACACCTACCGACAGTTTAGCAGCACCAATTCACCTTAGCATGTTTTTGAAATGTGGGGGGAAGCTGGAGACCACTCGTATTTTCTTTCGCAAATGGCCCTTGTTCTTTAGCTTATGCAATCTGACATGAGCACTGGTCTGGTTACTACTTTTGAAGTACCTACAAAAATTTTAATTAGTCAGTGTTTTGAGTTTTGGTTTTAAAAGGCAGTTGGTTTAACTGAAGAGCAAATAACCTAAACTCAGTCCACAAGATACATTTTAGGTTACTGGTGTCATGCCCTGCCTTTCTGCCCCCCTCCCTGTTCTCACCCTAGTGTGGCTCTAATGAGCCACGCCTGTTGCTTGTTTTGTCTTGCCTCTCTTTTCAGCCCTCCATCACTCCAACTGCCTCTCGTTTGCCCCCTCGTTAGTCCTGTATAAGAGTGCTGCCCAGTCACGCGCTCCCCAGTCTGGTCATTGAAGCAATTCCCTGTGTATGCCCCTGTGTTAGCCCGTCTGTTTGGCCCATCGTGGTCTGTTTTGTTCCACCTTGTTCCTGTGTCCTTGTGAATAAAGCTCCTTTTCAGTTTCCCCAACTGTCTTTAACTCCATGTGTTCAGAAAGTGACAACTGGTGGTCTTATCAACCAAAATGAAAAATATTAATTGAGTGAGCTTTGGAAATTTACTCTTGATTTATTCAATTCAGTTCAATTAAATTGATATAGGGCCTTTGACAATAGAGCTACCCTAGGGCATAGAGGTGATTCTAGGGACTCTGGGGGCCCAGGGTAACAACAAATTCCATGGGGCCTTCCTGAACTCAACCTCCCCTCACATGGTAAAATTTATTTATTACCATTTTTTACCATTTATTTATTTTAGCATAAAATGTAAATTAATAATGTCAATAAAGACAATTTAGTAAATGGAAGTCCTTTATTTTCACTTTTGTGAAAAACAGAATACAAAAATAGAGCAGATTAGTCATTGCAGTGTACTGTGTAACTGGCTGTCCTCAGAGGCCCCCTCCCAGCTCGGGGCCCCAGGCAATTGCCTGCCTTGCCTGTCCTGTTGCTACACCTCTGCTTTACAGGACTGTGTGGCAATGTATTATTACCTCATTTATCTAAAAACATTTGATATCATAACAGATATGATAACACTAGAGATGCTAATGAAGGATCACGGATAACATTGTTTTCTGTAGCTGTGATGTAACATTATCGATGCCGCCTAGAATTATTGTATTGAGTGTCAATGAGGAAAGATCATACACAGTTCATTCAGTGTCAAAGTTGGCTGTGAGGAAGTTGGGGACAACCAATCAGCGTTGACCAGGTGACTCAGTCTTTTGTCCTTATGTCCTTGTAGTTTTCAATTAATGCTATCTAGCCAGAGATCTGAAATACCTGATGTAATAATGGTGTCTACATGCACAGGTCTTGCTGAACTGCCCAAGGTAGTAATTAGGAAAATTAGCTTGAGAATAAATTGTATTTCTCTGGTAACCAAACAGAAGCGGTTCTTGCTGGTTCACATGTATATATAACCCATCTGGACTTCATAGCCTTGTCATTTAGAAAGACTGGACAGCGGCATTGACACTGGGATGGCAGAGGTGCCAGCAATGAATACCATACCTGTTTCCACTCAAAGTGGGAAGTTTTCTGTCTCGCCGAATGTTGGCGAGAAAGACTCAAAGTACAATTTTGGCGTGGAAGATAAGTACTTCTACAACTGTGATGTCAACAGTGTGGCTTCCACAAGATCAGAGGTCTTCTCAGGGTACAATACTTTGGACGCCCCGCCAAACTATGACTTCTACACGAACACAGAGGTGCATGGGAGATCCCGCAAAACAAGACCTTCCCTCTTCCAGTTACATTCCATCATTCAGGTGAGGAGGCCTTTTCAATATCTGTGCAAATACATTCCTGCTATCCTATAAAACATATGGGTGTATTCAACTTTGATTTTAATTATGTACCAATTTCTTTAGGCTTCTATTAAAATTAATGCTACAATGTGGTGAGGTGAATTGGAGTTACCGAAGTGCCCATAGGTGTGAATTGTCTGTGAGTTTTGTGTCAAATCGGACTCATTACAACTTGAATTTGAATTTATCTATTCATTCATTGATTTTGAATGTGTTAACCTGAACTTGAACTTCATTACCTGAATATCAGAATTAGAGAACCCAATCTTTAATCAAAGAAATCGAATTTGAATTTATTTCCTAAACTATCATTCAATTCTTGAAAGTTCGAGTTGTAAGATTCAGGTTGCATGGTCTGTAAGGCTGGGTGATACGGCCCAAAAATCATATCTTGGTATTAACCACCATATTATGGTGGTGGATGTAGAAAATTCCATCTTAAATGACTGGGGGCCTATCTGATTGGCCAGGATTGTGCTCGATTAGATCTAAGCTCTTATGCTCTTTCTGAGTATGTTTTCCCTGTGTTTCTGAACCTGAATTTCTCAGCCCTAATTTTCTCGACCTGAATCTGACCACACAAGCATTATAAATTCCATTTTTAAATCAAAATCAATCCCTTTATTACAAACTCAGGTAAATGCATTCATGTTAGGGTTCTTTAATTCTAGTTCAGATTCTGGAATTCATGTAATGAAATTCAAGTTCAGGTTGACACACTGAAATTTGGTTAAATAAATTCAAATTAGGGTTGTGATGAGTCTGATTTGACGGTATATGTGAAGTGGAGTGCATCACTTGTGGGGTTTGCGCCCCATCCTGGGTTGTACCCTGCCTTGTACCCATAGCCTCCTGGATGGGCTCCAGACCCCCAGGACTTCGAATAGGAAAAGCAGGTACAGAAAATGGATGCATGGATACCGGCATGGTGTGCAGTTAAGCAAGATGCTTAATATTAAAAAACATTGATGGTTGATCTCTCTGTCCATCCATTTTTCATGCTGATTATCCAGCACAGGGTCATGGTTGGCCAATATTTAATACTGAAAAGTATGCTGTTTGGGGTTATTATTGTTAATGAAAGCTAAAACTATAAGAAAGCATTTTCATGAACAGAAATAAAAATAAAATAAAATAAAAAAACCACAACTAAACAAAAATGATATCACTTGCAAAACAAACTGAAATAAAATGAAAAGAAATGCCAAATACTTTGTTACTGTTTTTAATACTGGTTAAAAAGTAATTATATGTTTTTCTTTGATTACCATTAACAATACCTGGAACACATTTTGCCCCCTTTGAAGAAAATAGTACAAAATATGCATTGTGTATTCAGTAGGATTCTCTAAAGATCAGGTACATTAAATATCTCTGCAACTTTATGTGTACCCCTAGAAATAAAATTACTTTAAGTAAAACTGTGTAGAAAACATATATAAAAACTAAATAGAAATAAATCATTAAAATAACAGCTAAGGATGGGATGGTGGTGCAGTGGTTAGCACTGTTGCCCTGTACCTCTGAGACCAGGGTTTGAGTCTCCACCATGGCTCCATATGTGTGGAATTTGCATGTTCTCGGCATGGGGTCTTCTCTGGTTTCCCCCCTATAGTCCAAATATGTGCTAAGGTTGATTGGTGTTACCAAATTTCCTGTAGTTCTGTATAGTGTGTGTGCCTTGTGATGGGTTGATGCCCTGTCTTGGGTTGTTCCCTGCATTATGCCCATAGGCTCCTGTGCCCCTGAATACTATAAGTGGTTACATCAAAAGGATGGATAACAACTAATAAAACTGCATTGAAAAAGCACTAAGGCTAAGCAGCGTTTTCCAATAAGAATTGAGGAGCATGGAGATGTTTGTTTCTTAAGGTGCCTCTTTGCTCTTACTGTCCATCAGGAAGAGGGATCACCGCCCCCCCTCTATGAAGAGGCCGACGGGATGGGCCACGGAGACAGCTCAGAAGAAGAGGGAGATGCTGGGCCTCCCGTAGAGCCAACACGGTTTGGGTGGGTGCAGGGCGTTATGGTAAGACATTGAACGTTTGTTCATCAGACTTCATGGCACACAGTTGAGTGGTCTGATGGTCTACAGATGAATGCTTAACATTCTCACATAGAGTAATATTGTGACAACATGAAAGCGTCTTTCTGGCCTGGACCATAGTGAGTTGACTTGCTTCCTACAGGTTCGGTGCATGCTTAACATCTGGGGCGTGATCCTGTACCTGCGTCTGCCCTGGATTACAGCACAGGCTGGAATCGGTGTGTAGGCCTCTGCTTTATGTAAAATCAGCCTGCTATTGTGGTGACATTACTTTTGTACTGTTGTCAGCAGCAGCTAGCTGACATGTTGGGTTCTGTGTAGTGCACCTGCAATCTAACAAAGCTCAAGCGATCGTTCTGGTAGATCTAACCCATGTCTCTTAAAGAGACAGGAAATTAATCTTGTTATCAGTCAAAGTGACATCATGCCCTTTTCCATTCACTCCATTTCCATTGTACGGAGTCTTGCCAACAAATGGCCATCAGTTTTCCAATGAGCCAGCAGCTTAAGAATGACTAAGGTGGTACCACACATAGAGGGCTGTATAAGAGAATGACCAACTCCTGATCCATCCAGGCCTCACCTGGATCATCATCTTGCTCTCCTCCTGCATCACCGGCATCACAGGCTTGTCCACTTCTGCCATTGCCACGAACGGGAAGGTCAAAGGAGGTACGTGACGTGTTTCCATGAAGGGGCTGAAGATTATCCACTGCCCAACTTGACCTTCACTTCCCCTCAGTGTCTTAGATGTTCCATAACTTTTAGATTGACTAGGATGCTTTACTGGAGTAATTTTGTTCACTCTGTTCTACTAACTGTGGTGACCCCCCCCCCCCCCTCAAAAACCCTCTCTACAGGAGGCACCTACTTCCTGATCTCGCGCAGCCTGGGTCCCGAGCTGGGCGGTTCCATTGGCCTCATCTTCGCCTTCGCCAACGCCGTGGCAGTCGCCATGCACACTGTGGGTTTTGCCGAGACCGTGCAGGCACTCATGCAGGTGAGAGCACCTTCGCTGGCCATGGCCAGGGCTTGGTAATGCAGCCCAAGGCACGGTACAGTAGAAGGATCCTTTGTGATTGCTTTTAAGCAATAGGATCCTTAATTTTTATGGTGAGAGATTTGTAGCAGTTCTATGGCTTGACTGATTTCCGGCCCCCATATCTTCCCAGGAGAACAACGCCATGATGGTGGATCGCCTCAACGACATTCGCATCATCGGGGTGATCACCGTCTCCTGCTTGCTGCTCATCTCCTTGGCCGGGATGGAGTGGGAATCCAAGGTGAGGGCTGGAGATAAATATTCCTCACCTGCCGTTGCCTGGCTGCCTTGTCTGTCTTGGTTACCTTGATGTTGGTTGAAGAAGGCATGGTGAGATGTTCTGGGCTGTGCTATACACTTGAAGTTGTGTGCGGATGGTGGCTCTGCGCATTCTGGTTTTTATCATTTCGAGCTGAAGGTTCTAGTTTCCCAATGCAGGCCCAGGTTCTCTTTTTCCTGGTCATCATGGTCTCCTTTGCCAGCTACATTGTGGGCACCATCATACCAGCCACACCCCAGAAGCAGGCAAAAGGCTTCTTCAGCTACAAAGGTCAGAGGCTCACTTTTCGGACAACCTAATTCCTCGTAATGTTTTTGGGCTTCATTACTCAAAATTGTTATTAAGTTACCTTGCTAATTCATTAACTAGCTGAGTAAAATCATTTTCAAGCCTTAGGCTGAGTTCAGATAAGGCCAGAAATTCATGTGCATATTTATTCTTATATTTTGTATTTGTATATTTTGTACACCACTACTGCTTGTGAAGCGTGCACACACGAATTTCACTCACATGTACAGTACCAGTGTACCAGCAATGTGATGTGACAATAAAAGGGATTGATTGATTGATAAGCTAAAATGAGGTGTAATTCAGTGAATAATTGGATGCTATCAAGGGTGGCACAGTATCTCAGCGAGTAGCACCATTGCCTCTTGGGTCAGGGGTTTGGCTTGAGTGCCCATCCTGTGTGGATATTGCATCTTCCCCCAGTGCTGCTCAGGATTCCCCTCTGTACTCCCCTTTCCTACTGCACCCCAAAGATGAGCAGTTAAGTCAGCTGGTGTCTATAGGCCTGGTCTTAGCTGATGTGGGCCCGCAGGCGAGCATCACCACTGACGCCTCCCATCCAAAACAAGCAAAGTTTGGCTGACAAGTTGGCGCACCCTAGGCGGGCGCCAGTGATGCCTATAGGCTAGTGGCTGCCCATATTTTCTGTTTATGTGTGTGTATGTGTGTGTGCCCTGCAAAGGCCTGGCATCCTATGTAGGATTGCTTTGTACTCTGCATTGTCCTGAGATATGCTTTGCCAATGTAATCCTGTATTGGATAATGGATGGATGTATGGATGGATGGAATCAAGACACAATCAGGGGTCCTCGGTGATCCTTGCATACACTGCGCAGCTCCTGTGTCTAACATGGCTCTGTTCTCTGCACTAGCTGACATCTTTGCGGCGAACTTTGTGCCAAACTGGCGAGGTCCAGAGGGCAGTTTCTTTGGCATGTTCTCCATCTTCTTCCCCTCGGCCACGGGTATCCTTGCTGGAGCCAACATCTCAGGTGACCTCAAGGCAGGTTGACTCTTTTCCACTATGGTGAACCGTTATTACAAGGTGTTTGGAAGGTCTTTACAAAGCCTCTGTAGATAAAACCTTGACCAGGGAAGTGTGATGTGTGATATAACAAAGTATATACCACACTTACAACATTTAAATCCAAATAACAGACAATGAAACCTCCAAATAATAAATAAATATATAGATATAAATAAATATATATAATCTATAATAGAATATACCTGACCAATACGAACAATTCTGTCATGGTCCTACAATATAGTACATTAAGTACATCGCTCAAATGTTAACATAGAACCATCTTTGGATGCTCTTGCTAATGTTCTGTATAGGTGCCCCTGTCCTTACACTTTATGTGATGTTCTGCTTCCTGTGGTACCTTCTGCAGGACCCAGCCATCGCTATTCCTAGGGGGACACTGTTGTCCATCTTCTGGACCACGTTGTCCTACCTCATCATCTCTGCCACCATCGGTAAGCTTAATCCTCTCAGAGACTCTGCCATTTCCCAATGATCCAGCCCTCGCTCACTCACTTTTTTCAAAAGGTATTTCCTCCTGAACCTTGTCACTCCATGAAAGTCCAGGTCAACGGGAAAAAGGGCAGAATCAAAAAGGAAATACCCAAAATTAATCCATCCACCCATTCATCCACTTTCTGTAACAGCTTGTCCTATTCAGGGTCGCGGTGGGGGGGGTCCGGAGCCTATCCTAGAGGCTATGGGCACAAGGCAGGGAACAACCCAGGATGGGGCGCAACCCATCACAGTTCAAAATAAATAAAAAACTATTCAGAGATTAAATTTTGTCCCTATATTACAAAATACAGCAGTGTAGCATGGATTTATTTACTTTGCAGTACATGCATGTGTCTTTATGTATTTCAGGGTCATGTGTGCTCCGCGATGCATCAGGAGATATCAATGGCACTATTTACATGAGCAACTCAACTGACTGCGTGGGCCTGGGGTGCCAGTATGGCTGGGATTTCAGCGAATGCATCAGAAACAAAACCTGCGTCTATGGCCTCAGTAACTACTACCAGGTAAATGCACCCAAAACACTCACAAAAACAGCACCAAACGTGAGTCTGTCTTCTGTTTTGGTTGTAATACTTGCCATAGCCATAGATACAAGTAGACTCACAAGTAAAACATGTTTAATGGAACATGATCCTGTTCAGATACAAGTATGAGTAGCTGCTTTTTTTTAATCAGGAGCATTTAACAAATGTGTCTATTGGAGTTCCAGGTAAAATATGTACGTATGTTACTGGGGTCCTGTGCTCCCAAGTATGTAGTTCTGGGTCCTCCTCCTCCCAAGTCTGTGCTCCTGAGTCCTCCTCCTCCCCAAGTCTGTGCTCCTGAGTCCTCCTCCTCCTCGAGTCTGTGCTCCTGAGTCCTCCTCCCTGAGTCTATGCTCTGGAGTCCTCCTCCCTGCGTCTGTGCTCCTGAGTCCTCCTCCTCCCCGAGTCTGTGCTCCTGAGTCCTCCTCCTCCCCGAGTCTGTGCTCCTGAGTCCTCCTCCTCCCTGCGTCTGTGCTCCTGAGTCCTCCTCCTCCCCAAGTCTGTGCTCCTGAGTCCTCCTCCTCCCCGAGTCTGTGCTCCTGAGTTCTCCTCCTCCCCGAGTCTGTGCTCCTGAGTCCTCCTCCTCCCCGAGTCTGTGCTCCTGAGTTCTCCTCCTCCCCGAGTCTGTGCTCCTGAGTCCTCCTCCTCCCCGAGTCTGTGCTCCTGAGTTCTCCTCCTCCCCGAGTCTGTGCTCCTGA